>CM057350.1:283447624-283931865 GCA_030015575.1 Agapanthus africanus
TTCCCCTGTCGGGAAATTTCCAAGTGTTGGATTTTTCCGTAGTTTAACGACGTTCTAAGTAGTGCAAGTAACGCGATGGACCATCTAGAAGACAACAAACCTTAACTCGATTATGTGACCGTCTTGAACTGCCCTTTGAACCTTCGGGTTTGGGGCAGTACGGCGTGCCACATGTGAGGCGTTGGCTTGACCCTTCTACGGCTGGACCGTTGGTACTGAGGCACGAACTAAATGTTTTTAGACTTGTTTCATGTGTTGATCTGTATCGGGAAAACTTGGGTGTTCGATTGTTCGATCGGAAAGTTTAACATTTTCTAATTATCTGGAATGTGATACAATAATTGGAATTCACAAACAGTTATGAGATAACTGAATGAATGTTATAAATATAGCAGTTTAGTCTCACTTGATCGGTTGCCACGGAATTTTGATGTGATCAAAAGTCCGTCGCAATCACGTAGCGTACGCGGATACTCGCCGGGTAAACTTAATAGACAGCTACACCCCATAGCCCCGACCAAGTGACTGTAGGAGAACCCCGTCGCCGAAAGCATCCGTTCGGGTGCTCGCGGCAGCGGTGTTCCGCCTTGGTGCACTTCGTCGACGGTATCGGGGGTGCGACCGTCTACTGAAGTTTGCGACGAGCATTCGATCAAAATGTCGGGAATCTTGTTGAATTGCCCGACTTGATATTGAAAAGTGTTTTCGATAATGAGACTAAAATGCGGGGTTTATAATTGTTAGGCATGCGATGTCTAAGTAATTCATTTGGTCAGGCATGCGATGTCTGAGGTGGTTGCGGATTCCAACTGTTGTAGTTTTACACTTTCTTTTCTGTGACCGTAAGTGTAATATGTGATATCGCCGGTTTCGTTGCTATATTTCAACGATAATTGGGATGCGCATATTTACTTACGTTGATGACATGTGATGTTATGTGTTGCTGGATATGTTATATTGGATCGTCGTGTTTGAATAGCCGGGGGTTTTTATGTGAGATGAGTGTTTTTCATTTTCATTCATGTAAAAACTTGTATGTAATATTCTTTTATTGGGGCGCTTCCAGGTTGCGGAAGTAGTCACCGTTTGTATATTATTTACTTTTCCGCACTAGGATAGATCCAAGGAGGGGAGCATAAGTAACCCGGTTCTGGAGTCTAGTGGGAGACCAACTCGAGGAGTCGAGTCCGGGTCTCCTAACTCCAGAATTGGTAGGGTTGCTTGCCGCTCTCGTAGGGGTCTAGGGGTGTGGGTTTGGCTATTCATCGCGACCGTGGAATCCGTGTTTTATACTGGCTCGTATTGAAAACACGGACGTCCTAGCATATCCAATATTTCATATGATTCTTCTGCTGCGATATCTGTGATGTGATCATGTGATGTTCTGTGATAGATACAGTATATAGTATATATGATATATTATATAGCCGTTACTTATGTTTTACACCCGTGCTAGCCCTGCCCCGCTCTGCCGTTAGTTACCTAACCTAACGGTGCACGAGGGGACATCGAGGCGAATGCGGATGGCATAAGTGTACGTCGTATTTATCTGTGATGTTTAGGTACTTAAATGATGGGACTTCATTAATGAGATTAATGAAATAAAAGAAACCTAAGATGTTGTAGAATCGAATTTCAAAATAAAACAGGTAGCTACAGTTCTTGCTTTGCACAGCGGTATATATGATATATCCTGCACCTTATTCGATAAGGAAAGGACCGAGATCCCTTCACCGGGAGTGACTCCTTTAGCAATAACTGGCAGATGCTACACACTCTGTTTGTCTCTTGATAGCTTTTAAGTATTTTTGCTTTGCACAGTGATATATATGATATATCCCGCACCTCATTCGACGAGGAAAGGACCGACGATCCCTTCACCGGGAGTGACTCCTTTAGCAAAACTAGAAAAGCCTCAAAAGCACTCCATTTTAAAATCATTTGATTCTACAACGATATCAAGTTCATTACGCAATAGGTTTTCAGAAAAACCTGTCGTAGCCCTCCGTCATTTCAGATAAGTCCTATTTAGTATTCGTGCTACGTTTGTTGACCTCCGTCAAGGCGTAGTGTGCGGTAGCTAACTAATATTTATCTGTTTATGCATATGATGCAGATTGAGTTAGGATAGTCGTGCGGCCTTGTTGACCTCCGTCAAGGGTCGTGCGGGTGGGTTTAATTCGATCAAGAAATGACGGGTTGAACTTGACTAGTAGCCTATGGTTTGTTGACCTCCGTCAAGGTCATAGGGTGCTAGGGGCAAAATATTATCGGGAATTTCAAGTGTTGAAATTTGCAATGAGATTGCATACCTTCTATGAGATAGTTGGATCCCGATACCCGCTGCGAGTAAGAGTTACTCCTGGGAGAGTTTTATACATTATAATTAGCCGATCAAGTAGGTGTCTAGAAAGGTGTCAACAGGGTTACGCCTTTGGGAAAACGAGGTTTACATTAATTAGGTTCGTGCGAAAGCACGGGGGACCTCCCTCAAAGTACCGACACTGGCCTGGCTGAAAGATTGGCGAACTTGTAGTGTGTAATTAATCCCGGCTAGTCTTTCCTTTTAGGGTTTGAAGGAAGATTTGATAAAAAGCAGTGGGAGCCATCCTGATTAGATAAAATAATAACCAATCTATTCTTGCAAGAGCGCACGCTGAGTGTTTTCTTCTCTCTCTCTCCTGGTAGCGACCATATCACGCCTTAATCTAGATAATAAAACGGATTATTGACCGAACCCGCTTGTTATACTGAGCTGGGGAACGTTGGTCCCGCTCCAACTTATAATTGTTATAAGACAGTGCAGGAAATTGGGGAATACCAGATTTCCCGTGCCGCCCAAACGAAGAGAGTGCATGCTGATGCATCATCTTCGGGTGTGTTCATTATACAGAACTGTTTCTCAATGTCCTTTACGTCCTGGGTATATGATACCAGATCAGGATCCCAGATATGTAATCTGTTACATAGGGCTACAGAAAGGTAGAGAACTGAGAACGGGTGATAAGTTTCATGAGGCAGAAAACGGGGCAAGAGTTGCAGCCAAGTCTGTTGGTCACTGTCGCCCTGTATTACAATACATTGATTCTGAACGAATGTTATTAGATACCGAACCTGATATACAAAATTATATCTGTCTCTTTATCAGTAAAGAAACGGTAAAATTTTGTATTGTTGGATAATGTTTTGAACATTTCCTATATCAAAAGTTGATCGGTTCAGGCGCGTTATCTAAAAGCATTGATGTTCTAAATCAAACTACAGTTCTTAGTATATGGAACACACATAAGAGGAAGAGTTCAGAAATGAACGGATCCTTCTTAAAGTATTGTAGACTAGGTCAGATCAATGTGACCCGACTAGCTGAAGTTACATGTAGATGCATATTTAAAACAGTTTGAATCTACATCTTATGAAACTTGCCAGTCATGTCACAAAGATAAGATGACCATAGCTCCGTTTACTGGAAACAGAGAAAGAGTTAGTAAACTCTTGGGATGTACATGTTGATGTATAAAGGTCCCCAGTCTACATATGCCAAGACCGGTTCTTTGTACTTCATTACATTCTCTGATGATCTCTTTAGATTCAGACATATGTTCCTGTTGAAACACAAGTCCGAACCTTTTGAGATATTCACAGAATATAAGTTAGAAGTAGAGAACCAATACGGGTATAAGTATTATGTCCTTTGATGTGATCGAGGAGGAGAATACTTGAGCACGGAAATTCTTGAACTATTCTAAAGGAGAATGAGATTCTCTCTCAGAATTACTCCTCCGTATACACCATAGCACGATGGTATATCGGGCGGAGCAGATACACCCTATTTGGTATGGTGTGCTCTATGATGAGTACTACTGAGTTACCTATTTCCTTTTTGGGTGTAATGCACTTGAGAAGCTGCATACCTATTGAATAGGGTTCCAATCAAATCAGTTGCCTACCACTTCATATGTGATATGGAAAGGGAAGAGCCCATGTCTTAAGCTAGTTAAGATTTGGGGTTGTCCGGCCTATGTCTGAAAGCAAAATCCGGACAAACTCGAGGCAAGGTCTGTTATGTAGAACTGGAAATGTTCCAGCTATACAAACTACAACAGATGATTTTAAAGAACCAAAGGATTCATTAGTAACCAACGAACCTCAGCCTCTCCGCCGATCTAGTAGGGTTCCTCACCCACCTGAGAGATACCATGGTTTCTCTATGACAGTGGGAGCGAGGATTGCATCATGAGATGATGACCCAACTAGCTTCGAGCTGGCCATCAGGAGTAAGACTCTGTAAGAATGGCTGGATGCTTAGTGATCTGAGATGGAATCCTTATACACCAACAAAGTATGGACTTTGGTTGCAATATCTGAAGGGTTAAATCCCCATCAGGAGCAAGTATATCTTGAGAAGATTACTTGGTGTAGATGGAAAAGTTGAGACTTTCAAAGCTAGACTTGTTAAAGCTTTTCGTCATCGACCAGGCGTGGATTATGATGAAACCTTTTCAAGTGACTATGCTTAAGTCCATCCAGATCCTACTTGCCACGGCTACATACCATGACTATGATATCTGGTGGTTGGGTGTCATGACAGCTTTTCTAAATGAAGTTTAGAAGAGAGTGTCTATAAGTACACAGCCAGAGGGTTTCGTAGACACTGGGAGCAGCGGAAACGTGTGCAAGATGCTTTATAGGATAAAGCAGGCATCGCGGAGTTGGAACATCTATTTTGATGAAGCGGTCAAAGAGTTTGACATCATCAAAATGGTAGATGAACCTTGTATATACAAAAAGGTAGTAGGGAGTATGGTGATGATCCTCGTAGAGTACGTGGATAACATACTCTTGATGGGGAAGGAGTTTCCTATGCTACGCTCGGTCAATCTCCGCTTATCACAATGATTCTCCATATAGGATCAAAATGATACCTTCTAAATCCTGGTGTTTGGATCTATGAGATAGATCTAATTGGATGTTAGCACTCTCACTAGTTGTAGTGAGACGGTATCAACCGATCCTGGGGAGAATCACTGGAAGGGTTCCAGGGTGATAAAGACGACTGAATGTCAGTCGCAGGCATTGTCTTTACCCTCAGTAAAGGGACGGTATGTTGGAAGAGTTCCAAGCTAGATACCGTGACATACTAGACGATAAAGGCACGATACATCGCTACTTAAGATGCTACCAAAGAGGCTGTTTGGGTGTATATTGGTTCATAAGATGAACTACGTTCCTACCATTGTGTGACAATGGAGTTGTGGCTTATGCCAAGGAACGTCCGTCCCATCAGTGATCCAGACATATTCTAAGGCGGTATCACTTGATCATGGAGATGGTTGATCTCCAGGGAGATCGAGGTTAGGAGAGTAGACTCAGAGGACAACACAGCGGATCCACTCACGAAAGGCCTTTTCCCAGAGAGAGACTTTTATGGGATGGTTGAGTATGAGATACTGCAACCACTGCTACAGATGGCCCTAGTGCAAGTGGGAGATTGTTAGTTATATGTATGCCCTAGAGGCCATTACTGTACATAGGATGTATATTGCAGTGGATGCTGGGACATATATAGGGAGGACTTTCTTGCTCGACATGATAGTATGCTATCTGGTTGAACTTTACCTTAACGTGTATACTGTTTGTCTCTCTGTTACATGTTGGTAAAGCCCTTAGGATGTGTACTTGACTACCTGGACTATGATGCGGATCATACTAGTGGGAACAGGGTAGTCCATAAGTACATCCTTCAAAGTCCCTAGTCGAGGGTGTATCGAGACGGGGCATCGATATACCAGAGTAGACTAGCGTATACCTTCTCGACCCATACAGATGGGCGATGGATGATCCCATATCCATCGGTGTTTGACATCAGAGATGATATACGGGTGCTCAGTAGAGACTGGGTACACTGGACGGACTCGCCGAGAACTCCCAGATGGTATTATACCTCACGTCAGATGGCAGTTCTCTGGTGACACTGGTACAGAGTAGTCTGTTGACCCGAGATCGTCATAGAGTCTTGTGTGGTTCCCACTGTGCTTTGATTTCCATCTTACCACGTCCAAGAGGGCGTATAAAACGGTGGTTTTTGGGTACAGTCCCGAGTCACATGGAGGCAATGAGCGATAGGAGGGGATTCGTCTCTCCCGGTATAGGGGGTTGATGTTGCGCTGTGTTCGATTGGCTATAACAGGAAATCCCTGGCCAGGGTTGCTGAGATTTACTGGTAAGTGTTACCAGTAGTTTCTCGAACAGTTATAGACCTCATATCGACACGACTTATTGAGCTATTGGGGTCTGACGTTTACCACCCCTAGGCGAGATATGCGACATATCAGACGATCAGACCGGACTGTACGGTAGTGTCACTGGTCGGATTCACTGGAGTGTGAGCGGGCTTGCTCGTCGATCTTCAGATCGCTCAATACCCGGGTGGCCGTTACGTTTAGCAGACCACTTGCGGCTTGTTGATGTTTGATATGATCATCATCCGCTGCCGGCGTATTGACGAGTCTTTAGAGTCCTACACAGAGGTTTCCTGGCTCAAGCGAAACGAAATAGGAGCGCATATGAGATATGTGCGGGACCGAGAATAATACCAGTATGTGATACTGTATTCGATTCTCGCGATGTGACATTGATCGGTTATATGCGATATAGCCGGATTATCGGATTAAGTGTTGATTCGATAAGATGTTACTAATGGTACCAGTCGGTTATGTGCGTCATGACCGGATCGTTAAATCAAGCGTTGATTTAATGGTTTAATGCATAATTATATATTTGATATATTACTTTGCATTAACTAGTATCGGTTCACTTTAAATGGATTTTCTCGCTCGGTTGTGCGCATTGCATATGCGATATGATTTTGTGCACTTGTTTGTATCATATTTGATGATACATGCAAATTAGGGTTTGTGTAAAGAATTAAACCTTGGTTAAAGAAATGGTTAGGGTTTTTATTTGATTATTCATTTATTCATTTGTTTTTATTTTTGGAAAATAAAATTGCATAAAATAGAATGGTGGCTTCTTTTGTTTTCTTTCATGAAGCTTCATGAACTTTTGACTTAGTCACCATTTTGTCTCATGCTTAACCCTAACCAATTAAATTAACTCAAGTTAATTCTCTACACCTAACCATGGTGAGAATTATGATAAGAATGGATTTTTATTTATTCTTTTATTCTTATCATAATACTCATCTTCTTCTTGCTCTTCTTCTTCTTCATTCTTCTTTGAAGAAAACCAAGCTCCATCAATGGTGATTGTTGGAAAAGAGTGAGAAATCCAAAACTAAAGTTAACCCACTTCCTATTTCTTCATCCTCTACCTCTTGCCAAGTAGTAGAGTGTGTTTTCTTCACAAGTTTCTTGACTTGGTGAAGTCGGAGCTTGATTTAGTGATGCCTCGACGTAGATCATCTTCGGCATGGACATTGACGACCTAGCTTGCCCATTCTCCGACGAAGCCGACGCTAGAGCCCGGATTTGATTTGGACAGCGGAGAAGACTTCGTTGCGGAGCTATGGAGGTGGAGCACCGGATCTACAAAGGTTGTATTTCCGTATTCCCTTAGTTAAGTGTTAACTAGTTAGCTTTTTTGCCTAGAAATCTAGCAAACGATCCGTAGTTGGGTCTCTCGGCACCCGTTAAATTTTATAATGGCATGTTCGATGCCTTGTGAGACCTCATTAGGGTGCCTAGGAACCCTACAGTGACTCCATCACCTGCAGGTACACCACCATGCTAGGAGTCAACTATTCTAAAAACCATTAGAATATCTGTCATAGTACCCACATTGGGAAACTACCCAAATCCAGATCTAAAACCATAGATCCAGAAACCAGAATGTCAAATATTATATCCATATCCTGTCTGGAGAAACAACTGTGTGACGACCACAGTACAACCGATCGTAGTATAGGAATTTTACTTCCTACTCTGTGTATGTCATCCAGATACCATGACATCACACCTTACTACCTTCTTAACAGATCCATCCCCTATTCTGATTGAAGTCAAACCCATGACTGTCACATCAAAATTAGATGATCTATCTCCGCTATAACTGCTCTAGTCTATAAATAGACATAAGCTACTTGCCCACTATGCTTCTGCTGCTCCCACTGACTACGACAACCCTCCTACCGGGTCTCATAGCCTGGAACAACAGTAGTGTCAAGTCTGGGTAGATAAGAACCTCTCTGTCACCGTCCTTGAGCCTACCGAAGTACCTCTCGGGTGTCTGAGGTTACCCACCATATCTGCGGAGTGGCTATTGGAATGTCAAACCTGATTGAATATATAGGTCCTATTAAATTTTCCGTAATCGTTCGCGGTTCTGGAATCACTTCCAGTTCTACCATACTCCCACTACTGTTTTTCTGAAAAAGATCCATTTTACTAAAACTGTGGCGAGTCAAGAACAATATCACTATTGATCTTCCAAATGGTAGAATATCAACCCTCGTCATAGCCAGGGTCAACCCACAAACAGCCATTACAGAAACGCGCCCTGAGTTATCCAGAGTCTGGTTTTAAGCATAAGCTGGACAACTCCCCATACCTTAATATCTTTTAAGGTACGATCCATTCTATATCCAATATAGAAACTTTGGCACTTATTTAATTCGAACCAGATTCAAATCATGCAGCTGTCTCCAGTTCATATCACTTTAATGGAAAGTGGCTAATCAGCATTACTCAACTTAGGAATACATCCAATTATGAGTAACCTGAAAGAGAAACACGTTTCTCAAAACCATCACTATCATCTGAATACCAATCACAAGAATCTACATCTTCGATCTCTTTGAAGAATCTCGATACTTGTGATACCTGGTTCTCTACTTTATTCTTATACCCACAACTTCTCAAAACTTAGACCTTGTATTTCTACGAAACACTTGTCTAAATACTAGAGAAGTTATAAGTAAACAGAACATAGTACGAGGACCTACCCCTTTGTCCTGATGGACACTTGGACAACATACAATACTCTGTATAAGTCCGCTGAGTTTAACAACTCAAAATCTGTGCGTCGTAGGTTGAAAACTGTACCCTGGCGATTTCCTCAAATATCACCAATTACAACGAATTCCGATATAATGAGGATAATCACCTAATTCCCAATAACTTACTCCCACTCATCATCTGTAAAACCATACAGATATGAGAATGAAACCTGGTAAATACATACCCTTGGAGTAAGTGTCTAATCGGGAAAACAGGTTTTCTTTAACAATGCACTGAAACATGAAAATGTTTCGTAGGGGTATCGTGGTATTCATAGCAATGCCTCTTCCATAATCCAATTCATGACTTCAACCGTATATTTTATTGCCATCTCTCCAAATCCCTTTATTTGTCTTTAGTCATTACCTTCTGTACACCATCGTTAGGCTAAATGGTTTTCTTCCTTCCCTACCGTTCGGCACCAGCCTATGGTTTGGAAGAAGACTATCCAGTAAGCATAATAGGTGTACCCTCCTAAACCAAGGAGTACTCGTATCTTGAGAGAAGGTGATGATAAAAGGCAACTGAATAATACCTTATTCCTTTAAAGGTGAAATAGGAGTGGCGATGAAGTACGCGGTTTTGGTCGTGAATGATAACAGTCGCAATTTACTTTGCCCTCTTTCTAATCCCTTTATTTTGTCTTTACATATTACCTACTGCACACCCTACTTAGGCTAATTGGTTTTCTTCATTCCCTACCTTTCGGCACCTGCCTATGGTTTGGAATAAGACTATCCAATAAGCGTAATAGGTGTACTCTCCTAAACCAAGGAGCCCTCGCAACCTGAGAGAAGGTGATAATAAAAGACAACTGAATAAACCAATTCTATTTCTCCTGAACCTGGATCCATCCTTGAAGAAGTCCCTTCGAGTTCGTATATAACCATACGATGGATCTATCCAATGGAAGTGGATATCCGTAGTAAAACGGGTGTTCTGAGAAATGCAAAGGGTAGAAGATGGAGTGGCAATGACTTATGCAACACAGACAATCCAAAAGCCAGTATTTTAAGAAGGTTCGGTCAACTTGGTCACTGAGTCATAGTCTAGGGTCGGTCAAAGGTCGCTGCCAAAGAGAGAGAGAAAAGAAACACTCTGCGTGCACTCTAACCTAGATCAGAATGGTTATCACTTTATCTAATCCGGAAACCTCCCACTGTCCTGTCAAATTCTCCTCCAAACCTAAAAGAAGAATCAATCGGGATCACCCGAAGAGTAAACCAACTCATCAGTGGGAATCGGGATCCAACTCTCATCGTATGATAACGTGATGGAATGCATCCACGTTACTCATACTCCAGAAGGTATGCGCATACTTGGCAAGTTTCAGTTTCTTTAGAAACTCCCGATATGATTTTTGCCCCATGCTCTTATGACCTTGGCGTATGTCAACAAATCATAAGTCACATGTCAAGTTCTGCCCGTCATTATCTTGTTAATTTGAACCCACCCGTACATACCCTTGACGTATGCCAACAAGATAATACGACTGTCCCAAACCAACTCATCTATCTATGCAACAAATGAATACCCAGCAGCTACCAAACACTATGCTTTGACGTATGCCAACAAACATAGCTTGAATACTACTGACCATCTATAAGAAACGACGGAGGGCAACGACTGGTTTTTGGCGAAAAACCTTTAGCGTAGTGAACTTGATATCGCTGAAGGAACCTGATAGCTTTTTATAAAAATATAGTGGCGAAAACCTTTTGCTAAAGAGGTCATTCCCGATGAAGGGATCTCGGCTCTTTCCTCGTGGAATGAGGTGCAGGATATTCCACTGAATACCGCTATGCAAAGCAACTTGTAATCGACAATAGTGAAGTTATTACCCTGACGCAAACTTCTGCCCAAGGGGTCAGTCCCGGTGAAGGGATATCGGCCCTTGCCCCGTCGAATGAGGTGCAGGATATTCCACTGAATACCGCTATGCAAAACAAAAGGAAACGTCTTTGCAATAACACTTTTTAAATTGTTCCAACAACTGAAACAGGTTTGTTTTACTTTTTGCATTGATCAGAATCAACGCAGTCCCATCAATAATCACACCAGAAAAGAACGAAAATAAAATGTACGTATATGCCATCCGCATTCGTCACTGGGTCCCGTCATCACCCGTTAGGTTACTTAACTAACGACAGAGCGGGGACTGGACTAGCGCGGGTGTAAAACATATACAACATCTAATAGTATATAAACCAATATACAATAATCGCTCCAGGCGTGATAATATGCAACATTACAGAAAAGTAATAAGCATCACAGAACAATACAGATAATCTGGGATCCCCTGGTTTGACAGAGCCACTGCTGAAACCCGACGTTCCCCTGTCGTGTGGATAGCCTGTGCAATGAAACCTAGACCCCTACGGGTGCGGCAAGTTACCCGCCAAAACCTGAAGCGAGGCAGTCCCCCACAGCATAGTGAATGGAACACCCGGCACTTCACGGAATCCGGTAAATTGAGCACCCCTCCTTGGGTCAACCTGTACCCCGTACGAGTGCGGCGAATAGTCTGCCAATTCTAGAGTGAGACCCCTCTGCCTCTCAAAGCCATGAGATGCGGACCCGTTGCCCTTCAGAACCCGGCTATCCGTGCACTCCGTCGCGGGGCAAAACCTAGTACAGTAATGAAAAATAGTACAACAGGTACATCGACCGCAACCTGGTCGTGCCCCAAAAGAATATTATACAACAGGCAGTGACGGCAGTCCACATGTTGGACGCTCGCCCCGCAATATCAAATGTACAAATAAACTCAAACTGTACTACCATTGCACACTGCTATCCACCACGACAAATCCGCAACATCACAGCACAACACAGAACATCAATGCGAATGTCACGTTCGCAAACCCGTCTAAAAGAACTATAGCAATCAGACGCGGTTTACCGATCAAATGACATTCCCGGTCGGAGATATAATGTAAGCACTGTAAACTAACATGTTTAAATTTCGATCGACTAAATATCATAAAATGGGCCCCACGCAAATCTGGAGAACAGTAACAAAACCTGGGCCCAAAATATATATACCAAAAACCCCAATTTCCAACATGGAATGCACTGTAGAAAACTGAGTGAGTGATCCCACTTTCCTGCGGCGGATCCGCGGCCAAGACAACTGCTTGGGCCGCGGATCCGCGGTGGAACAGTGGATTCACTTCCTCGAATTTCTACAGTATTCCTCAAAAAGCCTGCTTGATTTTTTGGTATGTGTAAAATTAATTTTGGAAGCCATTTAAAATCGACAGAAACTGTCAAGCTTGGATTTTGCAGTTTTTGATTTCCGGTTCGATCGATGTTTTAAACGCGTTAGCACAAGTTAGTATAGCAAAATGGTGAGGCTCTGATACCACTGTAAGCGTACGCTAGCGCCCCGGCCGTCTACAGATTCCAAATGCGGAACAAAACTTTTTAACTAGCGCTATCGTATACTTTAACCCGGATCTGCCATTATTGCTAAACTAACAAACTTTAAAGAGTGTAGAAAGGTTATACCGAACGATCCGAGTCCTTCGTTCTTTAACCATCATCCCACGCTCCGTTGCGGCTGCTCCGATCTCTTCGATCTCCGATCTGCTCGTCCAGGTGGCACCACATCACTGATTCTTTAAACGGGCTCCCGCCTCTGACTCGAGGCAACTCGGTCGTCAAGTTTGCTAAAAGAGACGACCAAGAATTGATGTAGAGAATGAGTGGAATACTTTGTCTCGCTTCGTCCAAATCCGTGGACGATCGGTTAATGAAGTTGCCGATGGAAATGAAATGGAACAATGAATGAACTATGAAATTTCCATACACTTTAAACCATAGTCTTTTTTCTACCAAAAATGAAATCAATCACTCATCTTCTCTCAAGGGTGGCCGGCCACTATATATGCAAGAGGGAGGTGATGGTAGGAGCAAGTGGTGACCATAACATGAAGCATATCATGAAGAAAAGATCTTAACCAAAACAAAATGCTTTAATGTTAAAGCATGAGTCATAAACCTAGTCATCATGCATTAATGAACCATTAAATGCATCCAATGAAAACTCAACACCAATTAATCCTAGTCACCTCATCTAGATGCTTCTAGAACACTGACTCACCTCAACTGAAGAAAAGATAAATCCGTCTTTAACCGAATGTTAAAAGACGGCTGATAGAAAACTGGAAACTGGCAACTTCCAAAAGTGATCCTGAAACGACTTTCAGGATAACCCCGAAACTGTATAAATATACCCGCATTTGTATTACGACCGAATACAAATGCAACTGAGACAAAGATATTATACCTACTCAATATAATACTCGGATCCGGCTTAAACCAAAGCCGACCAGTATCATCTGCCCGAAAACTGACACGTGCGTAAACGCACGTGCATTTTCCGAACCCTGCCATAAAACCATACGGCCTCTACAACGTTTCGTCCGAACTTGGGAAACTGTCTGTGGGGGACTCTAATGACTCGTCAGTACCCTGGCAGTGGGTTTAACCACAAACCGTCAGCGGCACTAGCTATGCGTAACGGCTGCCCATGGACTGACCTCAAGGGAAGCCGATGAGCGAACTCAAGGGAGGCCGATGAGCGAACTCATCCGGAAAACCTACTGAGCCTAACAGTGACAATGTATATACAGTCCGGTCCGTTCGTCAATGAGTATCGCATATCCTCCTAGGGGGCTAGTAACGTCAGACCCCCAATAGCAGTATAAGTCGTGTCGGAGTGTAGCCCAATAACACCCTGAGATACTACTGGAGTACCTACCAGTAAATCTCGTGCCATGGCCATGGACTTTGTGTAATGGCTCTCCTAGACACAGCACGACCTCGCCCCCAATACCGGGAGAGACGAATCCCCTGCCGATCCGCTCACGTGCCTCCATATGGCTCGGGACTGTACCCAAAAGCTACCTGTTTGCACGACTCCTTTGAGCCGTGGTAGGGTAGAAATCAAAGCACAGTGGGAACTCACACGAGACAAATGACGACCTCAGGTCGATGAACTAACCTGTACACATGTCACCAGGGAACTGCTATCTGATGATAGGTATAGTACTAACTAGCAGATTCCCGGCGAGTCCTGTCCGGTGTACTCATAACCCAATGAGCACCTGTATACATCTTAGGTGATCCAACTGACACCAGTGGCTTGTGAGACCGGCCACCGCCCCTCGTCGGGGTCTCGACTGTATACACTAGTCTACTCCGGAGTATCGATGCCCTGTCTCGAAACTCCCACGACTAGGGACCATAATTAAGGATATGCATATAAACTACCCAACTCTCACGTATATGATCGCCATCATACAGTTGGTAGTAAAGCAAGATCCTAAGGGCTCTATCAAAGTGTAACATGCAATCAGTCACCTGAACATGTACACGACTGATAAAGGCAAACCAGATAGAATACTATCATCTCGAGTAAGACTGTTCTACCGGTATAGGTCCTCCGCAATCATTGCAATCACGTACCTGCGATCCAATAATTGACTATAAGGGCACTATCTCCAACAGTCTCCCACTTGCACTCAAGGCTAATTATTGCGATGTCGACTACTCACAGCCCGTGTGAAACCGAACATCCAACTCCTCTACTAATCAGTTTCACAAAGCCCGTTTGTAAAACTATTGTGTTCGAGAAATAGCCTCAGTGAGTGGATCCGCCTAGATGTTTCTTTCAATATCTCTCTTAATCTCAAGTTCGCAGAGAAAGCCATCTCCCGAATTGAGTAATACCTGTCTTAGAATATGTCTGGATTTCTGATGGGACCTAGTTCATAAATGAACTCCAAATCCAAACTTCTTAGACTGTATCGATCACTGAACCTAATCAGTATCTGGCACCATGCCACCCACAGTATCCTCTTGAACCACCAGTCCATAATACTGTCCCTCTTCATCAGAGGGAAAAACTAAAACTCAGACAATCACTCTGTCATCCACGTCACCTTTGAAGCCTGGAATGATAATCGTCTCCCGAAGGAGGCTGCCGTCATCAAATCCGTAGAACATACACTTATGTTCTAAAACTGCTTCCTTATGTTTCTCCAGGATTGGATTAATACAAACTCATTGCATCTAGTGCAAAAACAACATCTGGTGTGGTACTTGACATCTCATGATTGACTCAATTGCCTAAGCAAGTGATCTGCCAATCATGCACTTCCCTCTCCCCTTTAGTCTATACGACACCTTTAGAGAGGGTGACTCCATCACCTGCAGGTACACCATCATGTTAGGAGTCAACTATTCTAAAAACCATTAGAATATCTGTCATAGTACCCACATTGGGAAACTACCCAAATCCAGATCTAAAACCATAGATCCAGAAACCAGAATGTCAAATATTATATCCATATCCTGTCTGGAGAAACAACTGTGTGACGACCACAGTACAACCGATCGTAGTATAGGAATTTTACTTCCTACTCTATGTATGTCATCCAGATACCATGACATCACACCCTACTACCTTCTTAACAGATCCATCCCCTATTCTGATTGAAGTCAAACCCATGACTGTCACATCAAAATTAGATGATCTATCTCCGCTATAACTGCTCTAGTCTATAAATAGACATAAGCTACTTGCCCACTATGCTTCTGCTGCTCCCACTGACTACGACAACCCTCCTACCGGGTCTCATAGCCTTGAACAACAGTAGTGTCAAGTCTGGGTAGATAAGAACCTCCCTGTCACCGTCCTTGAGCCTACCGAAGTACCTCTCGGGTGTCTGAGATTACCCACCATATCTGTGGAGTGGCTATTGGAATGTCAAACCTGATTGAATATATAGGTCCTATTAAATTTTCCGTAATCGTTCGCGGTTCTGGAATCACTTCCAGTTCTACCATACTCCCACTACTGTTTTTCTGAAAAAGATCCATTTTACTAAAACTGTGGCGAGTCAAGAACAATATCACTATTGATCTTCCAAATGGTAGAATATCAACCCTCGTCATAGCCAGGGTCAACCCACAAACAACCATTACAGAAACGTGCCCTGAGTTATCCAGAGTCTGGTTTTAAGCATAAGCTGGACAACTCCCCATACCTTAATATCTTTTAAGGTACGATCCATTCTATATCCAATATAGAAACTTTGGCACTTATTTAATTGGAACCAGATTCAAATCATGCAGCTGTCTCCAGTGCATATCACTTTAATGGAAATAGGCTAATCAGCATTACTCAACTTAGGAATACATCCAATTATGAGTAACCTGAAAGAGAAACACGTTTCTCAAAACCATCACTATCATCTGAATACCAATCACAAGAATCTACATCTTCGATCTCTTTGAAGAATCTCGATACTTGTGATACCTGGTTCTCTACTTTATTCTTATACCCACAACTTCTCAAAACTTAGACCTTGTATTTCTACGAAACACTTGTCTAAATACTAGAGAAGTTATAAGTAAACAGAACATAGTGCGAGGACCTACCCCTTTGACCTGATGGACACTTGGACAACATACAATACTCTGTATAAGTCCGCTGAGTTTAACAACTCAAAATCTGTGCGTCGTAGGTTGAAAACTGTACCCTGGCGATTTCCTCAAATATCACCAATTACAACGAATTCCGATATAATGAGGATAATCACCTAATTCCCAATAACTTACTCCCACTCATCATCTGTAAAACCATACAGATATGAGAATGAAACCTGGTAAATACATACCCTTGGAGTAAGTGTCTAATCGGGAAAACAGGTTTTCTTTAACAATGCACTGAAACATGAAAATGTTTCGTAGGGGTATCGTGGTATTCATAGCAATGCCTCTTCCATAATCCAATTCATGACTTCAACCGTATATTTTATTGCCATCTCTCCAAATCCCTTTATTTGTCTTTAGTCGTTACCTTCTGTACACCATCGTTAGGCTAAATGGTTTTCTTCCTTCCCTACCGTTCGGCACCAGCCTATGGTTTGGAAGAAGACTATCCAGTAAGCATAATAGGTGTACCCTCCTAAACCAAGGAGTACTCGTATCTTGAGAGAAGGTGATGATAAAAGACAACTGAATAATACCTTATTCCTTTAAAGGTGAAATAGGAGTGGCGATGAAGTACGCGGTTTTGGTCGTGAATGATAACAGTCGCAATTTACTTTGCCCTCTTTCTAATCCCTTTATTTTGTCTTTACATATTACCTACTGCACACCCTACTTAGGCTAATTGGTTTTCTTCATTCCCTACCTTTCGGCACCTGCCTATGGTTTGGAATAAGACTATCCAATAAGCGTAATAGGTATACTCTCCTAAACCAAGGAGCCCTCGCAACCTGAGAGAAGGTGATAATAAAAGACAACTGAATAAACCAATTCTATTTCTCCTGAACCTGGATCCATCCTTGAAGAAGTCCCTTCGAGTTCGTATATAACCATACGATGGATCTATCCAATGGAAGTGGATATCCGTAGTAAAACGGGTGTTCTGAGAAATGCAAAGGGTAGAAGAAGGAGTGGCAATGACTTATGCAACACAGACAATCCAAAAGCCAGTATTTTAAGAAGGTTCGGTCAACTTGGTCACTGAGTCATAGTCTAGGGTCGGTCAAAGGTCGCTGCCAAAGAGAGAGAGAAAAGAAACACTCTGCGTGCACTCTAACCTAGATCAGAATGGTTATCACTTTATCTAATCCGGAAACCTCCCACTGTCCTGTCAAATTCTCCTCCAAACCTAAAAGAAGAATCAATCGGGATCACCCGAAGAGTAAACCAACTCATCAGTGGGAATCGGGATCCAACTCTCATCGTATGATAACGTGATGGAATGCATCCACGTTACTCATACTCCAGAAGGTATGCGCATACTTGGCAAGTTTCAGTTTCTTTAGAAACTCCCGATATGATTTTTGCCCCATGCTCTTATGACCTTGGCGTATGTCAACAAATCATAAGTCACATGTCAAGTTCTGTCCGTCATTATCTTGTTAATTTGAACCCACCCGTACATACCCTTGACGTATGCCAACAAGGTAATACGACTGTCCCAAACCAACTCATCTATCTATGCAACAAATGAATACCCAGCAGCTACCAAACACTATGCTTTGACGTATGCCAACAAACATAGCTTGAATACTACTGACCATCTATAAGAAACGACGGAGGGCAACGACTGGTTTTTGGCGAAAAACCTTTAGCGTAGTGAACTTGATATCGCTGAAGGAACCTGATAGCTTTTTATAAAAATATAGTGGCGAAAACCTTTTGCTAAAGAGGTCATTCCCGATGAAGGGATCTCGGCTCTTTCCTCGTGGAATGAGGTGCAGGATATTCCACTGAATACCGCTATGCAAAGCAACTTGTAATCGACAATAGTGAAGTTATTACCCTGACGCAAACTTCTGCCCAAGGGGTCAGTCCCGGTGAAGGGATATCGGCCCTTGCCCCGTCGAATGAGGTGCAGGATATTCCACTGAATACCGCTATGCAAAACAAAAGGAAACGTCTTTGCAATAACACTTTTTAAATTGTTCCAACAACTGAAACAGGTTTGTTTTACTTTTTGCATTGATCAGAATCAACGCAGTCCCATCAATAATCACACCAGAAAAGAACGAAAATAAAATGTACGTATATGCCATCCGCATTCGTCACTGGGTCCCGTCATCACCCGTTAGGTTACTTAACTAACGACAGAGCGGGGACTGGACTAGCGCGGGTGTAAAACATATACAACATCTAATAGTATATAAACCAATATACAATAATCGCTCCTGGCGTGATAATATGCAACATTACAGAAAAGTAATAAGCATCACAGAACAATACAGATAATCTGGGATCCCCGGGTTTCACAGAGCCACTGCTGAAACCCGACGTTCCCCAGTCGTGTGGATAGCCTGTGCAATGAAACCTAGACCCCTACGGGTGCGGCAAGTTACCCGCCAAAACCTGAAGCGAGGCAGTCCCCCACAGCATAGTGAATGGAACACCCGGCACTTCACGGAATCCGGTAAATTGAGCACCCCTCCTTGGGTCAACCTGTACCCCGTACGAGTGCGGCGAATAGTCTGCCAATTCTAGAGTGAGACCCCTCTGCCTCTCAAAGCCATGAGATGCGGACCCGTTGCCCTTCAGAACCCGGCTATCCGTGCACTCCGTCGCGGGGCAAAACCTAGTACAGTAATGAAAAATAGTACAACAGGTACATCGACCGCAACCTGGTCGTGCCCCAAAAGAATATTATACAACAGGCAGTGACGGCAGTCCACATGTTGGACGCTCGCCCCGCAATATCAAATGTACAAATAAACTCAAACTGTACTACCATTGCACACTGCTATCCACCACGACAAATCCGCAACATCACAGCACAACACAGAACATCAATGCGAATGTCACGTTCGCAAACCCGTCTAAAAGAACTATAGCAATCAGACGCGGTTTACCGATCAAATGACATTCCCGGTCGGAGATATAATGTAAGCACTGTAAACTAACATGTTTAAATTTCGATCGACTAAATATCATAAAATGGGCCCCACGCAAATCTGGAGAACAGTAACAAAACCTGGGCCCAAAATATATATACCAAAAACCCCAATTTCCAACATGGAATGCACTGTAGAAAACTGAGTGAGTGATCCCACTTTCCTGCGGCGGATCCGCGGCCAAGACAATTGCTTGGGCCGCGGATCCGCGGTGGAACAGTGGATTCACTTCCTCGAATTTCTACAGTATTCCTCAAAAAGCCTGCTTGATTTTCTGGTATGTGTAAAATTAATTTTGGAAGCCATTTAAAATCGACAGAAACTGTCAAGCTTGGATTTTGCAGTTTTTGATTTCCGGTTCGATCGATGTTTTAAACGCGTTAGCACAAGTTAGTATAGCAAAATGGTGAGGCTCTGATACCACTGTAAGTGTACGCTAGCACCCCGGCCGTCTACAGACGCCAAATGCGGAACAAAACTTTTTAACTGGCGCTATCGTATACTTTAACCCGGATCTGCCATTATTGCTAAACTAACAAACTGTAAAGAGTGTAGAAAGGTTATACCGAACGATCCGAGTCCTTCGTTCTTTAACCATCATCCCACGCTCCGTTGCGGCTGCTCCGATCTCTTCGATCTCCGATCTGCTCGTCCAGGTGGCACCACATCACTGATTCTTTAAACGGGCTCCCGCCTCTGACTCGAGGCAACTCGGTCGTCAAGTTTGCTAAAAGAGACGACCAAGAATTGATGTAGAGAATGAGTGGAATACTTTGTCTCGCTTCGTCCAAATCCGTGGACGATCGGTTAATGAAGTTGCCGATGGAAATGAAATGGAACAATGAATGAACTATGAAATTTCCATACACTTTAAACCATAGTCTTTTTTTTACCAAAAATGAAATCAATCACTCATCTTCTCTCAAGGGTGGCCGGTGTTAGTTATATGTATGCCCTAGAGGCCATTACTATACATAGGATGTATATTGTAGTGGATGCTTGGACATATATAGGGAGGACTTTCTTGCTCGACATGATAGTATGCTATCTGGTTGCTCTTTACCTTAACGTGTACACAAATTGTCTCTCTGTTACATGTTGGTAAAGCCCTTAGGATGTGTGCTTGACTACCTGGACTATGATGCGGATCATACTAGTGGGGACATGGTAGTCCATAAGTACATCCTTCAAAGTCCCTAGTCGTGGGTATATCGAGACGGGGCATCGATATACCAGAGTAGACTAGCGTATACCTTCTCGACCCATACAGATGGGCAATGGATGATCCCATATCCATTGGTGTTTGACATCAGAGATGATATACGGGTGCTCAGTGGAGACTGGGTACACTGGACGAACTCGCCGAGAACTCCCAGATGGTATTATACCTCACGTCAGATGGCAGTTCTCTGGTGACACTGGTACAGAGTAGTCTGTTGATCCGAGATCGTCATAGAGTCTTGTGTGGTTCCCACTGTGCTCTGATACCACTGCAGGGTTCCTAGGCACACTAGTGAGGTCTCACAAGGCATCAACCATGCCAATTTCAATGAATCTAGGTGCCGAGAGACCCGACTACGGATCGTTTGCTAGAAAGCTAGGCGAAAAAGTAAACTAGTTAACAATTAACTAAAGGAAAACGGAAATGCAACCTTTGTAGATTCGGTCCTCCACCTCCACGGCTCCGAGATGAGGTCCTCTCCGCTGTCCAAATCAAATCCGGGCTCTAGCGTCGACTTCATCGGAGAATAGGCGAGCTAGGTCGTCGATGAGCCTTAGGCGATGCGTAGACGGAGTTAGAAGTCCGATCGACCCGAAACCCCGACTTTAAAATGCTCTCTGGACATTTTTGTAAAATGTGGTTTTTTGCAAATTAAAAATATGCAGAAAAACAAGCAGGTAAATATAAGAATTACGATGCAAAAATTACTTAATGATCTTTCTAAAGTGCGGCGGAACCGCGGCATTAGAGTGCTAATGCGGCCCTTCCGCCGCACTTTTGTCTTATCTGCCATTGAATTTTGCACAGTAACTCCTATTTTTCAGTGCTGGTTTTCCTGGGAATTTTTAATCTGAAATCAAGAGTTGAGTATTTTGGGTTGTATTGGGAGTTCATACATTCGATCGGATTGTCAAACTTTGTCTATGTATCGTTCCGGATAATTTTTTGAATATGTTAAAAAGTTCGACCGGATATAAATACCCAATTTTTCCCCTGTCGGGAAATTTCCAAGTGTTGGATTTTTCCGAAGTTTAACGACGTTCTAAGTAGTGCAAGTAACGCGATGGTCCCTCTAGAAGACAACAAACCTTAACTCGATTATGTGACCGTCTTGAACTGCCCTTTGAACCTTCGGGTTTGGGGCAGTACGGCGTGCCACATGTGAGGCGTTGGCTTGACCCTTCTACGGCTGGACCGTTGGTACTGAGGCACGAACGGAATGTTGTTAGACTTGTTTCATGTGTTGATATGTATCGGGAAAACTTGGGTGTTCGATTGTTCGATCGGAAAGTTTAACATTTTCTGTTTATCTGGAATGGGATACAATAATTGGAATTCATAAGAAGTTATGAGATAACTGAATGAATGTTATAAATCTAGCGGTTTAGTCTCACTTGATCGGTTGCCACGGAATTTTGATGTGATCAAAAGTCCGTCGCAATCACGTAGCGTACGCGGATACTCGCCGGGTAAACTTAATAGACAGCTTCACTCCATAGCCCCGACCAAGTGACTGTAGGAGAACCCCGTCGCCGAAAGCATCCGTTCGGATGCTCGCGGCAACGGTGTTCCGCCTTGGTGCACTTCGTCGACGGTATCGGGGGTGCGGCCGTCTACTGAAGTTTGCGACGAGCATTCGATCAGGATGTCGGGAATCTTGTTGAATTACCCGACTTGATATTGAAAAGTGTTTTCGATTTTGAGACTAAAATGCGGGGTTTATAATTGTTAGGCATGCGATGTCTAAGTAATTCATTTGGTCAGGCATGCGATGTCTGAGATGGTTGCGGATTCCAACTGTTGTAGTTTTACACTTTCTTTTCTGTGACCGTAAGTGTAATATGTGATATCGCCGGTTTCGTTGCTATATGTCAACGACAATTGGGATGCGCATATTTACTTACGTTGATGACATGTGATGTTATGTGTTGCTGGATATGTTATATTGGATCGTCGTGTTTGAATAGCCGGGTTTTTTTATGTGAGATGAGTGTTTTTCATTATCATTCATGTAAAAACTTGTATGTAATATTCTTTTATTGGGGCACTTCCAGGTTGCGGAAGTTGTCACCCTTTGTATATTATTTACTTTTCCGCACTAGGATAGACCCAAGGAGGAGAGCACAAGTAACCGGGTTCTGGAGTCCAGTAGGAGACCAACTCGAGGAGTCGGGTCCGGGTCTCCTAACTCCAGAATTGGTAGGGTTGCTTGCCGCTCTCGTATGGGTCTAGGGGTGTGGGTTTGGCTATTCATCACGACCGTGGAATCCGTGTTTTATACTGGCTCGTATTGAAAACACGGACGTCCTAGTATATCCAATATTTCATATGTTTCTTCTGCTGCGATATCTGTGATGTGATCATGTGATGTTCTATTGTAGATACAGTATATAGTATATTGTAAGTGCACGGCGGCGCCCCGGCCGTCAATCCGACGGCCAAAAGCGGAAGCGGTGATAAACTTTAAATTTTCTTAAACTGGCAAACCGCCGCGCACTATAACCCGGATCGTAACCATTAACTAGTCCTAGCTAACTATAAGATGGGAAAGAGATATACCGACGATCCAAGTCCTCCGGTCTTCTCATCATTGTCCCGATCTCCTGCGGAATGTCCCGTCTCCTCCCCGTCGCCGGAAGCGCACCACATCGCCTACTTCTTTTACGGGCTCCCACCTCAATGCCGAGGCAACTCGGGCACGAAGCCGGCTACTCGACGTGCCCAAGATTTGCTGTAGAATATAATACGGATTGCATGTCTCATTTGGGATTATGGAGTTGCCATTTGTGGAGGAATAGAAGTGAACTTTTTGGAGAGGGAGTTGTAGGGATTTCTCAAAAACTCAAGATACAAAATTTTCCACCACATGAAAATGAAATCCCCCCACCCTCACTAGGAATGGCCGGCCCACCCCCATATTGGTGTGATTGGAGAGAGAGAGAGAATGGCTTGAACAATAATGCAAAGAAAATGATGGCTTGAAAAGTCCAACACTCAACAACCATCTCTTCTCCTATCATCACAACCAAAGTCAAGAAATCATGAAAACCAAGTCAAGAAGTCAAGGTAAGGTCAAGGTATGGTGAGTCATCATGACACAAGGAAATATGCAAAGACCCCCTCCACAAATGCCTATTTGCAACAATGCAAATAAACCCTCCTCCACCAATCTTCGGCCAATGAACGGAACAATGGAAATTGGCCGAAACGGAAAGCAAACTGGCAACTCCAGAAAACTGGTCCCGTAATAAATTACAGGAAAACCCCGATACTGTGCATACACACCCGCATCTGTATTTCGACCGAAATACAAATGCAATGAGACAAAATCTCCACTGTACTATGCTAGGATCCGGCTTATACCAAAACCGGCTAGTAATATCTGTTCGATCCTGATCCGTGCAATACCGCACGTATCTGATCGAACCCTGCCATATAACCATACGGCCTATAGTACAAACTGTCCGATCCTGATCCGTGCAATACCGCACGTATCTGATCGGACCTTGCCATATCTCCATACGGCCTCTACAACCTTTCGCCCGAAAGCTGAGTAACTGAATGTGGGGGACTCTAAAGACTCATCAACACCTTGGTTGTGGATTTAACCACTAGCACGTCAGAGGTATAAGCCAATACGTAACGGGCTACCAGGTACTGACTAAAAGGGACGTCCGTGAGCGAACTCAGCCTGACACCCTACTGAGCCTGTCAGTGACAATATCCGTGCAGTCCGGTCCGTTCGTCTATGAGTATCGCATGGCGGGCCTAGGGGGTTGGTAAAAGTCAGACCCCCAAAAGCGGTACAAGTCGTGTCGGAGTGTAGCCCAGAACACCCTGAGATACTACTGGAATACCTACCAGTAAATCTCCTTGCCTTGGCCAAGGACTTTGTGTAATGGCTCTCCTAGACACAGCACGACCTCACCCCCAATACCGGGAGAGACGAACCCCTGAAGATACGCTCACTGCCTCCATGTGGCTCGGGACTGTACCCAATTAAAACCTGTTTGCACGACTCCTTTGAGCCGTGGTAGGGTAGTAATCAAAGTACAGTGGGAACTCACACGAGACAAATGACGATCCCCAGGTCGATGAACTAACCTGCACACATGTCACCAGGGAACTGCCATCTGACGTCTGGTATATGACCAACTAGCATATTCCCGGCGAGTCCTGTCCGGTGTACTCATAACCCAATGAGCACCTGTATACATCTTAGGTGATCCAACTGACACCAGTGGCTTGCGAGACCGGCCACCGCCCCTCGTCGGGGTCTCGACTGTATACACTAGTCTACTAATGGAGTATCGATGCCCAGTCTCGAAACTCCCACGACTAGGGACCTTTTAAAGATAAGCTTATAGACCCCCAGCTCCCACTTATATGATCGCCCTCATACTGCTGGTGGTCAAGCAAGAATCCTAGGGGCTCTATCAACGTGTAATAGCGACGTGTCAGGTCACCTAAAGCAGTACACGATGATAAAGGTAAACCAGATAGCATACTATCATCTCGAGTAAGACTGTCCTACCGGGATAGGTCCTCCCTCAATCATTACAATCACGTACCTGTGACCTAATAATTGACTCTGAGGGCACTATCTCCAACAATCTCCCACTTGCACTCAAGGCTAATTATTGCGATGTCGCATACTCACAGCCCGTGTGATACCGAACACCCAACTCCTCTACTAGTCAGTCTCACAAAGCTCGTTTGCGAAACTATTGCGTTCGAGGAATAGCCTCAGTGAGTGGATCCGCTTAGTTGTTTCTTTCTATGTCTCTCTATATCTCAAGTTCGCGGAGAAAGCCATCTCCCGAAAAGAGCAATACCTGTCTCAGAATATGTCTGGATGTCTGATGGGACCTAGCTCATAAATGAACTCCAAATCCAAACTTCTTAGACTGTATTGACAACTGAACTTAATCAGTGTCCTGCGCCCCATGCCTCCCTCAGTATTGCCTTGGACCACCTGTCCAAAATACTGCCCCTCATCAGAAGGAAAACTATAACTCTGACAACCTCCTTGTCGTCCATGTCACCTTGGAAGCCTGGAATGATAACTGTCTCCTGAATGAGGCTGTCGTTATCATCTCCCTAGAACATCCACTTATGTTCTAAAACTGCTTCCGACTGTTTCTCCAGGATTGGATTAATGTCAACTTATTGCATCTAGTGCAAGAACAACATCTGGTGTGGTACTTGACATCTCACGATTGACTCAATTGCCTGAGCAAGTGATCTGCCAATCATGCCCGTCCCTCTCCCCTTTAGTCTGTAAGACACCTTTGGAGAGGGTGACTCCATTACCTGCAGGTACACTACCGTGCCAGGAGTCGTCCATCCTAAATACTCTTAGAATGCTGTCAAGTACCCTGATTGGGAAACCACCCAAATCTAGATCTAAAACCATAGATCTAGTAACCAGTATGTCTGATGTAAAATCCAAGTCCCAGGTGGAGAAACCACTGTGTGACGACCAAAGTATAACCGATTGTACTAGGATATCACACGCTACTACCTTCTCAACAGATCCATCCCCTATTCTGATGAAGTCAAACCCATGACTGTCACGTCAGAAATAGATGATCTATCTCCGCTACATCTGCTCTAGTCTATAAATAGACATAAGCAACCTGTCCACCAATGCTTCCGCTGCTCCCACTGACTACGACAACCCTCTGGCAGAGTCATATAGACGTACACTTCTAAAACTAGTTTAGAACGACGCTATACTCATCCTCCCGCCGGGTCTGGCACCCTGGAACAACAGAAATGGTAATTGTGGGTAAACAAGAACTTCCCTGTCACCGTCCTTGAGGCTACCGTAGTACCTCTCGGGTGCCTGAAGTTACCCACCTTATCTGCGGAGTGGCCAATGGAATGTCAATTCAGATTGAATCTTTAGGTTCCTTATCAAATCTTCAGTAATCGTTTGTGGTTCTGGAATCACTTCCAGTTCTACCATACTCCCACTACTGTTTTTCTGAAAAAATCCATTTTTAATAAAACTGTGGCGAGTCTTGAACAATATCGCTATTGTTCATCCAGATGGTAGAAAGTCAACCCGCGTCATGGCCTGGGTCAACCCACAAACAGCCATTACAGAAACGTGCCTTGAGTTGTCCAGTGTCTGGTTTTAAGCATAAACCGGACAACTCCCCGTACCTTAACATCGTTAAGATATGAACTGTTCTATATCCAATATAGAACCAGAGGCACTGATTTAATTGAACCAGATTCAAATCATGCAGCTGTCCCCAGCGCATGTCAACTAAATGGAAGGAGGCCGATCAGCGTTACTCAACTTAGGAATACTTCCAATTATGATTAACCTGAAAGAGAAGCAAGATCTCTTTATCATTACTATCAACTGAATACCATACATAAGTATCTACATCTTCGATCTCTTTGAAGAATCCCGATACTTGCTATACCTGGTTCTCTACTCTATTCAAATACCTATAACTTCTCCAAATTCGGACCCTGTGTTTCCACGAAACACTTGTCTAAAAACTAGAGAAGTCATAAGTAAACCGAATATAGTACGAGGACCAACCCCTTTGTCCTGATGGACCCTGGACATCATACAATACTCTGTACAAGTCCCTTGAGTCTGATAACTCATTCACTGTGTGTCGTAGGTTGAAAACTGTACTTATGGTTAAGAAGAATTACACCGCTGTTTAATGCTCCTTACCTAACCATCCACTGATATAGGTAAATGTCGTAGACATAATTTCAAAAAGGTACATCTCACTCTATGAAAATAGACGTACAGATATATCAATTTGAAATTGGTGCATAACTGCGGATATTCAAAACCAAATATTTGCCAACCGGCAAACAGCCTAGGTGATTTCCTCAAATATCACCGATTACAACGAATCCCGATATAATGAGGATAATCACCCAATTCCCAATAACTTACTCCCACTCATCATCTGTAAAACCATACAGATGTGAGAATCGTATCTGGTAAATACATACCCTGGAGTAAGTATCTAATCGGGAAATCAGTTTTCTATTAACAGTACACAGTGAAACTGAAACATTGAAATGTTTCGATGGGGTATCCTGGTATTCCTAGTAATGCCTCTTCCAGATTAACGACTGTAACCGTATAGTTCTTTGCCACCTCTCCAAATCCCTTCATATGTCTTTAGTCTTTACCTTCTGCACACCCCTTTAGGCCAAATGGTTTTCTTCCTTCCCTACCGTTCGGCACCAGCCTATGGCTTGGAAGAAGACTATCCAATAAGCATAATGGGTGTACTGTCCCAATCCTAGGAACACTCGCAATGAGAGAGGTTGAAGATAAAAGACAACCGAATAAACCTTATTCCTATTTCTCCTGAACCAGAATCCATCCCCGAACTGGAACAAGTTCCATTCGAGTTCGTATATAACCATACGATGGAGTATCCAAATAAACTGTGGATCTTCGTAGTGATACGGAGTGTCCTGGAGAAATACAAAGGTGATTTGGGAGTGGTAATGAAATACCTGGTTTGGTCGTGAATATCTGTTGCAATTTACTTTGCCCTCTTACTAATCCCTTGCTTTGTCTGAACTTAATACCTTCTGCACACCATCGTTATGCTAATTGGTTTTCTTCATTCCCTACCGGTCGGCACCAGCCTAAGGTTTGGAAGAAGACAATCCAATTTGCGTAATAGGTGTACTACCCCTAAACCAAGGAGTACTCGTAACCTGAGAGAGGGTAAAAGGAAAAGACAACTGAATAATCCTATCCGTTTTCTCCAGAACCTGAAACCATCCTCGAATAAATCTTTTCGAGTTCGTATCTAACCATACGATGGTTTTGTCCAATGGAAGTGGACGTTCGTAGTAATACGGGGTGTCCTGGAGAAAAGGGTAAAAGTAGGAGTAGCAATGAGGTTTGCAACTCTGACAATCCAAAAGCCTGTGTCAAGAAGGTTTGGTCAACTTGGTCACTGAGTCATAGTCTTAGGGTCGGGTCAATGGTCGCTGCCAAAGAGAGAGAGAAAAGAAAACACTCAGCGTGCACTCTAACCTAGATCAGAATGGTCACCAATTTATCTAATCTGGAATCCTCCCACTGTACCTCAAATTCTCCTCCAAACCTGAAAGAAGAATTAGTCGGGGTCACCCGAGGAGTAAACTAACTCATCAGTGGGAATCGGGATCCAACTATCATTGCATGATAACGTGACGGAATCCGCTCACGCTATCACACTCCAGAAGGTATGCGCATATCTGGCAAGTTTCAGTTCTTTTGAAACTCCCGATGTGATTTCTGCCCCATGCTCTTATGACCTTGACTTTGGCCAACATATCATAAGTCACATGTCAAGTTCTGCCCGTCATTCTCCAGGTTAATTTGAATCCACCCGTACATACCCTTGACTTTGGCCAAAATGGCAGCACGACTGTCCCAAACCAACGCATCTATCTATGCTGCATATGAATAACCAACAGCTACCAAACACTGTGCCTTGACTTTGGCCAACATACACAGCTTGAATACTATTGACTACCCATATGAAACGACGGAGGGCTACGAATGGTTTCTGGCGAAAACCTTTAACGTAATGAACTTGATATCGTCGAAGGAACGGATAGCTTTTAAAAATATAGTGACGAAAACCTTCGCTAAAGAGGTCACTCCCGGTGAAGGGATCTCGGCTCTTTCCCCGTAGAATGGGGTGCAGGATATTCCAACTGAATACCACGGTGCAAAGCAAAAGTAATCGGCTATAGTGAAGTTAATGCCCTGACGCAAACTTCTGTCCAAGGGGTCACTCCCGGTGAAGGGATCTCGGCCCTTGCCTCGTCGACTGAGGAGCAGGATATTCCAATGAATACCACGATGCAAAACAAAAGTAAACGTCCTTGCAATAACAGCTTTTTGAAAAGTGTTCCAACAACATCAGATTAGGTTTGTTTTTAACTAGCATTGATTCGAATCAATGCAGTCCCATCAATTGATCACACCAAAAAGAACGAAAATATACTGATGTACGTATATGCCATCCGCATTCGCCACTGGGTCCCGTCATTACCCGTTAGGTTAGCTTACTAACGACAGAGCGGGGACTGGACTAGCGCGGATGCAAAAGATATACTACATCTACTAATATATATACCAATATATTATATTTCGCTCAAGGCGTGAATAAAATGCAACATCACAGAGAATGAACAGCATCACAGAAACAATACAGATATCTGGGATCCCCGGGTTTCACAGAGCCACTACTGAAACCCGACGTTCCCCTGGTCGTGTGGATAGCCTGTGCAATGAAATCCTAGACCCCTACGGGCGCGACAAGTTACCCGCCAAAACCTGAAGCGAGGCAGCCCCCTTCAGCAACGTGAATGGACCACCCAGCACTTCACGGAATCCGGTAACTTGGGCACCCCTCCTGGGTCAACCTGTACCCCCTACGAGTGCGGCGAATAGCCCGCCAATCCTAGAGTGAAGCCCCCTCCGTCTCAATGCCATGAGATGCGGGCTTGTTGCCCTCCAGAACCCGGCTATCCGTGCACCCCTCCGCGGGGCAATCCTAGTAAAGAAAATAAAATATACATACACCGGGTACATCGACCGCAACCAGGTCGTGCCCCAAAATAATAATACAAACAGGAAGTGACGGCAGTCCACATGTCGGACGCTCGCCCCGCAAAATCAAATGTACATAATACCACCACAACTGTACTAGCATTGCATCCAGGCTATCCCTACGACCGATCCACAACATCACAGCAAAAACAAAACATCAACGTGAAAGTCACGTTCGCAAATCCGTCTAACCGGGCTATAGCAGTTAGACCGGATTTACCGATCAAGTGACATTCACGGTCGCAGATATAATGTAAATACTGTGAAAAATGTGTTTAAAATATCCGATCGATCAAAAATTAACAAGTGGGCCCCCAATCAAAACTGTAGCACTCACAGAAAACCTGGGGCCAATTTTAATATTCCAAAACCCATATTTTAAGCCCAGAAGGCCTCTGTAAAAAATTGGTGAAGTGATCTCCACAGTGCGCGGCGGAAGGGCGGCGGGAAGGTGGTTTTCGCGGCGGTTCCGCGCTCCCACTGTGGAGTTACTTCGTCGAATTTTTACAGAGCTCTTAGATTTTCCAGTACATCAATATTTTACAACCTGAAAAATTTTTCGACACCAAAAATTTCCAACAGAAAACTGATGTGGGCAAATACGGGTTTTTGGACATTTCGATCGATCGGAACTAAAAAACACATTACACAAAGCTAGACTAAGTTAATGGCGAGGCTCTGATACCACTGTAAGTGCACGGCGGCGCCCCGGCCGTCAATCCGACGGCCAAAAGCGGAAGCGGTGATAAACTTTAAATTTTCTTAAACTGGCAAACCGCCGCGCACTACAACCCGGATCGTAACCATTAACTAGTCCTAGCTAACTATAAGATGGGAAAGAGATATACCGACGATCCAAGTCCTCCGGTCTTCTCATCATTGTCCCGATCTCCTGCGGAATGTCCCGTCTCCTCCCCGTCGCCGGAAGCACACCACATCGCCTACTTCTTTTACGGGCTCCCACCTTAATGCCGAGGCAACTCGGGCACGAAGCCGGCTACTCGACGTGCCCAAGATTTGCTGTAGAATATAATACGGATTGCATGTCTCATTTGGGATTATGGAGTTGCCATTTGTGGAGGAATAGAAGTGAACTTTTTGGAGAGGGAGTTGTAGGGATTTCTCAAAAACTCAAGATACAAAATTTTCCACCACATGAAAATGAAATCCCCCCACCCTCACTAGGAATGGCCCGCCCACCCCCATATTGGTGTGATTGGAGAGAGAGAGAGAATGGCTTGAACAATAATGCAAAGAAAATGATGGCTTGAAAAGTCCAACACTCAACAACCATCTCTTCTCCCATCATCACAACCAAAGTCAAGAAATCATGAAAACCAAGTCAAGAAGTCAAGGTAAGGTCAAGGTATGGTGAGTCATCATGACACAAGGAAATATGCAAAGACCCCCTCCACAAATGCCTATTTGCAACAATGCAAATAAACCCTCCTCCACCAATCTTCGGCCAATGAACGGAACAATGGAAATTGGCCGAAACGGAAAGCAAACTGGCAACTCCAGAAAACTGGTCCCGTAATAAATTACAGGAAAACCCCGATACTGTGCATACACACCCGCATCTGTATTTCGACCGAAATACAAATGCAATGAGACAAAATCTCCACTGTACTATACTAGGATCCGGCTTATACCAAAACCGGCTAGTAATATCTGTTCGATCCTGATCCGTGCAATACCGCACGTATCTGATCGAACCCTGCCATATAACCATACGGCCTATAGTACAAACTGTCCGATCCTGATCCGTGCAATACCGCACGTATCTGATCGGACCTTGCCATATCTCCATACGGCCTCTACAACCTTTCGTCCGAAAGCTGAGTAACTGAATGTGGGGGACTCTAAAGACTCATCAACACCTTGGTTGTGGATTTAACCACTAGCACGTCAGAGGTATAAGCCAATACGTAACGGGCTACCAGGTACTGACTAAAAGGGACGTCCGTGAGCGAACTCATCCTGACACCCTACTGAGCCTGTCAGTGACAATATCCGTGCAGTCCGGTCCGTTCGTCTATGAGTATCGCATGGCGGGCCTAGGGGGTTGGTAAAAGTCAGACCCCCAAAAGCGGTACAAGTCGTGTCGGAGTGTAGCCCAGAACACCCTGAGATACTACTGGAATACCTACCAGTAAATCTCCTTGCCTTGGCCAAGGACTTTGTGTAATGGCTCTCCTAGACACAGCACGACCTCACCCCCAATACCGGGAGAGACGAACCCCTGAAGATACGCTCACTGCCTCCATGTGGCTCGGGACTGTACCCAACTAAAACCTGTTTGCACGACTCCTTTGAGCCGTGGTAGGGTAGTAATCAAAGTACAGTGGGAACTCACACGAGACAAATGACGATCCCCAGGTCGATGAACTAACCTGCACACATGTCACCAGGGAACTGCCATCTGACGTCTGGTATATGACCAACTAGCATGTTCCCGGCGAGTCCTGTCCGGTGTACTCATAACCCAATGAGCACCTGTATACATCTTAGGTGATCCAACTGACACCAGTGGCTTGCGAGACCGGCCACCGCCCCTCGTCGGGGTCTCGACTGTATACACTAGTCTACTAATGGAGTATCGATGCCCAGTCTCGAAACTCCCACGACTAGGGACCTTTTAAGGATAAGCTTATAGACCCCCAGCTCCCACTTATATGATCGCCCTCATACTGCTGGTGGTCAAGCAAGAATCCTAGGGGCTCTATCAACGTGTAATAGCGACGTGTCAGGTCACCTAAAGCAGTACATGATGATAAAGGTAAACCAGATAGCATACTATCATCTCGAGTAAGACTGTCCTACCGGGATAGGTCCTCCCTCAATCATTACAATCACGTACCTGTGACCTAATAATTGACTCTGAGGGCACTATCTCCAACATATATATGATATATTATATAGATGTTACTTATGTTTTTCACCCGCGCTAGCCCTGCCCTGCTCTGTCGTTAGTTACCTAACCTAACGGTGTACGAGGGGACATCGAGGCGAATGCGGATGGCATAAGTGTGCGTCGTATTTATCTGTGATGTTTAGGTACTTAAATGATGGGACTTCATTAATGTGATTAATGAAATAAAAGAAACCTAAGATGTTGTAGAATCGAATTTCAAAATAAAACAGGTAGCTACAGTTCCTTCTTTGCACAGCGGTATATATGATATATCCTGCACCTTATTCGATGAGGAAAGGACCGAGATCCCTTCACCGGGAGTGACTCCTTTAGCAATAACTGGCAGATGCTACACACTCGGTTTGTCTTTTGATTGCTTTTAAGTGTTTTTGCTTTGCACAGTGATATATATGATATATCCCGCACCTCATTCGACGAGGAAAGGACCGACGATCCCTTCACCGGGAGTGACTCCTTTAGCAAAACTAGAAAAGCCTCAAAAACACTCCATTTCTAAAATCATTTGATTCTACAACGATATCAAGTTCATTACGCAATAGGTTTTCAGAAAAACCTGTCGTAGCCCTCCGTCATTTCAGATAAGTATTAGTTAGTATTCGTGCTGCGGTTGTTTGACATGCGTCAAGGCGTAGTGTACGGTAGCTAACTAGTGCTTATCTGCCAGCATATGATGCGATTGGATTAGGGTATTCGTACGGCGTTGTTTGGCATGCGTCAAGGGTCGTGCGGGTGGGTTTAATTCAATCAAGAAATGTACGGGTTGAACTTGACTAGCAGACTATGGGTTGTTTGGCATGCGTCAAGGTCATAGCGAGCTAGGGGCAAAATATTATCGGGAATTTCAAGTGTTGAAATTTGCAATGAGATTGCATACCTTCTATGAGATAGTTGGATCCCGATACCCGCTACGAGTAAGAGTTACTCCTGGGAGAGTTTTATACATTACAATTAGCCGATCAAGTAGGTGTCTAGAAAGGTGTCAACGGGGTTACGCCTCTGGGAAAACGAGGTTTACATTAATTAGGTTCGTGCGAAAGCACGGGGGACCTCCCTCAAAGTATCGACACTGGCCTGGCTGAAAGATTGACGAACTTGTAGTGTGTAATTAATCCCGGCTAGTCTTTCCTTTTTTGGTTTGAAGGAAGATTTGATAAAAAGCAGTGGGAGCCATCCTGATTAGATAAAATAATAACCAATCTATTCTTGCAAGAGCGCACGCTGAGTGTTTTCTTCTCTCTCTCTCCTGGTAGCGACCATATCACGCCTTAATCAAGATAATAAAACGGATTATTGACCGAACCCGCTTGTTATACTGAGCTGGGGAACGTTGGTCCCGCTCCAACTTATAATTGTTATAAGACAGAGCAGGAAATTGGGGATTACCAGAATTCCCGTGCCGCCCAAACGAAGAGAGTGCATGCTGATGCATCATATTCGGGTGTGTTCATAACTAGAACTGTTTCTCAGTGTCCTTTACGTCCTGGGTATATGATACCGGATCAGGATCCCGCATATGTAATATGTTACATGGGCTACATATAGGCAAAGAACTGAGAACGGGTGATAAGTTTCATGACATAGAAAACGGGGCAAGTGTTGCAGCCAAGTCTGTTGGTCACTGTCACCCTGTATTACCAATACATTGATTCTGAACGAATGTTATTAGATACCGAACCTGATATACAAAATCATATCAGTCTCTTTATTAGTAAAGAAAGGATATAATTTTATATTGTTGGATAATGTTTTGAACATTTCCTATATCAAAAGTTGATCGGTTCAGGCACGTTATCTAAAAGCATTGATGTTCTAAATCAAACTACAGTTCTTAGTATACAGAACACACACAAGAGGAAGAGTTCAGAAATGAACGAATCCTTCTTGAGGTATTGTAGACTAGGTCAGATCAATGTGACCCGACTAGCTAGAGTTACATAAAGATGCATATTTAAATCAGTTTGAATTTACATCTTGTGAAACTCGCCAGTCATGTCACAAAGATAAGATGACCACAGCTCCGTTTACTGGAAACAGAGAAAGAGTTAGTGAACTCTTGGGATGATACATGTTGATGTATGTAGGTCCCCTGTCTACACATGCCAAGACCGGTTCTTTATACTTCATTACATTCTCTGATGATCTTTCGAGATTCAGACCTATGTTCCTGTTGAAACATGAGTCCGAACCTTTTGAGATATTCACAGAATATAAGTTAGAAGTAGAGAACCAGAATACGGGTATAAGTATTATGTCCTTTGATGAGATCAAGGAGGAGAATACTTGAGCACGGAAATTCCTGAACTATTCTAAAGGAGAATGAGATTCTTTCTCAGCATTACTCCTCCGTATACACCATGGCACGATGGTATATCGGGGCGGAGCAATCACACCCTATATGATATGGTGCGCTCTATGATGAGCATTACTGAGTCACCTATTTCCCTTTTTAGGAGTTATGCGCTTGAGAAGCTGCATACCTATTGAATAGGGTTCCAATTAAATCAGTTGCCTACCATTTCATATGTGATATGGAAAGGGAAGAGCCCATGTCTTAAGCTAGTTAAGATTTGGGGTTGTCCGGCTAATGTCTAAAAGAAAAATCCGGACAAGCTCGAGGCAAGGTCTGTAATGTAGAACTGGAAAGGTTCCAGCTATACAAAATACAGCAGATGATTTGATAAAACCAAATGATTCAGTAAATTCCAACGAACCTCAGCCTCTCCGCCGATCTAGTAGGGTTCCTCACCCACCTGAGAGATACTTCTGTTTCTCTATGACAGTGGAAGCGAGGATTGCATCATGAGATGATGACCCAACTAGTTTCGAGCTGGCCATTAGAAGTAAGACTCTGTAAGAATGGCTGGATGTTTAGCGATCTGAGATGGAATCCTTATACACCAACAAAGTATGGACTTTGGGTGCTATATCTGAAGGGTTAAATTCCCATCAGGAGCAAGTATATCTTGAGAAGATTACTTGGTGTAGATGGAAAAGTTGAGACTTTCAAAGCTAGACTAGTTAAAGGTTTTCTTCATTGACCAGGCGTGGATAATGATGAAACCTTTTTCAGTAGCTATGCTTAAGTCCATCCAGATCCTACTTGCCACGGCTACATACCATGACTACGATATCTGGTGGTTGGGTGTCATGACTGCTTTTCTAAATGATGTTTTAGAAGAGTGCGTCTATAAGTACACAGCCAGAGGGCTTCGTAGACAGTGGGAGCAGCGGAAACGTGTGCAAGATGCTTTATAGGATAAAGCAGGCATCGCGGAGTTGGAACATCTGTTTTGATGAATTAGTCAAAGAGTTTGACATCATCAAAATGGTAGATGAACCTTGTATAAACAAAAAGGTAGTAGGGAGTATGGTGGTGATCCTCGTAGAGTACGTGGATGACATACTCTTGATAAGAAAGGAGTTTCTTATGCTACGCTCGATGAATCTCCGTTTATCACAAAGATTCTCCGTGTAGGATCAAAATGATACTTCCTAAATCCTGAGTTTTGGATCTATGAGATAGATTTAATTGGATGTTAGGATTCTCACTAGTTGTAGTAAGAAGGTATCAGTTGATCCTGGGGAGAATCACTGGAAGGGTTCCAGGGTGATAAAGACGACTGAATGTCAGTCGCAGGCATTGTCTTTACCCTCAGTAAAGGGACGGTATGTTGGAAGACTTCCAAGCTAGATACCGTGACATACTAGACGATAAAGGCTGGATACATCGCTACTTAAGATGCTACCAAAGAGGCTGTTTGGGTGTATATTGGTTCATGAGATGAACTGTGTTCCTCCCATTGTGTGACAATGGAGTTGTGGCTTATGCCAAGGAACGCCGGTCCCATCAGTGATCCAGACATATTCTAAGGCAGTATCACTTGATCATGGAGATGGTTGTTCTCCAGGGAGATCGAGGTTAGGAGAGTAGATTCAGAGGACAACACAGCGGATCCACTCACAAAGGCCTGTTCCCAGAGAGAGACTTTCATGGGATGGTTGAGTATGAGATACTGCAACCACTGCTATCAGATGGCCCTAGTGCAAGTGGGAGATTGTTAGTTATATGTATGCCCTAGAGGCCATTACTATACATAGGATGTATATTGTAGTGGATGCTTGGACATATATAGGGAGGACTTTCTTGCTCGACATGATAGTATGCTATCTGGTTGCTCTTTACCTTAACGTGTACACAAATTGTCTCTCTGTTACATGTTGGTAAAGCCCTTAGGATGTGTGCTTGACTACCTGGACTATGATGCGGATCATACTAGTGGGGACATGGTAGTCCATAAGTACATCCTTCAAAGTCCCTAGTCGTGGGTATATCGAGACGGGGCATCGATATACCAGAGTAGACTAGCGTATACCTTCTCGACCCATACATATGGGCAATGGATGATCCCATATCCATTGGTGTTTGACATCAGAGATGATATACGGGTGCTCAGTGGAGACTGGGTACACTGGACGGACTCGCCGAGAACTCCCAGATGGTATTATACCTCACGTCAGATGGCAGTTCTCTGGTGACACTGGTACAGAGTAGTCTGTTGACCTGAGATCGTCATAGAGTCTTGTGTGGTTCCCACTGTGCTTTGATTTCCATCTTACCACGTCCAAGAGGGCGTGCAAAACGGTGGTTTTTGGGTACAGTCCCGAGTCACATGGAGGCAATGAGCGATAGGAGGGGATTCGTCTCTCCCGGTATAGGGAGTTGATGTTGCGCTGTGTTCGATTGGCTATAACAGGAAATCCCTGGCCAGGGTTGCTGAGATTTACTGGTAAGTGTTACCAGTAGTTTCTCGAATAGTTATAGACCTCATATCGACACGACTTATTGAGCTATTGGGGTCTGACGTTTACCACCCCTAGGCGAGATATGCGACATATCAGACGATCAGACCGGACTGTACGGTAGTGTTACTGGTCGGATTCACTGGAGTGTGAGCGGGCTTGCTCGTCGATCTTCAGATCGCTCAATACCCGGGTGGCCGTTACGTTTAGCAGACCGCTTGCGGCTTGTGGGTGTTTGATATGATCATCACCTGCTGCCGGCGTATTGACGAGTCTTTAGAGTCCTACACAGAGGTTTCCTGGCTCAAGCGAAACGAAATAGGAGCGCATATGAGATATGTGCGGGACCGAGAATAATACGTGTATGTGATACCGTATTACATTCTCGCGATGAATGTGTCGTATGGTTATATGCGATATAACCTAGTTATCGAATCGAGGGTTGATTCGATAAGACGATACATTGGATACTAGTCGGTTATATGCGATATGACCGGATCGTTAAATCAAGTGTTGATTTAATGATTTAATGCATAATTATATATTTGATATATTACTTTGCGTTAACTAGTATTGGTTCACTTTAAATGGATTTTCTCACTCGGATTGTACACATTGTATATGTGATATACTTTTGTGCACTTCTTTGTATCATGTTTGATGATACATGTTTACTTGAGTTTGTGTAAAGATTAAACCATGGTTATTTAAATGGTTAGGGTTTTGTTTTTCATATCTATTTATTCATTTATTTATTTATTTTCTGTTTGGAAAAAGAAATGAGAAGAATGGTGTCTTTCTTTGTTTGTAGTTGAAGATTCATGAACCTTTGACTTTGTCCACCATTCTTATCTCATGCTTAACCTAACCATTTGATTTAACCCTAGTTTAATCTCTACACTTGACCATGGTTTAGATTATGATATGTTTTGATTTTTTCTTTTCATTATTAATTAACTTATCATAACAATTTCCTTCTTCTTCTTCATTTCTTCAAGTGAAGAAAGCTTGCCTCCATCAATGGCAAGTGATGAAAAAGAGTGAGAAATCCAAATCTAAAGTCTACCCACTTCCTATTTCTTCATCCTCTACCTCTTGCCAAGTAGTAGAGTGTGTTTCCTTCACAAGTTTCTTGACTTGGTGAAGTGAGAGCTTGATCTTGCGATGCTTCGACGTAGATCATCTTCGGCATGGACATCGACGACCTAGCTCGCCTATTCTCCGATGAAGTCGATGCTAGAGCCCGGATTTGATTTGGACAGCGGAGAGGACCTCATCTCGGAGCCGTGGAGGTGGAGGACCGGATCTACAAAGGTTGCATTTCCGTTTTCCTTTAGTTAATTGTTAACTAGTTTACTTTTTCGCCTAGTTTTCTAGCAAACGATCCGTAGTCGGGTCTCTCGGCACCTAGATTCATTGAAATTGGCATGGTTGATGCCTTGTGAGACCTCACTAGTGTGCCTAGGAACCCTGTAGCCGGCCACTATATATGCACGAGGGAGGTGATGGTAGGAGCAAGTGGTGACCATAACATGAAGCATATCATGAAGAAAAGATCTTAACCAAAACAAAATGCTTTAATGTTAAAGCATGAGTCATAAACCTAGTCATCATGCATTAATGAACCATTAAATTCATCCAATGAAAACTCAACACCAATTAATCCTAGTCACCTCATCTAGATGCTTCTAGAACACTGACTCACCTCAACTGAAGAAAAGATAAATCCGTCTTTAACCGAATGTTAAAAGACGGCTGATAGAAAACTGGAAACTGGCAACTTCCAAAAGTGATCCTGAAACGACTTTCAGGATAACCCCGAAACTGTATAAATATACCCGCATTTGTATTACGACCGAATACAAATGCAACTGAGACAAAGATATTATACCTACTCAATATAATACTCGGATCCGGCTTAAACCAAAGCCGACCAGTATCATCTGCCCGAAAACTGACACGTGCGTAAACGCACGTGCATTTTCCGAACCCTGCCATAAAACCATACGGCCTCTACAACGTTTCGCCCGAACTTGGGAAACTGTCTGTGGGGGACTCTAATGACTCGTCAGTACCCTGGCAGTGGGTTTAACCACAAACCGTCAGCGGCACTAGCTATGCGTAACGGCTGCCCATGGACTGACCTCAAGGGAAGCCGATGAGCGAACTCAAGGGAGGCCGATGAGCGAACTCATCCGGAAACCCTACTGAGCCTAACAGTGACAATGTATATACAGTCCGGTCCGTTCGTCAATGAGTATCGCATATCCGCCTAGGGGGCTAGTAACGTCAGACCCCCAATAGCAGTATAAGTCGTGTCGGAGTGTAGCCCAATAACACCCTGAGATACTACTGGAGTACCTACCAGTAAATCTCCTGCCATGGCCATGGACTTTGTGTAATGGCTCTCCTAGACACAGCACGACCTCGCCCCCAATACCGGGAGAGACGAATCCCCTGCCGATCCGCTCACGTGCCTCCATATGGTTCGGGACTGTACCCAAAAGCTACCTGTTTGCACGACTCCTTTGAGCCGTGGTAGGGTAGAAATCAAAGCACAGTGGGAACTCACACGAGACAAATGACGACCTCAGGTCGATGAACTAACCTGTACACATGTCACCAGGGAACTGCTATCTGACGATAGGTATAGTACTAACTAGCAGATTCCCGGCGAGTCCTTTCCGGTGTACTCATAACCCAATGAGCACCTGTATACATCTTAGGTGATCCAACTGACACCAGTGGCTTGTGAGACCGGCCACCGCCCCTCGTCGGGGTCTCGACTGTATACACTAGTCTACTCCGGAGTATCGATGCCTGTCTCGAAACTCCCACGACTAGGGACCATAATTAAGGATATGCATATAAACTACCCAACTCTCACGTATATGATCGCCATCATACAGTTGGTAGTAAAGCAAGATCCTAAGGGCTCTATCAAAGTGTAACATGCAATCAGTCACCTGAACATGTACACGACTGATAAAGGCAAACCAGATAGCATACTATCATCTCGAGTAAGACTATTCTACCGGTATAGGTCCTCCGCAATCATTGCAATCACGTACCTGCGATCCAATAATTGACTATGAGGGCACTATCTCCAACATTTCGGTTGGAATACAAATGCGGGTGTGTATACACAGTATCGGGGTTTTCTTGTAATTTATTACGGGACCAGTTTTCTGGAGTTGCCAGTTTGCTTTCTGTTTCGACCATTTTCATTTGTATCTTTCATTGGCCGAAGATTGCTGGAGGAGGGCTTATTTGCATTTGTGCAAATAGGCATTTGTGGAGGGTGTTCTTTGCATTTTCTTGTGTCATGATGGTTGCACCATCATTTGACTTGCTCACTTCATAATGGTGCATCATTGCATGACTTTTGGTTGTTATGATGTTAGTTGGAGTGTGAGGTTGGTTTTGTGATCATGGTTGATTATCACCATTCTCTTGCATTATTCTTATGACTTATCATTTGGTATTATTCCCCACTTCACTCCATTCTCTCCACTCCCAAGAGCCATGGCCGGCCAAGCCTTTAGGGGGCTGTCCAAAATTTGTGAGGGTGGGATTTTTGTTCCTTTGGCTTTGTTAAATCCCACTAGTTCAATCTCCACAAGACCATTTCAATCCCTCCACCAAAAGGCAACCTCCATGAACCCCAAAATGAGACATGAGCACTACACATTCTACAGCAAACCTTGGACACGTCGGCTCGCCAACTTCGTGCCCGAGTTGCCTCGGTATAGAGGTAGGAGCCCGTAAAAGAAGCAGGTGACGTGGTGCCCTTCCGGCGAGGAGGTGGAGACAGGACATTCCGCGGGAGATCGGGACGACGGCGAGAAGACCGGAGGACACGGATCGCTCGGTATATTTCTCTTCCCCATCTAGTAGTTAGCTAGGACTAGATTAATGGCACGATCCGGGTTTTAGTGCGCGGTGTTGCCGGTTTGAAAAGTTAAAGTAAATCACCGCTTCCGCATTCCGGCGTCGGATTGACGGCCGGGGCGCCGCCGTGCACTTACAATGGTATCAGAGCCTCGCCATTAACATAGTCTAGCTTTGTCTAATGTGTTTTACATTTCCGATCGAACAAAAATCCCAAAACCCGCGTTTTCATGCATATCAGTTTCTGTCGAAATTTTTTTGTCTCGAAATTTTTTTCAGCGTGTTGTAGAATGATGTGCAGGGAATCCTAAGAACACTGTAGAATTTTGGTCACCGGATCCTTCCGTACGACCGCGGAACCGCGGCCATAACCCCTCTTTGGCCACGGTTCCGCCGCAGGAATTTGGATTCACGTCACCAATTTTTTGCAGTGGGCTTGTGGGCTGAAAATAGGGGTTTTGGTATACTTTGTTTGGGCCCAGAATTTCTGTGAGTGCTACAGTATTGCTTGGGGGCCCACTTGGTAAAATTTGATCGATCGGATATTTTAAACACATTAGTTCACAGTATTTACATTATATCTGCGACCGTGAATGTCACTTGGTCGGTAAATCCTGTCTAACTGCTATAGCCCGGTTAGACGGATTTGCGAGCGTGACTTTCACGTTGATGTTCTGTGTATTGCTGTGATGTTGTGGATTGGTCGTGGGGGATAGCCTGGATGCAATGCTAGTACAGTGTTTTGTTGTATGATGTACATTTGATATTTCGGGGCGAGCGTCTGACATGTGAACTGCCGTCACTGCCTGTTTGTATTATTCTTTTGGGGCACGACCAGGTTGCGGTCGATGTACCCGTTGTATGTATATTTTACTTTCTGTACTAGGATTACCCCGCGGAGGGGTGCACGGATAGCCGGGTTCTAGAGGGCAACGGGCCCGCATCTCATGGCATTGAGACGGAGGGGGCTTCACTTTAGAATTGGCTGGCTATTCGCCGCACTCGTAGGGGGTACAGGTTGACCCAGGAGGGATGCCCAAGTTACCGGATTCCGTGAAGTGCTGGGTGGTCCATTCACGTTACTGAAGGGGGCTGCCTCGCTTCAGGTTTTGGCGGGTAACTTGCCGCGCCCGTAGGGGTCTAGGTTTTCATTGCACAGGCTATCCACACGACCAGGGGAACGTCGGGTTTCAGCGGCTCTGTGAAACCCTGGGATCCCAGATATCTGTATTGTTCTGTGATGCTGTACATTTCTGTGATGTTGCATTTTATCACGCCTTGAGCGAAAATTATATATTATATATATACTAGTAGATGTTGTATATGTTTTGCATCCGCGCTAGTCCAGTCCCCGCTCTGTCGTTAGTTAGCTAACCTAACGGGTAATGACGGGACCCAGTGGCGAATGCGGATGGCATATACGTACATCAGTATATTTTCGTTCTTTGTGGTGTGATCAATTGATGGGACTGCGTTGATTCGGATCAATGCAAGTTAAAACAAACCTAATCTGATGTTGTTGGAACACTTTTCAAAAAGCTGTTATTGCAAGGACGTTCACTTTTGTTTTGCATCGTGGTATTCAGTTGGAATATCCTGCTCCTCAGTCGACGAGGCAAGGGCCGAGATCCCTTCACCGGGAGTGACCCCTTGGACAAAAATTTGCATCAGGGCAATAACTTCTCTATAGCCGATTACTTTTGCTTTGCATCGTGGTATTCAGTTGGAATATCCTGCACCTCATTCTACGGGGAAAGAGCCGAGATCCCTTCACCGGGAGTGACCTCTTTAGCAAAGGTTTTCGTCACTATATTTTCTAAAAAGCTATCCGTTCCTTCAACGATATCAAGTTCATTACGTTAAAGGTTTTCGCCAGAAACCATTCGTAGCCCTCCATCATTTCAGTTAAATATTCGGTTGTATTCAAGCTATGTATTTTGACCTCACGCCAAGGCATAGTGTTTGGTAGCTGCCGGGTATTTATCTGTTGCATAGATAGATGCGTTGGTTTGGGACAGTCGTACTACTATTTTGGCCTACGTCAAGGGTATGTACGGGTGGGTTCAAATTAACCTGGACAATGATGGGTAGAACTTGACATGTGATTTATGATATTTTGACCTCACGCCAAGGTCATAAGAGCATGGGACAAAAATCACATCGGGAGATTCAAAAGAACTGAAACTTGCCAGATATGCGCATACCTTCTGGAGTGTGATGACGTGAGCGGATTCCGTCACGTTATCATGCGATGATAGTTGGATCCCGATTCCCACTGATGAGTTAGTTTACTCCTCGGGTGATCCCGACTAATTCTTCTTTCAGGTTTGGAGAAGAATTTGAGGTTACAGTGGGAGGTTTCCAGATTAGATAAATTGGTAACCATTCTGATCTAGGTTAGAGTGCACGCTGAGTGTTTCTTTTCTCTCTCTCTTCGGCAGCGACCATTGACCCGACCCTAATGTAGGGTTCCTAGGCACTCTCAAGAGGTCTCACAAGGCATCAACCATGCCAATTTCAAAAATTCTAGGTGCCGAGAAACCCGACTACGGATCGTTGGCTAGAAATCTAGGCGAAAAGGAAACTAGTTAACAACTTAACTAAAGTTTAAACGGAAATACAACCTTTGTAGATCCGGTGCTCCACCTCCATAGCTCCGCAACGAAGTCCCCTCGCTGTCCAAATGAATTCCCGGACTCTAGCGTCGGCTTCGTCGGAGAAATGGCGAGCTAGGTCGTCGATGTCCATGCCGAAGATGATCTACGTCGAGGCATCGCTAGATCAAGCTCCACCTTCACCAAGCCATGAAAACTTGTGAAGGAAACACACTCTACTACTTGGCAAGAGGTAGAGGATGAAGAAATAGGAGGTGGGTTTACTTTAGAATTGGATTTCTCACTTGTTTTCATCAATCACCATTGATGAAGTGAAGGTTTCTTCATTGAAGAAGATGATGAAGAAGAAGATGATGATATGATTAATAAAATGAAAAGTAAAAAGAATACTTATCATAATTGAACCATGGTTTAGTGTAGAGAATTGATTAGGGTTAAGTGGAATGGTTAGGGTTAAGCATGAGACAAAATGGTTACAAAGTCAAAGTGTTCATGAAACTTCATGAATAAAACAAAACATGCCACCATTTTCTCATTTGCTTTTCTTTTTCCAAAAGAATAAATAAATGAATAAAATGAATAAGGAAAAAGTAAACCCTAACCATTTCATTAACCAAGGTTTAATTCTTTACACTTAACCAAAAGGCATGTATCATCAAACATGATACAAGCAAGTGCACAAAATCATATCGCATATGCAATGCGCACATCCGAGTGAGAAAATCCATCTTAAGTGAACCAAGACTAATTAATGCAAAGTAATATATCAAATATATATTTAGGCATTAAATCATTAAATCAACACTTGATTTAACGATCCGGTCATGTCGCACACAACCGACTAGTATACAATGTATCGTTTTATCAAATCAATCCTTGATTCGATAACTAGGTTATATCGCATATAACCATTCGACACATTCATCGCGAGAATTGAATACGGTATCACATACACGCATTATTCTCGGTCCCGCACATATCTCATATGCGCTCCTATTTCGTTTCGCTTGAGCCAGGAAACCTCTGTGTAGGACTCTAAAGACTCGTCAATACGCCGGCAGCAGGTGATGATCATATCAAACACCCACAAGCCGCAAGCGGTCTACTAAACGTAACGGCCACCCGGGTATTGAGCGATCAGAAGATCGACGAGCAAGCCCGCTCACACTCCAGTGAATCCAACCAGTAACACTACCGTACAGTCCGGTCTGATCGTCTGATATGTCGCATATCTTGCCTAGGGGTGGTAAACGTCAGACCCCAATAGCTCGATAAGTCGTGTCGATATGAGGTCTATAACAGTTCGAGAAACTACTGGTAACACTTACCAGTAAATCTCAGCAACCCTGGCCAGGGATTTCCGGTTATAGCCAATCGAACACAGCGCAACATCAACTCCCTATACCGGGAGAGACGAATCCCCTCCTATCGCTCATTGCCTCCATGTGACTCGGGACTGTACCCAAAAACCACCGTTTTGCATGCCCTCTTGGACGTGGTAAGATGGAAATCAAAGCACAGTGGGAACCACACAAGACTCTATGACGATCTCGGGTCAACAGACTACTCTGTACCAGTGTCACCAGAGAACTGCCATCTGACGTAAGGTATAATACCATCTGGGAGTTCTCGGCGAGTTCGTCCAGTGTACCCAGTCTCTACTGAGCACCCGTATATCATCTCTGATATCAAACACCAATGGATATGGGATCATCCATCGCCCATCTGTATGGGTCGAGAAGGTATACGCTAGTCTACTCTGGTATATCGATGCCCCGTCTCGATACACCCACGACTAGGGACTTTGAAGGATGTACTTATGGACTACCATGTCCCCACTAGTATGATCCGCATCATAGTCCAGGTAGTCAAGTACACATCCTAAGGGCTTTACCAACATGTAACAGAGAGACAATCAGTATACACGTTAAGGTAAAGATCAACCAGATAGCATACTATCATGTCGAGCAAGAAAGTCCTCCCTATATATGTCCCAGCATCCACTACAATATACATCCTATGTACAGTAATGGCCTCTAGGGCATACATATAACTAACAATCTCCCACTTGCACTAGGGCCATCTGTAGCAGTGGTTGTAGTATCTCATACTCAACCATCCCATAAAAATCTCTCTCTGGGAGCAGGCCTTTGTGAGTGGATCCGCTGTGTTGTCCTCTGAATCTACTCTCCTAACCTCGATCACCCTGGAGATCAACTATCTCCATGATCAGGCGATACTACCTTAGAATAAGTCTGGATCACTGATGGGACCGGCGTTCCTCGGCATGAGCCACAACTCCATTGTCTCACAATGGTAGGAACGTAGTTCATCTCATGAACTAATATACACCCAAACATCCTCTTTGGTAGCATCTTAAGTAGCGATGTATCCTGCCTTTATCGTCTAGTATGTCACGGTATCTAGCTTGGAACTCTTCCAACATACCGTCCCTTTACTGAGGGTAAAGACAATGCCTGTGACTGACATTCAGTCGTCTTTATCACCCTGGAACCCTTCCAGTGATTCTCCCCAGGATCAACTGATACCATCTCACTACAGCTAGTGAGTATCCTAACATCCATTTAGATCTATCTCATAGATCCAAAACTCAGGATTTAGCAGGTATCATTTTGATCCTATGTGGAGAATCATTATGATAAGCGGAGATTGATCGAGCGTAGCATAGGAAACTCCTTCCCTATCAAGAGTATGTCATCCACGTACTCTACGAGGATCATCACCATACTCCCTACTACCTTTTTGTATATACAAGGTTCATCTACCATTTTGATGATGTCAAACTGTTTGACTTATCCATCAAAACAGATGTTCCAACTCCGCGATGCCTGCTTTATCCTATAAAACATCTTGCACACGTTTCCGCTGCTCCCACTGTCTACGAAGCCCTCTGGCTGTGTACTTATAGACGCTCTCTTCCAAATCATCATTTAGAAAAGCAGTCAAGACACCCAACCACCAGAGATCGTAGTCATGGTATGCAGCCGTGGTAAGTAGGATCTGGATGGACTTAAGCATAGCTCCTTAGAAAAAGGTTTCCTCATGATCCACACCTGGTCGATGACGAAAAGCTTTAACAAGTCTAGCTTTGAAAGTCTCAACTTTTCCATCTACACCAAGTAATCTTCTCAAGATATACTTGCTCCTGATGGGGATTTAACCCTTCAGATATAGCAACCAAAGTCCATACTTTGTTGGTGTATAAGGATTCCATCTCAGATCGCTAAGCATCTAGCCATTCTTACAGAGTCACACTCCTGATGGCCAGCTCGAAACTAGTTGGGTCATCGTCTCATGATGCAGTCCTCTCTCCCACTGTCATAGAGAAACCGAAGTATCTCTCAGGTGGGTGAGGAACCCTACTAGATCGGCGGAGAGACTGAGGTTCGTTGGTAACTATTGAATCCTTTGGTTCTTTCAAATCATTAGCTGCAGTTTGTATAGCTGGAACATTTCCAGTTCTACATAACAGATCTTGCCTCGAGCTTGTCCGGATTATGCTTTTAGAGATAGGCTGGACAACCCCAAATCTTAACTAGTTTAAGACATGGGCTCTTCCCTTTCCATATCATATATGAAGTGGTAGGCAACTGATTTGATTTGAACCCTATTCAATAGGTATGCAGCTTCTTAAGCGCATAACTCCCAAAAAGGAAATAGGTGTAGGGTTCCTAGGCACACTATAGAGGTCTCACAAGGCATCAACCATGCCAATTTCAAAAATTATGGGTGCCGAGAAACCCTAATGCGGATCGTTGACTAGAAATCTAGGCGAAAAGTTAATCTAGTTAACTACTTAACTAAAAGTTAGATGCTACAACCTTTGTAGATCCGGTTCTCCACTTCCTTAGCTCCATGTGGATGTCCTCTCGCTGTCCATCATGAATCCCGAACTCAATCGTCGGCTTCATCGGAGAAACGGGCGAGCTAGGTCGTCGGCTTCGTGTCAAAGACGATCTACGTCGAGGCATCACAAGTTCAAGCTCCGACTTCACGAAGTTGTGAAACTTGTGAAGAAAACACCCAAAACAACTTGGCAAGAGGTAGAGGGTGAAGAAATAGGAGGTGGGTTCACTTTAGAATTGGATTTCACTCACTTTTGCTCAAGTTGCCATTGATGGCATCAAGCTTTTCTTGAAGAAGAAGAAGATGATGAAGAAGAAAGAATATGATAAGTTTCTTATTTGAAAAAGAAACTAATACGAATACTTATCATATCTTGACCATGGTCAAGTGTAGAGATTAAACTAAGGTTAATAGGAATGGTTAGGGTTAAGGATGAGATAAGGATGGTGGACTTTGTCAAAGCTTCAAGAAACTTCAACAAGAGACAAAGAAAGCCACCATTCTCATCTAAACCTTTTCTAAATAAATAAATAAATAAATAAATAAAAAGGCAAAACCCTAATCATCTCTTAACCATGGTTTAATACTTCACACTTAACCTAATGAGCAAGTATCATCAAACATGATACAAAGATGTGCACAAAAGTATATCACATATACAACATGTACATCAAGTGAGAAAATCCATTTAAATTGAACCAATACTAGTTAATGCAATGCAATATATCAAATATATAATTATGCATCAAATCATTAAATCAACATTTGATTCAATGATCCGGTCATGTCGCACATAACCGACTAGAATCCAATGTATCGATTTATCGAATCAATGATTCGATAACTAGGTCATATCGAATATAACCAATTGAAACATATATCGCGAGAATGAAATGCGGTATCACATACACGCATTATTCTCGGTCCTGCACATATCTCATATGCGCTCCTATTTCGTTTCGCTTGAACCAGGAAACCTCTGTGTAGGACTCTAAAGACTCGTCAATACGCCGGTAGCAGATGATGATCATATCAAGCACCCACAAGCCGCAAGCGGTCTGCTAAGCATAACGGCCATCCGGGTATTGAGCGATCAGAAGATCGACGAGCTAGTCCGCTCACACTCCTGTGAATCCAACCAGTAACACTTACCGTACAGTCCGGTCTGTTCGTCTGATACGTCGCATATCAAGTCTAGGGGTGGTAAACGTCAGACCCCAATAACCGATAAGTCGTGCCGATGTGAGGCTCATAACGGGTCGAGAAACTACTGGTAACACTTACCAGCAAATCTCTGATCAGCCCTGGCCAGGGACTTCCCTGTTACGGCCAATCGAGCACAGCGCAACATCAACTCCCAATACCGGGAGAGACGAAACCCCTCCTATCGCTCATTGCCTCCATGTGACTCGGGACTGTACCCAAAGACCACCGTTTTGCACGCCCTCATGGACGTGGTAAGGTGGAGATCAAAGCACAGTGGGAATCACAAAAGACTCTATGACGATCTCGGGTCTACAGACTAACCTGTACAAGTGTCACCTGAGAACTGCTATCTGACGTGAGGTATAATACCATCTGGGAGTTCTCGGCGAGTCCGTCCAGTGTACCCAGTCTCCACTGAGCACCCGTACACCATCTCTAATGTCAAACACCAATGGATATGGGATCATCCATCGCCCATCTCATGGGTCGAGAAGCGTATACGCTAGTCTACACTGGTATATCGATGCCCCGTCTCGATACACCCACGACTAAGGACCATGAAGGATGTACTTATGGACTACCATGTCCCCACTAGTATGATCTGCATCATAGTCCAGGTAGTCAAGTACACATCCTAAGGGCTTTACCAACATGTAACTATAAGACAGTTTAAAGAGACTAGTGTACATGTTAAGATAAAGAGTAACCAGATAGCATACTATCATATCGAGCAAGAAAGTCATCTCTATATATGTCCAAGCATCCAATATAATATACATCATCTGTACAATACTGGCCTCTAGGGCATACATACAACTAACAATCTCCCACTTGCACTAGGGCCAGCTGCTGTAGTATCGCATACCGAGCATCCCGAAGAGTCTCTCAAACTGTATCTGGGGAATGGCCTTCGTGAGTGGATCCGCCGTGTTGTTCTTCGTATCAACCCTCCTGACCTCGATCTCCCGGCGATCAACTATCTCCCGGATCAGGTGATAGCGCCTCAGAATATGCCTGGATCGCTGATGGGACCTGGGTTCCTTGGCTAAAGCCACCGCTCCATTGTTATCGCAATACAAAGGTATTGGATGCTCAATGGATGGAACCACTCCAAGTTCAGTAATGAACTTCTTGATCTAGACAGCCTCTTTGGCAGCATCGTTGGCAGCGATGTATTCAGCCTCCATCGTCGAGTCTGCCACGGTTTCCTGCTTGGAACTCTTCCAGCTAACCGCCCCTCCGTAAAGGGTAAAGACAAAGCCCGACTGCGACTTAGAGTCGTCCTTATCACTCTGGAAGCTCGAATCGGTAAAGGACTCCACTTGGAGTTCTCCGTTACCATACACCAAGAGCATCTCTTTAGTCCTTCGCAAGTACTTGAGAATGCTCTTCACAGCTGTCCAGTGATTCTCTCCAGGATCGGCTTGATACCTGCTCACTATACTTAGTGAGTATGCTACATCGGGTCTGGTACATAGCATCGCGTACATGATAGAGCCTACTGCCGAAGCATAGGGTATCCCTTGCATGCGAGCTCTTTCCAAATCAGTCTTGGGAGACATTTCTTTGGAGAGAGTGACTCCAGAGATCGTGGGCAAGTTCCCACGCTTGGATTCTTCCATACTAAACCTCTTTAGTATGGTGTCAATGTACCTGGATTGGGACAATCCCAGTATCCGTTTAGATCTATCTCTATAGATCCTGATTCCCAATATGCAGGAGGCATCACCAAGATCTTTCATCGAGAATCTTTGTGATAAGAAGAGCTTGACCGATTGCAGCATAGGAATATCATTTCCTATCAAGAGTATGTTGTCCACGTACAATACGAGGAAGACAACCTTACTCTCTGCCACCTTCTTGTAGATACAAGGTTCATCTGGATTTTTGACGAAATCAAACTCTTTGATAACGACGTCAAAGCAGATGTTCCAACTCCGCGATGCTTGCTTTAATCCATAAATGGATTTAAGCAGCTTGCACACCTTCCCGCTGCTCCCACTGTCTACGAAGCCCTCTGGCTGAGTCATGTACACGCACTCTTCTAAATCACCATTTAGAAAGGTGGTCTTAACATCCATTTGCCAGATTTCGTAGTCATGAAAGGAAGCAATGGCAAGCATGATTCGGATGGATTTAAGCATAGCCACTGGAGAAAAGGTTTCGTCATAGTCCACACCTTGTCTTTGACGAAAACCCTTTGCTACAAGTCTAGCTTTGAAAGTCTCCACTTTCCCTTCTACACCAAATTTCTTCTTGAAGATCCACTTGCTCCCAATGGGTTTTACCCCTTCAGGAGCAACTTCCAAAGTCCATACTTTGTTGGTGTACATGGATTCCATCTCGGACCGCATAGCATCCAGCCATTTCACTGAGTCCCTACTCGTGATGGCCTGCTCGAAGCTAGTTGGGTCATCATCATCCATGATGCAATCCTCGCTTCCACCATCAATAAGAAAACCGTAGTATCTCTCAGGTGGACGAGAAACCCTACTAGATCGGCGGAGAGGCTGGGGTTCGTTGGGTACTATCGAATCTTCTGGTTCCACTAAATCTTCAGTTATAGTTTGTGTATCTGGAATTTCTTCCAGCTCTACCACTTTGCCACTAATTTCTTTTTCAAGGAATTCCTTTTCTAAAAAGGTGGCATATTGAGAAACAAACACTTTTTGTTCTTCAGCATGGTAGAAAAAATATCCTTGGGAATTCTTAGGATATCCCACAAACTTGCAGAGAACTGACCGTGCCTCGAGTTTGTCTGGATTTTGCCTTTTGACATAGGCCGGACATCCCCATATCTTAACTCGTTTAAAATATGGTCTCTTCCCACTCCATATCTCATATGGTGTGGTAGGTACAGATTTAGATGGAACTTGATTCAATAGGTATGCAGCCGTCTCCAGTGCATATCCCCAGAAGGAAATAGGTAACTCAGCTGTGCTCATCATAGAGCGCACCATATCTAATAGGGTGCGGTTCCTCCGTTCAGATACACCGTTGTGCTGTGGTGTATATGGAGGAGTCAGCTGAGAGAGAATCCCATTCTCTTTTAGGAAGTCCAGGAATTCATTGCTCAAGTATTCCCCTCCTCGATCAGATCGTAGGATTTTAATACTTTTTCCGGTTTGGTTCTCAACTTCTTGTTTATATTCCCTAAATTTCTCAAAAGCTTCTGATTTGTGTTTCATCAGGAACACATACCCGAACCTAGAGAGATCGTCAGTGAATGTAATGAAGTATGAAGAACCATCCCTGGCATGTGTAGACATGGGACCGCATACATCACTATGTATAAGTCCCAAGAGTTCGGTAACTCTTTCTCCGTGTCCCGTAAACGGAGTTTTGGTCATCTTGCCTTTGAGACATGACTGGCAAGTGTCATAAGATGAAAATTCGAAAGGTTTCAAATATCCATCCTTATGCAACTTAGCCAGTCGTGTCACATTGATGTGACCCAGTCTACAATGCCACAAGAAGGAATCGTTCAGTTCTGAACTCTTCCTCTTGTGTGTGTTTGTTATGCTCAGAACTGTTGATTGGTTTAGAACATAAATGCCATTGCACAACGTGCCTGATCCAACCAACTTTTGGTTACGGAAAATGTTCATAACATTGTCCTGTAATACAAAATTATATCCCTCTTTACTCAGCAAAGAAACCGATATAATGTTGCATATCAGGTTCGGCATGTAATAGCATTCGTTCAGAACCAATGTATTTCCAGTTGGTAATACAAGGTGATATTCTCCGACAGTCTTAGCTGCAACAATTGCACCATTTCCAACTCTAATGTCTTTATCACCTTCTCCAAGTTCTCTACCTTTCCTTAGCCCATGTAACTGATTACATATATGGGATCCTGACCCAGTATCTAATACCCAGGACATAGAGCAAATAGAGAAACAGTTCTCAGTAACGAACACACCCGAAGAAAATGCATCATCATGTACTTTCTTCATTCGGGTGGCATGGGAATCCTGGTATTCCCCTATATCCTGTTCATTTCTATAACTCTTATAAGAAAGAACGGAACCAACGTTCCCCAGCACAGTATAACATGCGGGTTTGGTCAATACATCCATATTATTATCTTGATTAAGGTATGAAATGGTCGCTACCTGGAGAGAGAGAGAAGAAAACACTTTAGCGTATGCTCGTGCAAGATCAGATTGGTTATTATCTTATCTAATCAGGATGGCTCCCACTGCTTTTTATCAAATCTTCCTTCAAACCTTAAAAGGAAAGACTAGCCGGGATTAATTACACACTACAAGTTCGCCAATCTTTCAGCCAGGCCAGTGTCGGTACTTTGAGGGAGGTCCCCCGTGCTTTCGCACGAACCTAATTACTGTAAACCTTGTTTTTCCAGAGGCGTAACCTCGTTAACACCTTTCTAGACACCTACTTGATCGGCTAATTGTAATGTGTAAAACTCTCCCAGGAGTAACTCTTACTCGCAGTGGGTATCGGGATCCAACTATCTCATAGAAGGTATGCAATCTCATTGCAAATTTCAACACTTGAAATTCCCGATAATATTTTGCCCCTAGCAGCTATATGACCTTAACATAGTCAACAAATCATAAGTGCTAGTCAAGTTCAACCCGTCATTTCCCGATTGAATTAAACCCACCCGCACGACCATTAACATAGTCAACAAAGTCGCACGACTACCCTAATCCAATCGCATCATATGCTTATACAGATAAGCACTAATTAGCTACCGCACACTACGCCTTAACATAGTCAACAAACGTAGCACGAATACTAACTAGTACTTATCTGAAATGACGGAGGGCTACGTCAGGTTTTTCTGAAAACCTATTTCGTAATGAACTTGATATCGTTGTAGAATCAAATGAAGTTTTAAAATGGAATGATTTTGAGGCTTTTCTAGTTTTGCTAAAGGGGTCACTCCCGGTGAAGGGATCGTCGGCCCTTTCCTCGTCGAATGAGGTGCGGGATATATCATATATATCACTGTGCAAAGCAAAAACTCTTAAAAGCAATCAAAGCCAAACCGAGTGAGTAGCATCTGCCAGTTATTACTAAAGGAGTCACTCCCGGTGAAGGGATCTCGGTCCTTTCCTCATCGAATAAGGTGCATGGTATATCATATATACCGCTATGCAAAGCAAGAACTGTAGCTACCTGTTTTGTTTAAAATCTGATTCTACAACATCTTAGGTCTCTTTTCTTTCATTAATCACATTAATGAAGTCCCATCATTTAAATACCTAAACATCACAGATAGATATGACGTACACTTATGCCATCCGCATTCGCCTCGATGTCCCCTCGTGCACCATTAGGTTAGGTAACTAACGACAGAGCAGGGCAGGGCTAGCGCGGGTGTAAAACATAAGTAACGTCTATATAATATATCATATATACTATATACTATATCCATCACAGAACATCACATGATCACATCACAGATATCGCAGCAGAAGAAACATATGAAACATTGGATATACTAGGACGTCCGTGTTTTCAATACGAGCCAGTATAAAACATGGATTCCACGGTCGTGATGAATAGCCAATCCCACACCCCTAGACCCCTACGAGAGCGGCAAGCAACCCTGCCAATTCTAGGGTTAGGAGACCCGGACTCGACTTCTCGAGTTGGTCTCCCACTGGACCCCAGAACCCGGTTACTTGTGCTCCCCCCTTGGGTCTATCCTAATGCGGAAAAGTAAATAATATACAAAAGGTGACAACTTCCGCTACCTGGAAGTGCCCCAAATAAAAGAATATTACATACAAGTTTTTACATGAATGAAAATGGAAAACACTCATCTCACATAAAAACCCCCGGCTATTCGAACACGACGATCCAATATAACATATCCAGCAACACATAACATCACATGTCATCAACGTAAGTAAGTATGCATACCCCAATTGTCGTTGACGTATAGCAACGAAACCGGCGATATGAACATACTACACTTACGGTCACAGAAAAGAAAGTGTAAAACTACAACAGTTGGAATCCGCAACCTCTTTAGACATCGCATGCCTAACAGATATAAATCCCGCATTTTAGTCTCATTATCGAAAACTCTTTTCAATATCATATGGGACTAAATTGCTAGATTTATAACATTCATTCAGTTATCTCATAACTACTTGTGAATTCCAATTATTGTATCACATTCCAGATAAACAGAAAATGTTAAACTTTCCGATCGAACAGTCGAATACCCAAGTTTTCCCGATACAACTCAACACATGAAATAAGTCTAACAACATTCAGTTCGTGCCTCAGTACCAACGGTCCAGCCGTAGAAGGGTCAAGCCAACGCCTCACATGTGGCACGCCGTACTGCCCCAAACCCGAAGGTTCAAAGGGCAGTTCAAGACGGTCACATAATCGAGTTAAGGTTTGTTGTCTTCTAGAGGGTCCATCGCGTTACTTGCACTACTTAGAACGTCGTTAAACTACGGAAAAATCCAACACTTGGAAATCTCCCGACAGGGGAAAAATTGGGTATTTATATCCGGTCGAACTTTTTAGCATATTCTAAAAATTATCCGGAAATACACAAATGACGAAATTTGATAATCCGATCGAAATACCGAATCCCCAAAACAACCCTGAAAATTAAAACTCTGGAAAAAACATTAAAAATTCCCAGGAAAATCACCACTGGAAACTAAGAGTTACTGTGCAAAAAACTTTAAATATTGAGGCCGTACGGCCGCGGATCCGCTGCATGAGCCATGCTCATGCCGCGGATCCGCGCCGGCTTAGTGGAATTAGGCTCACAAATTTCACAGTAAACCTTAGAATTTCCTGCTGATTTTTCTGCATATTTTTAATATCGAAAAACTCCAGATTTTGGAAAAAGTCCAGAGAGCATGTTTGGTTTAGGGTTTCGGGTTCGTTCGGGCTTCAAATTGCGTCTAGACTTCGCCTAAGGCTCTAGCTAGGCTCTGATACCACTGTAGGGTTCCTAGGCACACTATAGAGGTCTCACAAGGCATCAACCATGCCAATTTCAAAAATTATGGGTGCCGAGAAACCCTAATGCGGATCGTTGACTAGAAATCTAGGCGAAAAGTTAATCTAGTTAACTACTTAACTAAAAGTTAGATGCTACAACCTTTGTAGATCCTGTTCTCTACTTCCTTAGCTCCACGTGGGTGTCCTCTCGCTGTCCATCATGAATCCCGAACTCAATCGTCGGCTTCATCGGAGAAACGGTCGAGCTAGGTCGTCGGCTTCGTGTCAAAGACGATCTACGTCGAGGCATCACAAGTTCAAGCTCCGACTTCACGAAGTTGTGAAACTTGTGAAGAAAACACCCAAAACAACTTGGCAAGAGGTAGAGGGTGAAGAAATAGGAGGTGGGTTCACTTTAGAATTGGATTTCACTCACTTTTGCTCAAGTTGCCATTGATGGCATCAAGCTTTTCTTGAAGAAGAAGATGATGAAGAAGAAAGAATATGATAAGTTTCTTATTTGAAAAAGAAACTAATATGAATACTTATCATATCTTGACCATGGTCAAGTGTAGAGATTAAACTAAGGTTAATAGGAATGGTTAGGGTTAAGGATGAGATAAGGATGGTGGACTTTGTCAAAGCTTCAAGAAACTTCAACAAGAGATAAAGAAAGCCACCATTCTCATCTAAACCTTTTCTAAATAAATAAACAAATAAATAAATAAAAAGGCAAAACCCTAATCATCTCTTAACCATGGTTTAATACTTCACACTTAACCTAATGTGCAAGTATCATCAAACATGATACAAAGATGTGCACAAAAGTATATCACATATACAACATGTACATCAAGTGAGAAAATCCATTTAAAGTGAACCAATACTAGTTAATGCAATGCAATATATCAAATATATAATTATGCATCAAATCATTAAATCAACATTTGATTCAATGATCCGGTCATGTCGCACATAACCGACTAGAATCCAATGTATCGATTTATCGAATCAATGATTCGATAACTAGGTCATATCGAATATAACCAATCGAAACATATATCGCGAGAATGAAATGCGGTATCACATACACGCATTATTCTCGGTCCTGCACATATCTCATATGCGCTCCTGTTTCGTTTCGCTTGAACCAGGAAACCTCTGTGTAGGACTCTAAAGACTCGTCAATACGCCGGTAGCAGATGATGATCATATCAAGCACCTACAAGCCGCAAGCGGTCTGCTAAACGTAACGGCCATCCGGGTATTGAGCGATCAGAAGATCGACGAGCTAGTCCGCTCACACTCCTGTGAATCCAACCAGTAACACTTACCGTACAGTCTGGTCTGTTCGTCTGATACGTCGCATATCAAGTCTAGGGGTGGTAAACGTCAGACCCCAATAACCGATAAGTCATGCCGATGTGAGGCTCATAACGGGTCGAGAAACTACTGGTAACACTTACCAGCAAATCTCTGATCAGCCCTGGCCAGGGACTTCCCTGTTACGGCCAATCGAGCACAGCGCAACATCAACTCCCAATACCGGGAGAGACGAAACCCCTCCTATCGCTCATTGCCTCCATGTGACTCGGGACTGTACCCAAAGACCACCGTTTTGCATGCCCTCATGGACGTGGTAAGGTGGAGATCAAAGCACAGTGGGAATCACACAAGACTCTATGACGATCTCGGGTCTACAGACTAACCTGTACAAGTGTCACCTGAGAACTGCCATCTGACGTGAGGTATAATACCATCTGGGAGTTCTCGGCGAGTCCGTCCAGTGTACCCAGTCTCCACCGAGCACCCGTACACCATCTCTGATGTCAAACACCAATGGATATGGGATCATCCATCGCCCATCTCATGGGTCGAGAAGCGTATACGCTAGTCTACACTGGTATATCGATGCCCCGTCTCGATACACCCACGACTAAGGACCATGAAGGATGTATTTATGGACTACCATGTCCCCCCTAGTATGATCTGCATCATAGTCCAGGTAGTCAAGTACACATCCTAAGGGCTTTACCAACATGTAACTATAAGACAGTTTAAAGAGACTAGTGTACATGTTAAGATAAAGAGTAACCAGATAGCATACTATCATATCGAGCAAGAAAGTCATCTCTATATATGTCCAAGCATCCAATATAATATACATCATCTGTACAATACTGGCCTCTAGGGCATACATACAACTAACAACAGGTAACTCAGTAGTACTCATCATAGAGCACACCATATCAAATAGGGTGTATCTGCTCCGCCCCGATATACCATCGTGCTTTGGTGTATTCGGAGGAGTAATGCTGAGAGAGAATCTCATTCTCCTTTAGAATAGTCCAGGAATTCCGTGCTCAAGTATTCTCCTCCCTGATCACATCAAAGGACATAATACTTGTACCCTTATTGGTTCTCTACTTCTAACTTATATTCTGTGAATATCTCAAAGGGTTCGGACTTGTGTTTCAACAGGAACATTGGTCTGAATCTCGAAAGATCATCAGAGAATGTAATGAAGTATATAAAGAACCATTCTTGGCATGTGTAGACAGGAGACCTTACATACATCATCATGTATCAGTCCCAAGAGTTCACTAACTCTTTCTCCGTTTCCAGTAAACGGAGCTATGGTCATCTTATCTCTGTGACATGACTGGCAAGTTTCATAAGATGTAAATTCAAACTGATTTAAATATGCATCTAAAATGTAACTTCAGCCAGTCGGATCGCATTGATATGACCTAGTCTACAATGCCTCAAGAAGGATTCGTTCATTTCTGAACTCTTCCTCTTGTGTGTGTTCCGTATACTAAGAACTGTAGTTTGATTTAGAACATCAATGTTTTTAGATAACGTGCCTGAACCGATCAACTTTTGATATAGGAAATGTTCAAAACATTATCCAACTATACAAAATTTTATCATTTCTTTACTAATAAAGAGACTGATATGATTTTGTATATCAGGTTCGGTATCTAATAACATTCGTTCAGAATCAATGTATTGGTAATACAGGGTGACAGTGACCAACAGACTTGGCTGCAACTCTTGCCCCGTTTTCTGCCTCATGAAACTTATCACCCGTTCTCAGTTCTCTACCTATCTGTAGCCCTATGTAACAGATTACATATCTGGGATCCTGATCTGGTATCACATACCCAGGACGTAGAGTATACAGAGAAACAGTTCTTTGTAATGAACACACCCAAAGATGATGCATCAGCATGCACTCTCTTCGTTTGGGCTGCATGGGAATTCTGGTAATCCCCAATTTCCTGCTCTGTCTTATAACAATTATAAGTTGGAGCGGGACCAACGTTCCCCAGCTCAGTATAACAAGCGGGTTCGGTCAATATTCCGTATTATTATCTTGATTAAGGCGTGATATGGTCACTACCTGGAGAGAGAGAGAAGAAAACACTCAGCGTGCGCTCTAGCAAGAATAGATTGGTTATAATTTTATCTAATCAGGATGGCTCCCACTGCTTTTTATCAAATCTTCCTTCAAACCCTAAAAGGAAAGACTAGCCGGGATTAATTACACACTACAAGTTCGCCAATCTTTCAGCCAGGCCAGTGTCGGTACTTTGAGGGAGGTCCCCCGTGCTTTCGCACAAACCTAATTAATGTAAACCTCGTTTTCCCAGAGGCGTAACCTCGTTAACACCTTTCTAGACACCTACTTGATCGGCTAATTGTAATGTGTAAAACTCTCCCAGGAGTAACTCTTACTCACAGCGGGTATCGGGATCCAACTATCTCATAGAAGGTATGCAATCTCATTGCAAATTTCAACACTTGAAATTCCCGATAATTTTGCCCCTAGCGTCCTATGACCTTGACGCAGGCCAACAAACCATAGTCCGCTAGTCAAGTTCAACCCGTCATTTCCTGATTGAATTAAACCCACCCGCACGACCCTTGAAGCAGGCCAACAAAGTCGCACGACTACCCTAATCCAATCTGCATCATATGCATAAGCAGATAAATACTAGTTAGCTACCGCACACTACGCCTTGACGCAGGCCAACAAACGTAGCACTAATACTAACTACCACTTATCTGAAATGACGGAGGGCTACGACAGGTTTTTCTGAAAACCTATTGCGTAATGAACTTGATATCGTTGTAGAATCAAATGATTTTAAAAAATGGAATGTTTTTGAGGCTTTTCTAGTTTTGCTAAAGGAGTCACTCCCGGTGAAGGGATCGTCGGTCCTTTCCTCGTCGAATGAGGTGCGGGATATATCATATATATCACTGTGCAAAGCAAAAACTCTTAAAAGCAATCAAAAGACAAACCGAGGGTGTAGCATCTGCCAGTTATTGCTAAAGGAGTCACTCCCGGTGAAGGGATCTCGGTCCTTTCCTTATCGAATAAGGTGCAGGATATATCACATATACCGCTGTGCAAAGCAAGAACTGTAGCTACCTGTTTTATTTTGAAATTCGATTCTACAACATCTTAGGTTTCTTTTATTTCATGAATCACATTAATGAAGTCCTATCATTTAAGTACCTAAACATCACAGATAAATACGACGTGCACTTATGCCATCCGCATTCGCCTCGATGTCCCCTCGTGCACCGTTAGGTTAGGTAACTAACGGCAGAGCGGGGCAGGGCTAGCGCGGGTGTAAAACATAAGTAACGCCTATATAATATATCATATATACTATATACTGTATCTATCACAGAACATCACATGATCACATCACAGATATCGCAGCAGAAGAAACATATGAAATATTGGATATACTAGGACGTCCGTGTTTTCAATACGAGCCAGTATAAAACACGGATTCCACGGTCGCGATGAATAGCCAAACCCACACCCCTAGACCCCTACGAGAGCGGCAAGCAACCCTACCAATTCTAGTGTTAGGAGACCCGGACTCGACTCCTCGAGTTGGTCTCCCACTGGACTCCAGAACCCGGTTACTTGTGCTCCCCTCCTTAGGTCTATCCTAGTGCAGAAAAGTAAATAATATACAAAAGGTGACATCTTCCGCAACCTGGAAGTGCCCCAAAAAAAAAATATTACATACAAGTTTTTACATGAATGAAAATGAAAAACACTCATCTCACATAAAAAACCCCCGGCTATTCAAACACTACGATCCAATTTAACATATCCAGCAACACAGAACATCACTTGTCATCAACGTAAGTAAATATGCGCATCCCAATTGTCGTTGACATATAGCAACGAAACCGGCGATGTCACATATTACACTTACGGTCACAGAAAAGAAAGTGTAAAACTACAACAGTTGGAATTCGCAATCTGCATAGACATCGCATGCCTAATCAAATGAATACCTTAGACATCACATGCCTAACAATTATAAACCCTGCATTTTAGTCTCATTATCGAAAACACTTTTCAATATCAAGTCGGGAAATTCAACAAGATTCCCGATATCCTGATCGAATGCTCGTCGCAAACTTTAGTAGACGGCCGCACCCCCGACGCCGTCGACGAAGTGCACCAAGGCGGAACACCGCTGCCGCGAGCACCCGAACGGATGCTTTCGGCGACGGGGTTCTCCTACAGTCACTTGGTCGGGGCTATGGGGTGAGGCTGTCTATTAAGTTTACCCGGCGAGTATCAGCGTACGCTACGTGATTGCGACGGACTTTTGATCACATCAAAATTCCGTGGCAACCGATCAAGTGAGACTAAACTGCTATGTTTATAACATTCATTCAGTTATCACATAACTACTTGTGAATTCTAATTATTGTATCCCATTCCGGATAAACAGAAAATGTTAAACTTTCCGATTGAACATTCGAACACCCAAGTTTTCCCGAAACAGGTCAACACATGAAATAAGTCTAACAACATTCAGTTCGTGCCTCAGTACCAACGGTCCAGCCGTAGAAGGGTCAAGCCAATGCCTCACATGTGGCACGCCGTACTGCCCCAAACCCGAAGGTTCAAAGGGCAGTTCAAGACGGTCACATAATCGAGTTAAGGTTTGTTGTCTTCTAGAGGGTCCATCGCGTTACTTGCACTACTTAGAACGTCTTTAAACTTCGGAAAAATCCAACACTTGTAAATTTCCCGACAGGGGAAAAATTGGGTATTTATATCCGGTCGAACTTTTTAACATATTCTAAAATTTATCCGGAAAGCCACATAGACAAAATCTGATGCTCCGATCGAAACACCGAATCCCCAAATCAACTCCAGAAATTTCAACTCTTGAATAAATATTAAAAATACCCAGAGAACTCAGCACCTGAAACAATGAATTACTGTGCAAACATTTAGGGCTGACGTCACAATTCTGCCGCGGAACCGCCGCATAAGGTAGGCTTATGCCGCGGTTCCGCCGCCGATTAAACTGTTCATGCAATAAATTTTGCGCCGTAATTCTTAGAATTCCCTGCTGAGTTTTCTGCATATTTTTAATTTGGAAAAATCCACGATTTTAGAAAAAGTACAGAGAGCAATTTTTGGGGTTGGGTTTCGGTTCGATCGGACTTCAAACTCCGTCTAGACTTCGCCTAAGGCTCTAGCTAGGCTCTGATACCACTGTAGGGTTCCTAGGCACTCTCAAGAGGTCTCACAAGGCATCAACCATGCCAATTTCAAAAATTCTAGGTGCCGAGAAACCCGACTACGGATCGTTGGCTAGAAATCTAGGCGAAAAGGAAACTAGTTAACAACTTAACTAAAGTTTAAACGGAAATACAACCTTTGTAGATCCGGTGCTCCACCTCCATAGCTCCGCAACGAAGTCCCCTCGCTGTCCAAATGAATTCCCGGACTCTAGCGTCGGCTTCGTCGGAGAAATGGCGAGCTAGGTCGTCGATGTCCATGCTGAAGATGATCTACGTCGAGGCATCGCTAGATCAAGCTCCACCTTCACCAAGCCATGAAAACTTGTGAAGAAAACACACTCTACTACTTGGCAAGAGGTAGAGGATGAAGAAATAGGAGGTGGGTTCACTTTAGAATTGGATTTCTCACTTGTTTTCATCAATCACCATTGATGAAGTGAAGGTTTCTTCATTGAAGAAGATGAAGAAGAAGATGATGATGATATGATTAATAAAATGAAAAGTAAAAAGAATACTTATCATAATTGAACCATGGTTTAGTGTAGAGAATTGATTAGGGTTAAGTGGAATGGTTAGGGTTAAGCATGAGACAAAATGGTTACAAAGTCAAAGTGTTCATGAAACTTCATGAATAAAACAAAACATGCCACCATTTTCTCATTTGCTTTTCTTTTTCCAAAAGAATAAATAAATGAATAAAATGAATAAGGAAAAAGTAAACCCTAACCATTTCATTAACCAAGGTTTAATTCTTTACACTTAACCAAAAGGCATGTATCATCAAACATGATACAAGCAAGTGCACAAAATCATATCGCATATGCAATGCGCACATCCGAGTGAGAAAATCCATCTTAAGTGAACCAATACTAATTAATGCAAAGTAATATATCAAATATATATTTATGCATTAAATCATTAAATCAACACTTGATTTAACGATCCGGTCATGTCGCACACAACCGACTAGTATACAATGTATCGTTTTATCAAATCAATCCTTGATTCGATAACTAGGTTATATCGCATATAACCATTCGACACATTCATCGTGAGAATTGAATACGGTATCACATACACGCATTATTCTTGGTCCCGCACATATCTCATATGCGCTCCTATTTCGTTTCGCTTGAGCCAGGAAACCTATGTGTAGGACTCTAAAGACTCGTCAATACGCCGGCAGCAGGTGATGATCATATCAAACACCCACAAGCCGCAAGCGGTCTGCTAAACGTAACGGCCACCCGGGTATTGAGCGATCAAAAGATCGACGAGCAAGCCCGCTCACACTCCAGTGAATCCAACCAGTAACACTACCGTACAGTCCGGTCTAATCGTCTGATATGTCGCATATCTCGCCTAGGGGTGGTAAACGTCAGACCCCAATAGCTCGATAAGTCGTGTCGATATGAGGTCTATAACAGTTCGAGAAACTACTGGTAACACTTACCAGTAAATCTCAGTAACCCTGGCCAGGGATTTCCGGTTATAGCCAATCGAACACAGCGCAACATCAACTCCCTATACCGGGAGAGACGAATCCCTTCCTATCGCTCATTGCCTCCATGTGACTCGGGACTGTACCCAAAAACCACCGTTTTGCACGCCCTCTTGGACGTGGTAAGATGGAAATCAAAGCACAGTGGGAACCACACAAGACTCTATGACGATCTCGGGTCAACAGACTACTCTGTACCAGTGTCACCAGAGAACTGCCATCTGACGTAAGGTATAATACCATCTGGGAGTTCTCGGCGAGTCCGTCCAGTGTACCCAGTCTCTACTGAGCACCCGTATATCATCTCTGATGTCAAACACCAATGGATATGGGATCATCCATCGCCCATCTGTATGGGTCGAGAAGGTATACGCTAGTCTACTCTGGTATATCGATGCCCCGTCTCGATACACCCACGACTAGGGACTTTGAAGGATGTACTTATGGGCTACCATGTCCCCACTAGTATGATCCGCATCATAGTCCAGGTAGTCAAGTACACATCCTAAGGGCTTTACCAACATGTAACAGAGAGACAATCAGTATACACGTTAAGGTAAAGATCAACCGATAGCATACTATCATGTCGAGCAAGAAAGTCCTCCCTATATATGTCCCAGCATCCACTACAATATACATCCTATGTACAGTAATGGCCTCTAGGGTATACATATAACTAACACCTAAGACTATGACTCAGTGACCAAGTTGACCGAACCTTCTTAACACTGGCTTTTGGATTGTCAGAGTTGCAAACCTCATTACCACTCCTACTTTTACCCTTTTCTCCAGGACACCCCGTATTACTACGAACGTCCACTTCCAATGGACAAAACTATCGTATGGTTAGATACGAACTCGAAAGAATTTATTCGAGGATGGTTTCAGGTTCTGGAGAAAACGGATAGGACTATTCAGTTGTCTTTTCCTTTTACCTTCTCTCAGGTTGCGAGTACTCCTTGGTTTAGGAGATAGTACACCTATTACGCAAATTGGATAGTCTTCTTCCAAACCTTCGGCTGGTGCCGACCGGTAGGGAATGAAGAAAACCAATTAGCCTAACGATGGTGTACGGAAGGTATTAAGTTAAGACAAAGCAAGGGATTAGTAAGAGGGCAAAGTAAATTGCAACTGATATTCATGACCAAACCAGGTATTTCATTACCACTCCCAAATCACCTTTGTATTTCTCTAGAACACTCCGTATCACTACGAAGATCCACAGTTTATTGGATACTCCATCGTATGGTTATATACGAACTCGAAAGGAACTTGTTCCAGTTCGGGGATGGATTCTGGTTCAGGAGAAATAGGAATAAGGTTTATTCGGTTGTCTTTTGTCTTCACCTTCTCTCGCTTTGCGAGTGTTCCTAGGATTAGGACAGTACACCCATTATGCTTATTGGATAGTCTTCTTCCAAATCATTGGCTGGTGCCGAACGGTAGGGAAGGAAGAAAACCATTTGGCCTAAAGGGGTGTGCAGAAGGTAATGACTAAAGACATATGAAGGGATATGGAGAGGTGGAAAAGAAATATACGGTTACAGTTGTGAATCTGATAATGGAAGAGGCATTACTAGGAATATCAGGATACCCCACCGAAACATTTCAATGTTTCAGTTTCACTGTGTACTGTTAAAAGAAAACTGATTTCCCGATTAGATACTTACTCCAGGGTATGTATTTACCAGGTATGATTCTCACATCTGTATGGTTTTATAGATGATGAGTGGGAGTAAGCTATTGGGAATTAGGTGATCATCCTCGTTATATCGGAATTCGTTGTAATTAGTGATATTTGAGGAAGTCACCTGGGTTGTTTGCCAGACGGCAAATACTTGGTTTTGAATATCCGCTGTTATACACCAATTTCAAATTGATATATCTGTACGTCTATTTTTATAGAGTGAGATATACCTTTTTGAAATTATGTCTATGACATTTACCTATATCAGTAGATGGTTGGGTAAGGAGCATTAAACAGCGGTGTAATTCTTCTTAACCATAAGTACAGTTTTTCAACCTACGACACACAGTGGATGAGTTATCAGACTCAAGGGACTTATACAGAGTATTGTATGTTGTCCAAGGTCCATCAGGACAGAGGGGTTGGTCCTCGTACTATATTCGGTTTACTTATGACTTCTCTAGTTTTTAGACAGGTGTTTCGTGGAAACACAGGGTCCGAATTTTGAGAAGTTATAGGTATTTGAATAGAGTAGAGAACCAGGTGTAGCAAGTATCGGGATTCTTCAAAGTGATCGGAGATGTAGATACTTGAATATGGTATTAGTTGATAGTAATGATTAAGAGACCTTGCTTCTCTTTCAGGTTACTCATAATTGGAAGCATTCCTAAGTTGAGTAACGCTGATCGGCCTCCTTCCATTTAGTTAACATGCACTGGAGATAGCTGCATGATTTGAATCTGGTTCAATTAAATCAGTGCCTCAAGTTCTATATTAGATATAGAACAGTTCATATCTTAACGATGTTAAGGTACGGAGAGTTGTCCGGCTTATGATTAAAACCAGACTCTGGATAGCTCAAGGCACGTTTCTGTAATGGCTGTTTGTGGGTTGACCCAGGCTATGACGAGGGTTGACTTTCTATCATCTGGAAGATCAATAGTTATATTGTTCTAGACTCGCCACAGTTTTAATAAAAATGGATTTTTTCAGAAAACAGTAGTGGGAGTATGGTAGAACTGGAAGTGATTCCAGAACCACAAACGATTACTGAAGATTTGATAGGAACCTATAGATTCAATCTGGTTTGACATTCTATTGGCCACTCCGCAGATACGGTGGGTAACCTCAGGCACCCGAGAGGTACTCCGGTAGCCTCAAGGACGGTGACAGGGAGGTTCTTGTTTACCCAGACTTGCCATTGCTGTTGTTCCAGACCGTGAGACCCGGCAGGAGGATGAGTATAGCGTGGTTCTAAACTAGCTTTAGAAGTGTACGTCTATATGACTCTGCCAGAGGGTTGTCGTGGTCAGTGGGAGCAGCGGAAGCATTGGTGGACAGGTGGCTTATGTCTATTTATAGACTAAAGCAGATATAGCGGAGATAAATCATCTGTTTCTGATGTGACAGTCATAGGTTTGACTTCATCAGAATAGGGGATGGATCTGTTAAGAAGGTAGTAGGGTGTGATGTCCTGGTATTTGGATGACATACACAGAGTAGGAAGTGACATTCCTATACTACGATCGGTTATACTTTGGTCGTCACACAGTGGTTTCTCCATATGGGACTTGGACATTATATCAGACATACTGGTTACTAGATCTATAGATCTAGATTTGGGTGGTTTCCCAATCTGGGTACTTAGACAGCATTCTAAGAGTATTTAGAATGGACGACTCCAGGCATGGTAGTGTACCTACAGGTAATGGAGTCACCCTCTCTAAAGGTGTCTTATAGACTAAAGGGGAGAGGGATGTGCATGATTGGCAGATCACTTGCTCAGGCAATTGAGTCAATCATGAGATGTCAAGTACCACACCAGATGTTGTTCTTGCACTAGGTGCAATAAGTTGACATTGATCCAATCCTGGAGAAACAGTCGGAGGCAGTTTTAGAACATAAGTGGATGTTCTAGGGATATGATAACGACAGCCTCATTCGGGAGACAGTTATCATTCCAGGCTTCCAAGGTGACTTGGACGACAGGGAGGTTGTCAGAGTTATAGTTTTCCTTCTGATGAGGGGCAGTATTTTGGACAGGTGGTCCAAGGCAATACTGAGGGAGGCATGGCGTAGGATACTGATTAAGTTCAGTTGACAATACAGTCTAAGAAGTTTGGATTTGGAGTTCATTTATGAGCTAGGTCCCATCAGACATCCAGACACATTCTAAGACAGGTATTGCTCATTTCGGGAGATGGCTTTCTCCGCGAACATGAGATATAGAGAGACATAGAAGGAAACATCAATGCGGATCCACTCACTGAGGCTATTCCTCGAACGCAATGGTTTCGCAAACGTGCTTTGTGAGACTGATTAGTAGAGGAGTTGGATGTTCGGTATCACACGGGCTGTGAGTATGCGACATCGCAATAATTAGCCTTGAGTGCAAATGGGAGATTGTTGGAGATAGTGCCCTTAGAGTCAATTATTGGATCACAGGCACGTGATTGCAATGATTGAGGGAGGACCTATACCGGTAGGACAGTCTTGCTCAAGATGATAGTATGCTATCTGGTTTATCTTTATCATCGTGTACTGCTTTAGGTGACCTGACAGGTCGCTATTACATGTTGATAGAGCCCCTAGGAATCTTGCTTGACTGCCAGCAGTATGAGGGCGATCATATACGTGAGAGCTGGTGGTCTATAAGCACATCCTTAAAAGGTCCCTAGTCGTGGGAGTTTCGAGACAGGGCATCGATACTCCAGAGTAGGCTAGTGTATACAGTCGAGACCCCGACGAGGGGCGGTGGCCGGTCTCACAAGCCACTGGTGTCAGTTGGTTCACCAAAGATGTATACAGGTGCTCATTAGGTTATGAGTACACCGGATAGGACTCGCCGGGAACATGCTAGTTGGTCTTATACCTGACGTCAGATAGCAGTTCCCTGGTGACATGTGTACAGGTTAGTTCATCGACCTGGGGATCGTCATTTGTCTCGTGTGAGTTCCCACTGTACTTTGATTACTACCCTACCACGCTCAAAGGAGACGTGCAAACAGGTTTTAGTTGGGTACAGTCCCAAGCCACATGGAGGCAGTGAGCGGATCTTCGGGGGTTCGTCTCTCCCGGTATTGGGGGTGAGGTCGCGCTGTGTCTAGGAGAGCCAGAACATGAAAAGTCCTTGGCCAAGGCAGGAGATTTACTGGTAGGTATTCCAGTAGTATCTCAGGGTGTTCTGGGCTGATCTCTGACACGACTTGTACCGCTTTTGGGGGTCTGACTTTACCAACCCCCTAGGCCCGCCATGCGATGCTCATGGACGAACGGACTGGACTGTACGGATATTGTCACTGACAGGCTCAGTAGGGTGTCAGGATGAGTTCGCTCATCGACGTCCCTTTTGGTCAATAGCTGGTGGCCCGTCACGTATTGGCTTATACCTCTGACGTGCTAGTGGTTAAATCCACAACCAAGGTGTTGACGAGTCTTTAGAGTCCCCCACATTCAGTTGCTCAAGTTTTCGGGCGAAACACTGTAGAGGCCGTATGGAGATATGGCAGGGTTCGATCAGATACGTGCGGTATTGTATGGATCAGGATCGAACGGATAATACTAGCCGGCTTTGGTTTAAGCCGGATCCTAGTATAGTACAGTGTAGACTTTGTCTCATTGCATTTGTATTTTGGTTGGAATACAAATGCGGGTGTGTATACACAGTATCGGGGTTTTCCTGTAATTTATTACGGGACCAGTTTTCTGGAGTTGCCAGTTTACTTTCCGTTTCGACCATTTTCATTTGTATCTTTCATTGGCCGAAGATTGGTGGAGGAGGGCTTATTTGCATTTGTGCAAATAGGCATTTGTGGAGGGTGTTCTTTGCATTTTCTTGTGTCATGATGGTTGCACCATCATTTGACTTGCTCACTTCATAATGGTGCATCATTGCATGACTTTTGGATGTTATGATGTTAGTTGGAGTGTGAGGTTGGTTTTGTGATCATGGTTGATTATCACCATTCTCTTGCATTATTCTTATGACTTATCATTTGGTATTATTCCCCACTTCACTCCATTCTCTCCACTCCCAAGAGCCATGGCCGGCCAAGCCTTTAGGGGGCTGTCCAAAATTTGTGAGGGTAGGATTTTTGTTCCTTTGGCTTTGTAAAATCCCACTAGTTCAATCTCCACAAGACCATTTCAATCCCTCCACCAAAAGGCAACCTCCATGAACCCCAAAATGAGACATGAGCACTACACATTCTACAGCAAACCTTGGGCACGTCGGTTCGCCAACTTCGTGCCCGAGTTGCCTCGGTATAGAGGTGGGAGCCCGTAAAAGAAGCAGGCGACGTGGTGCCCTTCCGGCGAGGAGGTGGAGACAGGACATTCCGCGGGAGATCGGGACGACGGCGAGAAGACCGGAGGACACGGATCGCTCGTTATATTTCTCTTCACCATCTAGTAGTTAGCTAGGACTAGATTAATGGAACGATCCGGGTTTTAGTGCGCGGTGGTGCCGGTTTGAAAAGTTAAAGTAAATCACCGCTTCCGCATTCCGGCGTAGGATTGACGGCCGGGGCGCCGCCGTGCACTTACACTAGGGACCTGTATAGGAAGTTGCTTATAGACTACCCAGCCCCCACTAGTGTGACCGCCATCACAACGCTGGTAATCAAGCAAAGAACCTATGGGCTCTACTAATATGTATAAGTGATACGTTACAAGAAACATATGCACATATTAATGTTGGTTATATGTATGCCCTAGAGGCCATTACTATACATAGGATGTATATCGTAGTGGATGCTGGGACATATATAGTGAGGACTTTCTTGCTCGACATGATAGTATGCTATCTGGTTACTCTTTACCTTAACGTGTATACTGATTGTCTCTCTGTTACATGTTGGTAAAGCCCTTAGGATGTACACTTGACTACCTGAACTATGATGCAGATCATACTAGTGGGGACATGGTAGTCCAAAAGTACATCCTTCATAGTCCCTAGTCGTGGGTATATCGAGACGGGGCATCGATATACCAGAGTAGACTAGCGTATACCTTCTCGACCCATACAGATGAGCGATGGATGATCCCATATCCATTGGTGTTTGACATCAGAGATGATATACGGGTGCTCAGTGGAGACTGGGTACACTGGACGGACTCGCCGAGAACTCCCAGATGGTATTATACCTTACGTCAGATGGCAGTTCTCTGGTGACACTGGTACAAAGTAGTCTGTTGACCTGAGATCGTCATAGAGTCTTGTGTGGTTCCCACTGTGCTTTGATTTCCACCTTACCACGTCCAAGAGGGCGTGGAAAACGGTGGTTTTTAGGTACAGTCCCGAATCACATGGAGGCAATGAGCGATAGGAGGGGATTTGTCTCTCCCGGTATAGGGAGTTGATGTTGCGCTGTGTTCGATTGGCTATAACCGGAAATCCCTGGCCAGGGTTGCTGAGATTTACTGGTAAGTGTTACCAGCAGTTTATCGAATTGTTATAGACCTCATATCGACACGACTTATCGAGCTATTGGGGTCTGACGTTTACCACCCCTAGGCGAGATATGCGACATATCAGACGATCAGACCGGACTGTACGGTAAGTGTCACTAGTTGGATTCACAGGAGTGTGAGCGGGCTTGCTCGTCGATCTTCTGATCGCTCAATACCCGGGTGGCCGTTACGTTTAGCAGACCGCTTGCGGCTTGTGGGTGTTTGATATGATCATCATCCGCTGCCGGCGTATTGACGAGTCTTTAGAGTCCTACACAGAGGTTTCCTGGCTCAAGCGAAACGAAATAGGAGCGCATATGAGATATGTGCGGGACCGAGAATAATGCGTGTATGTGATACCGTATTCCATTCTCGCGATGAATGTATCGAAAGGTTGTATACGATATAACCTAGTTATCGAATCAAGGGTTGATTCGATAAGTCGATACATTGGATATTAGTCGGCTATATGCGATATGGCCGGATCGTTAAATCATGTGTTGATTTAATGATTTAATGCATAATTATATATTTGATATATTACTTTGCATTAACTAGTATTGGTTCATTTTAAATGGATTTTCTCACTTGCATTGCACAAGTTGTATATGTGATATACTTTTGTGCATTTGATTGTATCATGTTTGATGATACATGTTTACTTGGGTTTGTGTAAAGATTAAACCATGGTTATATGAATGGTTAGGGTTTTGTTTTCTTATTCATTTATTTATTTGTTTATTCTTTTTGGAAAATAAATGGCATAAAGAGAAAATGGTGGATTTCTTTGTTTGCATCTTGAAGCTTCATGAAGCTTTGACTAAGTGACCATTTTGTCTCATGCTTAACCCTAACCACTCCACTTAACCCTAGTTCATTCTCTACACTTGACCATGGTTGTATTATGATAAGTATTGATTTTCTTTTCAATTTGAGATTAACTTATCATAATATTCATCTTCTTCTTCACTTGAAGAAAACCTTGCTTCATCAATGGTGACTTGATGAAAAGAGTGAGAAATCCAATTCTAAAGTGAACCCACTTTCTATTTCTTCATCCTCTATCTCTTGCCAAGTAGTATAGGGTGTTTTCTTCACAAGTTTCATGACTTGGTGAAGTGGGAGCTTCATCTTATGATGACTCGACGTAGATCATCTTCGGCATCGTTGTCGATGACCTAGCCCGCCCATTTCTCCGATGAAGCCGATGCTAGAGCCCGGGATTCGATTTGGACAGCAAGGGGACTTCATCACGGAGCTATAGAGGTGGAGAACCGGATCTACAAAGGTTGTATTTCCGTTCACTTAGTTAAGTTGTTAACTAGTTGCATCTTTCGCCTAAAATTCTAGTTAACGATCCGTATTAGAGTTTCTCGGCACTTGTAAAATTTGAAATTGGCATGGTTGATGCCTTGTGAGACCTCTTGAGAGTGCCTAGGAACCCTACAGTGGTATCAGAGCCTAGCTAGAGCCTTAGGCGATGCGTAGACGGAGTTTGAAGTCCGATTAAACCGAAACCCTAACACAAATTTGCTCTCTGGACTTTTTCCAAAAATTGGGTTTTTTCAAGATTAAAAATATGCAGAAAATTCAGCAGGAAATTCTAAGAATTACGGTGCAAAAATTACCTAATGATCTGTCTAAAGTGCGGCGGAACCGCGGCATTAGCGTGATAATGCGGCTGTTCCGCGGCCATTTTGTCTCTTCTCCCATTGAATTTTGCACAGTAATTCCTATTTTGCAGTGCTGGTTTTCCTGGGATATTTTTTTTCTGAACTCAAGAGTTGAGTTTTCTGGGTTGTATTGGGGACTCGGTGTTTCGATCGGATTGTCAAATTTTGTCTATGTGTTTTTCCGGATAATTTTAGAATATGTTAAAAAGGTTCGACCGGATATAAATACCCAATTTTTCCCTGCCGGAAAATTTCCAAGTGTTGGATTTTTCCGAGGTTTAAAGACGTTCTAAGTAGTGCAAGTAACGCGATGGTCCCTCTAGAAGACAACAAACCTTAACTCGATTATGTGACCGTCTTGAACTGCCTTTTGAATCTTCGGGTTTGGGGCAGTACGGCGTGCCACATGTGAGGCGTTGGCTTGACCCTTCTACGGCTGGACCGTTGGTACCGAGGCACGAACTGAATGTCTTTGAACTTATTTCATGTGTTGATCGGTGTCGGGAAAACTTGGGTGTTCGAATGTTCGATCGGAAAGTTTAACATTTTCTATTTATCCGGAATGGGATACAACATTTGGAATTCACAAACAGTTATGAGATAACTGATATGAATGTTATAAACATAGCACTTTAGTCTCACTTGATCGGTTGCCACGGAATTTTGATGTGATCAAAAGTCCGTCGTAATCACGTAGCGTACGCGGATACTCGCCGGGTAAACTTAATAGACAGCCTCGCTCCATAGACCCGACCAAGTGACTGTAGGAGAACCCCGTCGCCGAAAGCATCCGTTCGGGTGCTCGCGGCAGCGGTGTTCCGCCTTGGTGCACTTCGTCGACGGCGTCGGGGGTGCGGCCGCCTACTAAAGTTTGCGACGAGCATTCGATCAGGATGTCGGGAATCTTGTTGAATTGACCGACTTGATATTGAAAAGTGTTTTCGATTTTGAGACTAAAATGCGGGATTTATAATAGTTAGGCATGCGATGTCTAAGGTATTCCTTTGATTAGGCATGCGATGTCTATGCAGATTGCGGATTCCAACTGTTGTAGTTTTAAATTTTCTTTTCTGTGACCGTAAGTGTAATATGCGATATCGCCGGTTTCGTTGCTATATGTCAACGACAATTGGGATGGACATATTTACTTACGTTGATGACATGTGATGTTATGTATTGGTGGATATGTTATATTGGATCATCGTGTTTGAATAGCCGGGGGTTTTTATGTGAGATAAGTGTTTTTCATTTTCATTCATGTAAAAACTTGTATGCAATATTCTTTTATTGGGGCACTTCCAGGTTGCGGAAGATGTCACCTTTTGTATATTATTTACTTTTACGCACTAGGATAGACCCAAGGAGGGGAGCATAAGTAACCGGGTTCTGGAGTCCAGTGGGAGACCAACTCGAGGAGTCGAGTCCGGGTCTCCTAACTCTAGAATTGGTAGGGTTGCTTGCCGCTCTCGTAGGGGTCTAGGGGTGTGGGTTTGGCTATTCATCACGACCGTGGAATCCGTGTTTTATACTGGCTCGTATTGAAAACACGGACGTCCTAGTATATCCAATATTTCATATGATTCTTCTGCTGCGATATCTGTGATGTGATCATGTGATGTTCTGTGATAGATACTTTATATAGTATATATGATATATTATATAGGCGTTACTTATGTTTTACACCCGTGCTAGCCCTGCCCCGCTCTGTCGTTAGTTACCTAACCTAACGGTGCACGAGGGGACATCGAGGCGAATGCGGATGGCATAAGTGTACATCGTATATATCTGTGATGTTTAGGTGATTAAATGATGGGACTTCATTAATGTGATTAATGAAATAAAAGAAACCTAAAGATGTTGTAGAATCGAATTTCAAAATAAAATAGGTAGCTACAGTTCTTGCTTTGCACAGCGGTATATGTGATATATCCTGCACCTTATTCGATGAGGAAAGGACCGAGATCCCTTCACCGGGAGTGACTCCTTAAGCAATAACTGGCAGATGCTACAACCCTCGGTTTGTCTTTTGATTGCTTTTAAGAGTTTTTGCTTTGCACAGTGATATATATGATATATCCCGCACCTCATTCGACGAGGAAAGGACCGACGATCCCTTCACCAGGAGTGACTCCTTTAGCAAAACTAGAAAAGCCTCAAAAGCACTCCATTTCAAAATTCATTTGATTCTACAACGATATCAAGTTCATTACGCAATAGGTTTTCAGAAAAACCTGTCGTAGCCCTCCGTCATTTCAGATAAGTACTAGTTAGTATTCGTGCTACGTTTGTTGACTATGTTAAGGCGTAGTGTGCGGTAGCTAATTAGTGCTTATCTGCATAAGCATATGATGCGATTGGATTAGGGTAGTCGTGCGACTTTGTTGACTATGTTAAGGGTTGTGCGGGTGGGTTTAATTCAATCGGGAAATGACGGGTTGAACTTGACTAGCACTTATGATTTGTTGACTATGTTAAGGTCATATAGCTGCTAGGGGCAAAATATTATCGGGAATTTCAAGTGTTGAAATTTGCAATGAGATTGCATACCTTCTATGAGATAGTTGGATCCCGATACCCGCTGCGAGTAATTGTTACTCCTGGGAGAGTTTTACATATTACAATTAGCCGATCAAGTAGGTGTCTAGAAAGGTGTTAACGAGGTTACGCCTCTGGGAAAACGAGGTTTACATTAATTAGGTTCGTGCGAAAGCACGGGGGACCTCCCTCAAAGTACCGACACTGGCCTGGCTGAAAGATTGGTGAACTTGTAGTGTGTAATTAATCCCGGCTAGTCTTTCTTTTTAGGGTTTGAAGGAAGATTTGATAAAAAGCAGTGGGAGCCATCCTGATTAGATAAAATAATAACCAATCTATTCTTGCAAGAGCGCACGCTGAGTGTTTTCTTCTCTCTCTCTCCAGGTAGCGACCATATCATGCCTTAATCAAGATAATAATGCAGATTATTGACCGAACCCACTTGTTATACTAAGCTGGGGAACGTTGGTCCCGCTCCAACTTATAATTGTTATAAGACAGAGCAGGAAATTGGGGAATACCAGATTTCCCGTTCCGCCCAAACGAAGAAAGTGCATGAGATGCATCTCCTTCGGGTGTGTTCATTATAAAGAACTGTTTCTCAGTATCCTCTACGTCCTGAGTATGTGATACCAGATCAGGATCCCGCATATGTAATCTGTTACATGGGCTACAGATAGGTAGAGAACTGAGGACGGGTGATAAGTTTCATGAGACAGAAAACGGGGCAAGTGTTGCAGCCAAGTCTGTTGGTCACTGTCACCCTGTATTACCAATACATTGATTCTGAACAAATGCTATTAGATACCGAACCTGATATACAAAATCATATCACTCTCTTTATTAGTAAGAAATGATAAAATTTTGTATTGTTGGATAATGTTTTGAACATTTCCTATATCAAAAGTTGATCGGTTCAGGCACGTTATCTAAAAGCATCAATGTTCTAAATCAAACTACAGTTCTTAGTATACGGAACATACACAAGAGGAAGAGTTCAGAAATGAACGAATCCTTCTTGAGGCATTGTAGACTAGGTCATATCAATGCGACCCGACTAGCTGAAGTTACATAAAGATGCATATTTAAATCAGTTTGAATCTACATCTTGTGAAACTTGCCAGTCATGTCACAAAGATAAAATGACCTCAGCTCTGTTTATTGGAAACAGAGAAAAAGTTAGTAAACTCTTGGGACTGATACATGATGATGTATGTAAGGTCCCCTGTCTACACATGCCAAGACTGGTTCTTTGTACTTCATTACATTCTCTGATAATCTCTTTAGATTCAGACATATGTTCTTGTTGAAACACAAGTCCTAACCTTTTGAGATATTCACAGAATATAAGCTAGAAGTAGAGAACCAATACGGGTATAAGTATTATGTCCTATGATGAGATCAAGGAGGAGAATACTTGAGCACGGAATTCTTGGACTTTTCTAAAGGAAAATCAGATTCTCTCTCAGCATTACTCCTCCGAATACACCATAGCACGATGGTATATCGGGGCGGAGCAACAGCACCTTATGTGATATGGTGTGCTCTATGATGAGTACTACTGTATTTCCTATTTCCTTTTGGGAGTTATGCACTTGAGAAGCTGCATACCAATTGAATAAGGTTCAAATCAAATCAGTTGCCTACCTCTTCATATTTTATATGGAAAGGGAAGAGCCCATATCTTAAGATGGTTAAGATTTGGGGTTGTCCGGGCTATGTCTAAAAGCAAAATCCGTACAAACTTGAGGCAAGATCTGTTATGTACAACTGGAAAGGTTCCAGCTATACAAACAACAGCAGATGTTTTGGTAGAACCAAGGGATTCAGTAGATTCCAACGAACCTCAGCCTCTCCGCCGATCTAGTAGGGTTCCTCACCCACCTGAGAGATACTTTGGTTTCTCTATGACAGTGGGAGCGAGGATTGCGTCATGAGATGATGACCCAACTAGTTTCGAGCAGGCCATCGAGAGTAGGGACTCTGTAAGAATGGCTGGATGCTTAGTGATCTGAGATGGAATCCATGTACACCAACAAAGTATGGACTTTGGTTGCTATATCTGAAGGGTTAAATCCCCATCAGGAGCAAGTATATCTTGAGAAGATTACTTGGTGTAGATGGAAAAGTTGAGACTTTCAAAGCTAGACTTGTTAAAGGTTTTCGTCATCGACCAGGCGTGGATAATGATGAAACCTTTTTCAGTGCCTATGCTTAGGTCCATCCGGATACTACTTGCCACGGCTACGTACCATGACTACGATATCTGGCAGTTGGGTGTCATGACAGCTTTTCTAAATGATGTTTTAGAAGAGAACGTCTATAAGTACACAGCCAGAGGGCTTCATAGACAGTGGGAGCAGCGGAAACGTGGACAAGATGCTTTATAGGATAAAGCAGGCATCGCGGAGTTGGAACATCTGTTTTGATGGATTAGTCAAAGAGTTTGACATCATCAAAATGGTAGATGAACCTTGTATAAACAAAAAGGTAGTAGGGAGTATGGTGGTGATCCTCGTAGAGTACATGGATGTCATACTCTTGATAGGGAAGGAGTTTTCTATGCTACGCTCGATCAATCTCCGCTTATCACAAGGATTCTCCATATAGAATCAAAATGATACCTCCTAAATCCTGGGTTTTGGATCTATGAGATAGATCTAATTGGATGTTAGGATTCTCACTAGTTGTAGTGAGATGGTATCAATCGATCCTGGGGAGAATCACAGGAAGGGTTCCAGGGTGATAAAGACGACTGAATGTCAGTCGCAGGCATTGTCTTTACCCTCAGTAAAGGGACGGTATGTTGGAAGAGTTCCGAGATAGATACCGTGACATACTAGACGATTAAGGCTGAATACATCGCTACTTAAGATGCTACCAAAGAGGCTGTCTGGGTGTATATTAGTTCATGAGATGAACTTAGTTCCTCCCATTGTGTGACAATGGAGTTGTGGCTTATGCCAAGGAACGCCCGTCCCATCAGTAATCCAGACATATTCTAAGGCAGTATTACCTGATCATGGAGATGGTAGATCTCCAGGGGATCGAGGTTTGGAGAGTAGACTCAGAGGACAACACAGCGGATCCACTCACAAAGGCCTGTTCCCAGAGAGAGATTTTTATGGGATGGTTGAGTATGAGATACTACAACCACTGCTATCAGATGACCCTAGTGCAAGTGGGAGATTGTTAGTTATATGTATGCCCTAGAGGCCATTACTATACATAGGATGTATATTGTAGTGGATGCTGGGACATATATAGTGAGGACTTTCTTGCTCGACATGATAGTATGCTATCTGGTTACTCTTTACCTTAACGTGTATCCTGATTGTCTCTCTGTTACATGTTGGTAAAGCCCTTAGGATGTGTACTTGACTACCTGAACTATGATGCAGATCATACTAGTGGGGACATGGTAGTCCAAAAGTACATCCTTCATAGTCCCTAGTAGTGGGTATATCGAGACGGGGCATCGATATACCAGAGTAGACTAGCGTATACCTTCTCGACCCATACAGATGAGCGATGGATGATCCCATATCCATTGGTGTTTGACATCAGAGATGATATACGGGTGCTCAGTGGAGACTGGGTACACTGGACGGACTCGCCGAGAACTCCCAGATGGTATTATACCTTACGTCAGATGGCAGTTCTCTGGTGACACTGGTACAAAGTAGTCTGTTGACCTGAGATCGTCATAGAGTCTTGTGTGGTTCCCACTGTGCTTTGATTTCCACCTTACCACGTCCAAGAGGGCGTGCAAAACGGTGGTTTTTGGGTACAGTCCCGAATCACATGGAGGCAATGAGCGATAGGAGGGGATTCGTCTCTTCCGGTATAGGGAGTTGATGTTGCGCTGTGTTCGATTGGCTATAACCGGAAATCCCTGGCCAGGGTTGCTGAGATTTACTGGTAAGTGTTACTAGTAGTTTCTCGAATTTTTATAGACCTCATATCGACACGACTTATCGAGCTATTGGGGTCTGACGTTTACCATCCCTAGGCGAGATATGCGACATATCAGACGATCAGACCGGACTGTACGGTAAGTGTCACAGGTTGGATTCACAGGAGTGTGAGCGGGCTTGCTCGTCGATCTTCTGATCGCTCAATACCCGGGTGGCCGTTACGTTTAGCAGACCGCTTGCGGCTTGTGGGTGTTTGATATGATCATCATCCGCTGCCGGCGTATTGACGAGTCTTTAGAGTCCTACACAGAGGTTTCCTGGCTCAAGCGAAACGAAATAGGAGCGCATATGAGATATGTGCGGGACCGAGAATAATGCGTGTATGTGATACCGTATTCCATTCTCGCGATGAATGTATCGAAAGGTTGTATACGATATAACCTAGTTATCGAATCAAGGGTTGATTCGATAAGTCGATACATTGGATATTGGTCGGCTATATGCGATATGGCCGGATCGTTAAATCAAGTGTTGATTTAATGATTTAATGCATAATTATATATTTGATATATTACTTTGCATTAACTAGTATTGGTTCATTTTAAATGGATTTTCTCACTTGCATTGCACAAGTTGTATATGTGATATACTTTTGTGCACTTGATTGTATCATGTTTGATGATACATGTTTACTTGGGTTTGTGTAAAGATTAAACCATGGTTATATGAATGGTTAGGGTTTTGTTTTCTTATTCATTTATTTATTTGTTTATTCTTTTTGGAAAATAAATGGCATAAAGAGAAAATGGTGGCTTTCTTTGTTTGCATCTTGAAGCTTCATGAAGCTTTGACTAAGTGACCATTTTGTCTCATGCTTAACCCTAACCACTCCACTTAACCCTAGTTCATTCTCTACACTTGACCATGGTTGTATTATGATAAGTATTGATTTTCTTTTCAATTTGAGATTAACTAATCATAGTATTCATCTTCTTCTTCTTCTTCTTCACTTGAAGAAAACCTTGCTTCATCAATGGTGACTTGATGAAAAGAGTGAGAAATCCAATTCTAAAGTGAACCCACTTCCTATTTCTTCATCCTCTACCTCTTGCCAAGTAGTATAGGGTGTTTTCTTCACAAGTTTCATGACTTGGTGAAGTGGGAGCTTGATCTTGTGATGCCTCGACGTAGATCATCTTCGGCATCGTTGTCGATGACCTAGCCCGCCCATTTCTCCGATGAAGCCGACGCTAGAGCCCGGGATTCGATTTGGACAGCAAGGGGACTTCATCACGGAGCTATAGAGGTGGAGAACCGGATCTACAAAGGTTGTATTTCCGTTCACTTAGTTAAGTTGTTAACTAGTTGCATCTTTCGCCTAAAATTCTAGTTAACGATCCGTATTAGAGTTTCTCGGCACTTGTAAAATTTGAAATTGGCATGGTTGATGCCTTGTGAGACCTCTTGAGAGTGCCTAGGAACCCTATAATTAAAGTAGACACAAACCAAGTAGCATACTACCATTTTTAGCAAGACTGTATATACAATTGTGAATATCCCAAGCTTTCATTAAGTAATATACAATCTAGTATGATACAATAATGGCCCCTAGGGCATATACACTAACAATCTCCCACTTGCACTAGGGCCATGAGCTGGCATATCGTAGACCTATCATCTCGAATAGCCTCTCGAACTGCGTCTGAGGAATGGCCTTTGTGAATGGATCAGCAATGTTATTCTCCGTCTCTACTCTCTTCACCTCGATCTCCCGGCGATCTATGATCTCCCTGATCAGGTGATACCGCCTTAAGATGTGTCTGGACTTCTGATGGGACCTGGGTTCCTTTGCTAAAGCTATAGCGCCGTTGTTGTCACAATAGAGAGGTATTGGATCAACACTGGTAGGAACCACCTGAAGTTCTGTGAGGAACTTCTTCATCCAGACAGCTTCTTTTGCGGCATCGCAAGCAGCTATGTACTCCGCTTCCATCGTTGAGCCAGCAACGGTCTCCTGTTCGGAACTCTTCCAACAGACAACCCCTCCATTGAGGGTAAAGACATAACCCGACATGGATTTGGAGTCATCTTTGTCACTCTGGAAGCCGGAGTCGGCAAAGGCCTCCATCTGGAGGGCTTTTCCGCCATACACTAAGAACATCTCCTTAGTCCTCTTCAGGTACTTGAGAATGTTCTTCACGGCTATCCAGTGCTTCTCCCCTGGGTTTACCTGATACCGGCTTACAACGCTTAATGCGTATGCTACAGTGGTACATAACATCGCATACATTATAGAGCCTACCGCAGAAGCGTAGGGTATAATTGACATGCGATCCCTTTCCAAATTAGTCTTGGGAGACATCTCTTTGGAGAGGGTGATTCCGTGATAAACCGGTAGGTTACCGCGCTTAGAATCATCCGTACTGAATCTCCTCACTATGGTGTATATGTACCTGGACTGCGAAATTCCCAACATCCTCTTTGATCTATCACGATAGATCTGGATCCCCAGAATGTAGGTGGCATCACCCAGGTCTTTCATGAAGAATTTATGTGACAAGAATCTTTTGACTGACTGTAACATAGGAATATCATTTCCTATTAGGAGAATGTCATCCACGTACAAGACGAGGAATGCTACAGCTCTCCCTACAATCTTACTGTATATGCATGGTTCATCTGGATTTTTGATAAAGTCGAATTCTTTGACAGCATCATCAAAACAGTTGTTCCAACTCCGTGATGCCTGCTTTAGTCCATAAATGGATTTAAGCAACTTGCATACTTTACCGCTGTTCCCACTCTGAATGAATCCCTCTGGCTGATCCATATAGACGCTCTCTTCCAAATTTCCATTTAGAAAGGTCGTCTTTACGTCCATCTGCCAGATTTCATAATCGTGGAAGGCAGCAATAGCAAGAAGGACCCTAATGGATTTGAGCATAGCCACTGGAGAAAAGGTTTCGTCATAGTCCAAACCAGGTCTTTGACGGAAACCATTTGCAACAAGTCTAGCTTTATAGGTTTCAACCTGTCTATCTACACCAATCTTCTTTTTGAAGATCCATTTGCATCCTACGGGTTTTACCCCATCTGGAGCAATGTCCAAAGTCCATACTTTGTTAGTGTACACGGACTCCATTTCGGTCCGCATTGCATCCAGCCATTTTACCGAGTCACCGCTCTGAATGGCTTGCTGGAAGCTAGTAGGCTCATCATAGTCAATAGTGCAATCCTCTCTATCCCCGTCTATGAGAAAACTGTAGTATCTCTCAGGCGGATGAGATTGCCTACTACTCCTGCAGAGTGGTGTCGGGATGTGCTGTTCTCCATAACCTTCTGGTTCTTCCAAGCTTTAAGTAATAGCTTGTGGTTCTGGAATTTCTTCCAGTTCTACTGCACTCCCACTCTTTTGATTTTCTAAAAATTCAGCTTCTAAGAAGTGGGCATAACGAGAAACAAAAACCTTTTGTTCCTCTGCGTAATAGAAACAATATCCCATGGAGTTCTTTGGATATCCCACAAATTTGCACAGTACTAAGCGTGCCTCGAGCATGTCCGCATGCTGCCTTTTTACAAAAGCTGGACATCCTCATGCCTTCCGGTATTGAAGACAGGGTTTCTTGCCACTCCACATCTGATATGGTGTGGTAGGCACAGTTTTGGTTAGAACCTTGTTCAAAAGATATGCAGCTGATTCTAGTGCATATCCCCAGAATGATCGCGGTAACTCAGCGTTACTCATCATGGAACGAACCATATCCAATAGGGTTCGATTCCTCCTTTCTGATACACCGTTGTGTTGTGGTGTGTATGGAGGAGTAAGCTGAGAGAGAATTCCATTCTCTTTTAAGTAACCCAGGAACTCGGCACTTAAGTATTCACCACCTCGATCAGATCTCAGTGTCTTTATACTCTTGCCTGTTTGTTTTTCCTCTTCATTCCTGTATTCTTGGAATTTCTCAAAGGCATCGGATTTATGCTTCATTAAGAAGACATATCCATACCTAGAGAAATCATCCGTAAAAGTAATGAAGTAGGAATAACCACCTCGCGCATGTGTCGACATTGGACCGCACACGTCACTGTGTACGAGTCCCAAGAGCTCGCTTGCTCTTACTCCGTGTCCAGTGAACAGAGTCTTTGTCATCTTTCCTTTGAGACAGGATTGACAAGTTGCATATGTTTGATATTCGAACGGATTAAAATATCCTTCTCTATGTAACTTAGTTAACCTTCTCTCATTGATGTGACCTAGTTTACAATGCCATAAGAAAGCCTGATTTATTTCCGGAGACTTTCTTTTAAGTGTGTTCTGGACACTAAAAATCTGAGCTTGATTTAATACATATATTCCGTTTTCTAATGTACCTGACCCAATCATAACTTGATTTAGGTGGATGTGAACAACATCTCTTGCAAAAGTAAAATCATATTCTTCCTTAGAAAGTAAGTGTACAGATATGATATTACAAATCGTACCTGGTACATAAATACAGTTACGCAGAATCAATATCTGCCCGGTTGTCAGTCCAAGATGATATTCCCCTACGGATTCAGCGTTCATACTCATTCCGTTAGCAACCGTGAGGGTCATATCACCTATCCCGATAACACTACGGTTTCTCAGAGCCTGTAATGAATTACAGATGTGAGATCCTGACCCGGTATCCAATACCCAGGAAGTAGGGTTAACTGACATACAGTTCTCTATCATAAACACACCCGAAGTCGAAGCCACAAAATGCTTCGAATCCTGGCTACTGGCTTTGCTAGCCCTGCAATCGTTCTGCCAATGTTCATTCCTGTAACAATAGGAACGTCCTTCTTTTACTATATCCAGTCCCAAAACTTTTGCCTTTCTCTTTCCTTCTCCTTCTCTGGTTTCCTTCAGGGTAGGAGGCAGAGACTGTAGAATCAAGTCAGTATTTGACTCGTTTCCCAACGTGGTCTCCAGGTCCTGGAGCTCATCAATACAGCTAGTCATTGTAAGGACGTTGTCCCCTACAGATGACCCGTCAGCCAACCTCGCTTGAATTAATTCATTCGAGGTTTCATATCTAGTGATATGAGATTGCTCTCCATATAAATCTTTATTATGGAGAAAGATGGAAACTAAGTCCATCTTCTCGTGCTGCTTCTGGTATACACCATCAACTGAAGCTACCACGAGGCACTTAGCTTTCGCTTTATCTTTTTCCCTTGTCTGACGGATATCCATATCCGCGACAGTGGAAACTGGACCTGGGACGGCGGGATCTTGAGTAGTAATAGGGTGGTCCAGCTTGTCATAGCCAATGGACATCTGGACAGACCTTTGCCAGTCATATAAGTCAGATTCAGTCAATTTGTTATCTAGATGTAACCTATGTGTGGTCACAAGGTCGCTGCAATTAAGAGAGAGAAGAAAATTTTTTAGCATGATGCTGTTGCAAGTTTTAGATTGGTTTTAAGTATATCTAAACAGGATGGCTCCCACTGTTTCTTGAATCCTTCCTTAAACCATAAAAGAAGAATTAGTCAGGACAATTCTCACCGTACAATACTTGCTTAACCGTTCAGCCAGGCCAGTGTCGATACTTCGAGGGAGGTTTTCCAACGCTTTCGCGAAGTTCCTTAATTAAATAACCTCTTTTCTCTGGGGGCGTAGCCCCGCTGACACCTTTATAGGCACCTACTTGGTTTATAGCATTGATCGTTAAGTGACGAATCTCCAGATAAGTAGTATATACTCACAGTAGGATCGGGATCCAAAATCTCATCGTATGATAATGTTGAAGGAATCCTACCAACATTCATCAAACTCCAAAATGGTATGCAACACTAGCAAATTTCAGCTTCTTTAGAAACTCCCGATATGGATTTTTGCCCCATGCACTTATGACCTTGACGAAAGCCAACAAATTATAAGTCACATGTCAAGTTCTGCCCATCATTGTCTTTGTTTATTTGAACCCACCCGTACATACCCTTGACGAAAGCCAACAAGGTAATAAGACTGTCCCAAACCAACACATCTATCTATGCAACAAATGAATACCCCAGCAACTACCAAACACTATGCCTTGACGAAAGCCAACAAACATAGCTTGAATACTACTGACCATCCATAAGAAATGACGGAGGGCTACGAATGGTTTTGGAAAAACCGTGAACGTAGTGAACTTGATATAATCGAAGGAACCTGATAGCTTTTTAAAAGGAGTGGTTAAAGCTCCGCAATTAAAAAATTCTGCTCTTTTAAAATAACCGAGTGGTTTCTTTTAAATTTTTTCCAACGATTTAACTTTGGTTTATTTTCTTCGCATTATTATAATGCGTCCCATCATTAATCTTATCATTGCAGAAAACAACGAAAATACCACGTCCTCTTCTGCATTCGCTACCGGGTCCCGTCATCACCCGTTAGGTTACTTAACTAACGACAGAGTGGGGGCTGGGCTAGCGCGGGTGTAAAACATAAGTGACGTCTAATAGCTATCATATATAGATATTGTACATTCGTCAGACGCAATAATAAGCATTCCAGATCACAGATGAACTTTATTGGATTTACTAGCAATCCGCATTTGCTTTAAGCCTGCAATAAAAGACGGATTACACAGTTGTGATGAATAGCCACTACCCCACCCTAGACCCCTACGGGTACGGCAAACTACCCGCCAAGTACCCGAAGTGAAGCGGTCTCCCTCAACAACGTGAGTAGGCCACTAAACACTTTGACATATCCGGTAGTTTGTGTACCCCACCTTGGGTCTATCCTAGGAGCAAAAACAGTAAAAAGAAATAATACAACGGTGGCTACAACCGCAACCTGGATGTACCCCGCAAAAGAATATTACATCAAATTACATTTACATTGAATGAATGAATATTAAATACATCTCAAACCCCGCCTAATCATCACAACAGTCCAACACAGTTCATATACACAAACAGTAAACATTACAGAAATGTGCAACCCCCTGCCAACCGACATACTAGCAGTTAGGGGAGGTTTACGAACACATTAAACATTACAGATAAAAACCCAATTAGCAAATATCTTAGAATATCGATCGATTACCATATTCCGTGTCTACCCCAAAAGCAAACCTGCACTGAAGTAACCTGGGCAGAAACAGAACATACAAGAAAACAGAACACCAAAATATATGAATAACAGAGCAAATCCGAGTCAACTCGGAGTTGACTCGGCGGCGGATCCACGGCCAAAGGCATCAAATTGCCGCGGATCCGCGGCCATCTAACCGAGTTGAGTCCTCGTATTTTCCCAGTATTCTTATAATTCCCTGCTGTGAATTTTAAGGTATGTCAAATATTTTTTCAGACACTTTTAAAATTAACAGAAACTTGGAATTTTCGGGGTTTTGTTTTCGTGTTTTCCGTCGATCGAACTTCTAATTAGTTGCTAACAAGCTAGTAATGGTTCAGTTGGCTCTGATACCACTGTAAGTCCATGTCACGCACCCCACGAACTTGCGGGGAGGCGGAATATTTGAAAAACGATCATCAAAGCTTCGTAACACGGACTTGAGCGCATGAATCGTTATCTAAACCATTGCTAACTATATGCTAGATGTTTAAATACTCGGATTCAAAGTTATACCTCACGTTATATGTCCTTCGGGTCTTCATCGCTGTCCTCCACTCCTCGTAGGCTCCTTGGAACATCGGCACCTCTACGGCCTCCTCGAGTCAAAGACGATCCACCCGAAAGCTCCTACGCCAAGCTTAATCTCAAACTTGAGATAACTAGGTTACTTAAAGTGCTAATCTAAGCTACCTAGGGGATATAGAGTGAGGTTATGGATGTATTAGTCTAGCTAACCCTTGATCTCATCACATGAGAGGATAGGGTTAGGGTTTGAAGAGAGAGTGAGCTTGAGGAGAGAGAAGGTGAAGATGATAATGAAATGAGATAATGATCTATCATAATATATATGAAGCATTATTTATTTATCCAAAAATGAAATAAAAGAATTAACAACCATGCTTCATAAATATCTATGAGTGATTCATCTCCATGAGTCATTAAGCATTTATGATGTATTAATGACATGGATGAATCACACAAATGAGTTACTAATCTCATTTAATGCAATGCCACCTTACCCCTCAAGTCACCACTCTTCTAGAACCTTCCCGATAAATTACGAGAACGCCCCTCCAATCCGTGAAAACAGGAAAAACTTTAGAATGTATAAATCCAATAACCCGATACTACAATCTGGCTTAAACCAAAGCCGGCTAGTAAAAACTGTCCGAAAAGTCGTATGTGCGTAAACACACGTACACGTCCAAACCCTTGTCGTAAAACTATACGACCTCTATATCGTTTCGCCTGGAGCAGGGAAACTCTCTGTGTGGGACTCTAAAGACTCGACACTACGCTGGCAGTGGGTTTAACCACAGACCGCAAGCGGCACTAGCTATACGTAACGGTCCCCAGGTAGATGTTGAAAAGAAGGCCGATGAGGAAACTCATTCGAACTCCCACTGAGCCTGATGTGACAATCTCCGTATAGTCCGGTCTGTTCGTCTAAGACTATCGCATATCAAGCCTAGGGGGCGGCAAGCGTCAGTCTCCTAATAGCTGTATAAGTCGTGTCGGAGCGAAGCCCATTACACCCTGAGAAGCTACTGGAACCTACCAGTATATCTTGCTTGCCCTGGCCAGGGACTTTGCGTAATGGCTCTCTGACACAGCGCGATATCATCTCCCAATACCGGGAGAGACGAATCCTATCTAACCACTACTGCCTCCAAGTGCTCGGGACTGCACCCAACTGCTACCTGTTTGCACGACTCCTTTGAGCCGTGGTAGGGTAGCAATCTAAGAACAGTGGGACACACTCGAGGCGAAATAGCAGTGTCAAGTCTGCGGACTATGCTGTACTCATGTCATCTGGGAACTGTTAACTGACGACGGGTATAATACCAACCAATCAGTTCCCTTGTGAGTCCTGTCCGGTGTACCCGTAACCTAACGAGCACCTGTATACTATCTCCAGTACGACGTACTGATGGCTGTGGGACAGACCATCTCCCCAACTGGGATGAGAAGCGTACACACTAGTCTACTCTGGAGTATCGATGCCCTGTCTCGATAATCCTATGACTAGGGACCTGTATAGGAAGTTGCTTATAGACTACCCAGCCCCCACTAGTGTGACTGCCATCACAACGCTGGTAATCAAGCAAAGAACCTATGGGCTCTAATAATATGTATAAGTGATATGTTACAAGAAACATATGCACATATTAAAGTAGACACAAACCAAGTAGCATACTACCATTTTTAGCAAGACTGTATATACAACTGTGAATATCCCAAGCTTCCATTAAGTAATATACAATCTAGTATGATACAATAATGGCCCCTAGGGCATATACACTAACATATATTACATTACATTAACTAATATAAGCTCACTTAAATGATTCTTTTTCTCACTTGATGATACATTGATATATATATATATATGATATATGTTAATTGTATTATTTTCTTTTGTTACAAAATTGTATATATATGAGATATGTATAATTGTAACATGTTAGGTTACAAATGCAACTAGGGTTTTTGAGATTAAACCATGCTAGGGTTTAGTTTAGGGTTAATATTCTATTTTGGATAAATCAATATTGTGTGGATATTTTGCTCTTGTTGACTTAGTCCACCCCTTGATATTTCTAAGATATTTGTTAACCTAACCCTAATCCTAGCCCATGGTTTAGTCTCTACAAGGGTTAAGCATGACATGCTTAACCCTTGGTTGCATTTCTAACCTCACACAATTATTCATTTCATCACTTGCTCATCTTCTTCTTCCTCCACCAAAAAGAGCTTGCTTGATTTTATTTTGTGATGAATGACTAAGAGAAAAAGAAAACTAAAGAGAGCAAAATTCCTACTTCATCATCTTCATCTATTCTAGCCACTTAAATTAGGGTGTTTGCTTCACTAATACCTCATTAGTGAAGTGAGAGCTTGGATTTGTGATTCCTCAAGGTAGACCATCTTGGATTGTGAAGTCTTCAAGCAAGGATGTCTCATTCACCTCATGGAGCGTTTATAGAGTCCGGGAGCTTGATGATCGTAGCGAAGGGACCTCAACTCGGAGCTTATGAAGCGAAGAATCAGACTACAAAGGTTGTAATCCCTAACTCTTAGATGTTCAGTTGTTAACATGAAGTTTAGTTTGATTCTCTAGTTAAAGATTCATGGCTAGGGTTATCTAAAACGGGAAAATTTTTAATTTGCCATAGACGATGCCACCCGGAACCTTGCTATCGTTGTAGGTATCCCAACACCTTTAGTGTTCTAAACTGAAACTAATAAGCTACACAACATTATAACATCCTATTTAATAGTTAGAGAGCACTACCTTCCCAAACTTGCTCAAAACCCTAGCTTTCCAAGCTTCAAGTGATCTCCATAGGCTCTAGATCAAGTTTAACAAAGGGTTTAATGAGTTTTGTGAAGAGTAGTGAGGATTTGGTTGAGTTTTGTGATGAACAAGAAGAGGTTTCAGTTTGAAGGAAGAGGAGAATGAAAATGATAGAGAATGAGAGAGAGTGAGATAAAATGAGAGTGTGAGGTGAGATAAAGATGAGAGGGTGAGTGTAGGGTGAGTGTACCCTTACACTTACTCTCTCCCTCTCTTTCATCAATGCTTGCATTAAAGACCTCTATGACTCACCTAGCCACCTCTCCCAATCCAAAACAAGTGGATACCTCTCACAACAAATATCTAAGTGCAAGGTTAATCATGGCATGGATTAGTTTAAGGTGTCATGGCCACTAAACAAGGGTAACACTAAACAACCCCCATGTTAACATGCACAAGTGTGTGCAAGCCAAAACAAATAATAATAAAATATTGATTAATATTTATAAAACATTTGAACACTATTTTGATAAACTTTTTACTAAAACCCCGCATTATCGCCTAATTAACACTAATCGCATTCTAAGGTGTTACAATCTCCCCCCCACCTTAAAGAAATTCGTCCCCGAATTAAAAATTCTTAGTATGCTTACCTTGAAAGAGATGAGGGAAATTCTTCCATATCTCCCTCGCAGGCTCCCAAGTGATCCCCTCACTAGACGGGCTACACCAAAGAACCTTCACAGATGGCAAGACCATTGACCGAAGTTTCTCCACCTGCCGATCCACTATAACTATCGGCTGCTGGTGAACGAAAAGATCGCATCCTAGTTAAATGGTCTGGTGCTGAATCATATGAGAAGGGTCATGAAGGTATTTGTGAAGTATCGACATAAGGAATACGGGGTGAACATCCGGAAATCTGGGCGGAAGTGCAAGCGATAGGCAATGATACTAACTCGCTCAAGGATCTCAAAAGAACCTACAATTTTGGGACTAAGTTTCCCTTCTTCCCAAAACTCATCACACCCTTCATCGGAGAAATCCGTATGAATACATGATCCCCTACTGCGAACTCAAGCCTACGGCGACGACGGTCGACATAAGACTTCTGTCTGCACTGGGCTGCTCTCATCCTGTCCTGAATCAACTGGATCTTCTCCGTAGTCCCTTGAACTAGCTGGGGTCCAAAAATCATGCTCTCGCTGAGTCGGTAAAACAGACTGGCGATCGACACAATCTACCATACAAAGCCTATAAAGGTGCCATTTGAATCATCTCCTGATAACTATTATTGTAGGAGAACTCTATCAATGGCAAGTGACGATCCCAACTGCCAACAAAATTTAAGCACGCACGCTCGAAGCATAACCTCCAGAGTCTGTATAGTCCACTCTGTCTGACCATCAGTCTATGGATGGAAAGCGGTGCTAAAGCTCAAACAGGTACCCAAGGCTTCCTAAAGATTCTGCCAAAGATGGCTAGTGAACTGGGTGCCTCTATTGGATACAATGCATGATGGAACTCCACGCAAGCGCACAAACTTATCGATGTACAATTAAGCATACTGAGCATAACCGAAAGTGGTTTTCACTGGAAGGAAGTGAGCCGCTTTTGTTAACCGGACAACAATCAACCAAATGGAGTCATACCCTTGACTAGACCTAGGTAGACTCATAACGAAATTCATGGAGATCTGCTTCCATTCCAACTCCGGAACGGTTAAAGGTTGCAACTCTCCTGCCGGTCTCAAATGCTCAACCTTAGCTCGCTGACAAGTCAGGCACCTCAAAACGAAATCTGAAACATCACTCTTCATCCTTGCCCACCCGTAACTATCTCTCAAGTCACGTTACATCTTGGTGGGACTTGGGTGAACACTAAAAGCTGACTGATGTGCCTGCTCTAGGATCTCGCATCTCTACCCATCAGTATCAGGTACACACAAACGAGTCCCTAAACGTAGCACACCCTGGTCATAAATCAAGAACTTCGAATCTTTACCCATGCCAAACATGCTCAAGAATTTCAGACAAGGAATCTCAGACAATGGGCATCGGCGGGTTGTGCCTCACAAAAACGATTAAGTAGAAGTGGATGGGCGCGGACATGAGCAAGCTTTCCCCCAGTGGAGGTGAACTTAAGCTGTACTCAGCTGTCGCACAAGAATTGTAAATCTGCAGAAGACTGTCTCTGAACTGCGCTCAACTGGAACAAGCTACTCCCGGGCCTACGGCTCAAAGAATCAGCTACCATATTCGCCTTGCCCGGGTGATAAAGGATCTCACGATCATAATCCTTCACAAGCTCCATCCAACGGCGCTGTCTCAAAATCAGATCCCACTGCAGAAAGATGTACTTAAGCTCTGGTGGTCTGTGAAAATCTGACACGACTCTCCGTACAAGTAGTGTCTCCAAATCTTCAGCGCAAGACCACCGCGGCCATCTCCAGATTATGAGTGGGATAATTCTGCTCGTGCTCCTTCAACCGTCGGGAAGCATAAGCGATAACTCCATCATGCTGCATCAAAACACAATCGAGTCCCACTCACGAAATATCACAGTAAACGACAAAGTCACCCGATCCAGAAAGCAAGATAAAACTGGTGCAGTCGTCAACCGAGTCTTCAACTACTGAAAACTCTGCTCGCATGCCTCAGTCTAAAGAAAAGGAACTTCCTTCCTAGTCAGTACGGTCAGCGGTGCAGCGATACTCGAGAAATCCTGTACGAAACGGCGGTAAAAACCGGTTAAGCCCAAAAAGCTGCAGACCTCTGTCACTGATACAGGTCTGGGCCAAACCTATACGGCCTCGATCTTTCTTGGGTCCATACGAATACTGTCTCCCGTAACCACATGACCTAGAAAGTCAACACTATCTGTTAGTGTATATGCCCTAGGGCCATTATTGTATCATACTAGTTTGTATATTACTTAATGGAAGCTTGGGATATTCACAGTTGTATTAACAGTCTTGCTCAACATAGTAGTACGCTACTTGGTTTATATCTATCATAATATGTGTATATGTTTATTTTAACATATCATGAATACATATTGATAGAGCCCTTAGGATCTTGCTTGACTACCAGCGTTATGATGGAAGTCACACTAGTGGGGGCTGGGTAGTCTACAAGTACATCCTTTTTCAGGTCCCTAGTCGTAGGATAATCGAGACAGGGCATCGATACTCCGGAGTAGACTAGTGTGTACGCTTCTCATCCCTGCAGGAGAAATGGTCTGTCCTACAGCCATTAGTACATAGTACTGGAGATAGTATGCAGGTGCTCGTTGTTGGATATATGTATGCCCTAAAGGCCATTATATGATAGTGGATGTATTTATACATGTGTATATATATATATTCAGTGTACATTCTTGCTCGACATGATAGTTTGCTATCTGGTTCTTCTTTATCTGACATGTTGATTTGATCATGCTTTTATTCATTCACACATGTTGATAAAGCCCTGAGGATATAGACTTGACTACTGTGATTATGATAAAGATCGTACTAGTGGGACATCTGTAGTTTATAAGCATATCCTGGAATGTCCCTAGCCGTAGGTGTATCGAGACGGGGCATCGATATACCAGAGTAGACTAGCGTATATGATACTAGACCCATATGATGGGCGATGGATGTTCCCACATGCATCGATGTTTGACATCGAGATCGTATACGGGTGCTCAGTGGTGACTGGGTACACTGGACAGACTCACCGAGAACTCCTATATGGAATTATATCCATCATCGGATAGCAGTTCTCAGGTGGCACTGGTGCAGGTTAGTCTGTAGACCCGAGATCGTCATAGAGTCTTGTGTATTCTCCCACTGTACTTTGATTGCCACCCTACCACGGCTCTACTGAGTCGTGCAAACAGGTGGCCGTTGGGTACAGTCCCAAGACACACGAAGGCGATGAGCGATAGGAGGGGTTTCGTATCTCCCGGTATTAGGAGTTGATGCTGTGCTGTACTCGATTGGCAATATCAGTAAGTCCCTGGCCAGGGCTGTTGAGATTTACTGATAAGTGTTATCAGTAGTTTCTCGATCTGTTATAGACCATTCATTGGCACGACTTATTGAGTTATTGGGGTCGACGTTACCATTCCTAGACTCGATATGCAGCATATCTGACGAAGAGACCGGACTGTACGGTAGTGTTGCCGGATGTCTCGACGGGAGTTGTGACAGGTTCACTTGTTTTCTTCTGATCGCTCAATACCCGGGTGGCCGTTACGTTTAGCTGACCGCTTGTGGCTTGTAGGTATTTGATATGATCATTACCTACTGCCGGCGTATTGACGAGTCTTAGAGTCCCATAATGAAGTTTCCTGGCTCAGGCGAGAAGATGTGGTGTGCATATGAGATGTGCACGGGGACCCGATTAAATACGGATATGTGATATCGTATATTAATCAGGTATTCTCTATTGGTCATGTCGCATGTGATATGACCGGTTTGCAAAATCAAGTGTTGATTTAACAAATGGCTTTTAGATTAATTCTTTAATTAAACTCTTTTACTATTTTTGTATGCATGCATGTATGCACATGATGATGTGCATGGATACATACATACATACATTGTATCATGGTTGTTGATACATATTTGGTGGCAATGCAAGACTTATATTGTAGTTATTATCTATTTATTTATCATTTTGAAAAAGGGAAAGGATAATTCACACAAGGTTTATGTTTATCATCTTTGACCATGCTTCAACCACCTTTTAACCTTGAGTTAATTATCCTTTTGTCTTTTAACCCATTTGATAAAAATCTAGATGATTCTAACCATGGTTGAAGTGAGAAGGATTAATATAGATTAATCCTTTTTTCTCATTTCAATTATTCACTCTCATAACATTTCCTTTTGTGAGAAAGCTTAGCCACCATCTTCTTCTTCCTCTCTTGATAATTTCTTTGAGTGAGGTTGATAAAAAGAAAGAGTTTTGATTATAGAATACAAACCACATCATCATACCACACACATCTTGCCCATTTGTGTAGGGTGCTTGCTCTACTTCATTCACATATCGAGTAAAGCAAGGAGCTTTGGGCAAAGGAGCTTCGGGTGGATCGTCGTGGACCTAGAGGATCTCAAGCGAACCTTTTTCCAACCCTCAAGTAGCCAAGGAGTCTAGCGTAGGGAGCTACAAAGGTTGTACTCTCAAAACCCTAGCTTTTACTACTTGTAATGATGTCAAAGTTATGAAACCCTAAATTTCTAGTGATGATTCTTTGTATGTTCACTTAGCACCTTAAAAATTTGATTTTGGCACATGTGATCCTTCCAAACCCTTCATGAGGTGCTAGGGAAACCTAACAATGGTATCAGAGACAAGCTAAAGCTTTAGGCGACGCTTTGGCGAAGTTAAAACTCCGATCGAACCAAAAAATACGGTTTTTTAACCCTCTCTGGACATTTTTTTGAAACAGTTTTTTTTTCAGTATTAAAAAACCTTAAAAAATTCAGCAGGCAAATATAAGAAATACTGTAAAATACGAAGCCATAAACCGTACATTACGCCGCGGAACCGCGGCTAGACCTTGCTTAGGCCGCGGATACGCGGCCGTACTGAAGTGATATTGCCTCGTATTGTACAGTAATCTTCTCACCTGCTTGTACATATTTTTGGGTATTTTTAATCTGACTCAAGTGTTGAGTGTTCTGGGGATTGTTTTGGATTCGTTGATTCGATCGGAATATTTAATTTCGTGTTGTTTTCGAATAATTTAGAAAGTATTAAAAAGTTCGAACGGATATCATTAACTCACTTTTTCCCGGCACGAAAAACATTCAAGTTTTGATTTTTTCTCGGGTTTAAATCTTTCGGAAATACGTGCAAGTAACATGGTGGACCCTCTAGAAGAACACAAACCTTAACTCGATTATGTGACCGTCTGAACTGTCTCTGAACCTTAGGGTTTGAGGCAGTACGGCGTGCCACATGTAAGGCATTGGCTTGACCCTTCTATGGCTGGACCGCTGCTACTGTGATACATTCCAGAATTTTTGAACTCCGCTCAAGTGTTGAGCTATTAAGGAAATCTTGGGTATTTGATTATTCGATTGGAAAATTTAATGCTGTCTATTTATCTGGAATGTGATACAATATGTGGAATTCATATAGTTAGGCATGAAATGCGAAGTATGTGATATTTCGGATTTACGATGTCTAAAGTGATTGTGGATTCCAAATGTTGTAGTTTTACACTTTCTTTTCTGTGACCGTAAGTGTAGTATGCAGTTGTATTGCCGATTTTCGTTGCTATACATCAACGACGATCGGTGTATGCATACTTACATACGTTAATGATATGAGATATTATGTGTTGCTGAGATATGATGTGCAGGATTGTCGCGATTGAATAGCCGGGGTTTTTTTTATGTGAGATGAGAGTTTTACTTTCATTCATGTAAAATTCAAATGTAATGTAATATTCTTTTATTTGGGGTACTTCCGGGTTGAGGTTGATGTCACCAGTGTTGTATATTATTTACTTTTCCGTATTAGGATAGACCCAAGGAGGGGAGCACAGGTGACCGGGTTCTGAGGTTCAGTGGGAGGCCATCGCGAGGAGTCGAGACCGGGTCTCCTAAACTCCAGAATTGGTAGGGTCGCTTGCCGCTCTCGTAGGGGTCTAGGGGTGTGGGCTTGGCTATTCATCGCGACTGTGGAATCCGTATTTTCTATTGTTGGCTAAATACTAAATACGGACGTCCTAGTATATCCCATCATATCTGTGTTTCTGCTGCCTGTATTCTGTGATGTGATATCTGAGACGAATGATATATTATATATAAGATATATAGTAGGCGTTGCTTATGTTTTACACCCGCGCTAGTCCCGTCCCGGTATGCCATTAGTTAAGTAACCTAACGGTGCATAACGGAACATTGCAACAAATGCGGATAGCATAAGCGTACGTGGTATTTTCGTTTCTTTTCTGTGATTGGCTTAAGGACTTAAATGATGGGACTATATTAATATGATTAATGTAAAGAAAATAAACCTAAAAAGATGTTGTAGAATCGGATTTGAAAATCACTCGGCTCTTTATGAAAAAGCTATATTTCAAAACTACGGAGCTCAAGCCATTCCTTTTGAAAACCATTTGATTCTACGACGATATCAAGTTCAAAGCGTTAAAGATTTTCTTACAAATCATCCACAACCCTCCGTCATTTTAGGAAGTAGAGTACTTAGTATTCGTGCTACGTTTGTTGACTATAGTTAAGGCGTAGTGTACGGTAGCTAAGTGATGTCTTCCTACACTGCATATGATGCAGATTAATTAGGACATTCATGCGACATTGTTGACCTTAATTAAGGGTCATATGAGTGGGTCTAATTAATCAAGAAATGACGGGTAGAACTTGACTGTTACTTATGATTTGTTGACCATAGTTAAGGTCATAGGTACTAGGGGTAAAAACCGCATCGGGAATTTCAAGTGTTGAGATTTGCAATGAGATTGCATACCTTCCATATGATGGTTGGATCCCGATCCCACTGTGGGCAATAGTTGCTCCCTGGGGAGTTTTGCAGTTTACAATTAGCTAACCCATTAGGTGTCTAGAAAGATGTTAACGGGGCTACGCCTCTGGGAAAACGGGGTTTACTTTAATTAGGTCCGTGCGAAAGCGTGGGGAACCTCCCTCAAGTACTGACATTGGCCTGGCTGAATGGTTAGCGAAGTTGTAGACTGTAATTAATCCTGGCTAGTTTTCTTTTTAAAGTTTGAAAGAAAAGTTTGATTAAAGCAGTGGGAGACATCGATTAGATAAGATAATAACCAATCTGATCTTTGCAAGAGCTTTCGCTGAGTGCATTCTTTTCTCTCTCTTAATGGCAGATACCAATGACTGGACTCAAGCTTCTACTAGATAAAAATAAACTGAACGGGACCAATTATAAAGACTGGCTGAGGAATCTGAAAATTGCCTTGATTTATGATAAAGTATCATATGTCCTCACGGCTCCAGCCCCGCCCATCCCAGGTCCAAAATCTTCAGTTGCGGATAAAGAAGTCCGCAAGACATGGGACGCTGACTGTGCCACGGCCAAATGCCTCGCGCTTGCATCGATGGATAACACACATCAAAAGCAGCACGAGAATATGGACATTCATGACATATTCCTCCATACAAAGGAGTTGTATGGAGAGCAATCCCGCGTATTACGTTACGAAGCATCAAAGAAAATGTTTCAGATACGAATGGCCCCTGGCACACCAGTAGGAGACCATGTTCTGAAGATGATAGCTCTCATAGAAGAGCTTGAGGACCTTGGATGGACGATGGACAACGAACAATATACGGATATTATTCTGCAGTCCCTCCCCTCCACCTTTGCTCAATTCATAGTTAACTTCAACATGCACAACATGGAGAAGGAACTACCTGAACTCCTTAATATGTTAAGGAGTGCAGAGAGCACACTGAAATCAGTGAAAACTCCCGTTTTGAATGTTGGGCAATCTTCCTCTTCTCTCCCAAAGGCTAAGGCCAAGGAAAGAAAAAGAAGAAGCCCACCAATCCTAGGGGTGGAGTTAAAAAGGTTAAGGGGAAGGACAAGTCCAAAGCTGGAGAATCGGAGAAAGGGGAATGTTTTCACTGCCACAAAACAGGACATTGGAAGCGCAACTGCACGGAGTACTTAAATCTCAGCATGGGGATGCTTCCGCTTCAGGTGTGTTTGTGACAGAAAACTGTTTTTCAATAAACTCTTCTTCCTGGGTATTAGATACCGGTTCAGGTTCTCACATTTGCAATTCTATGCAGGGGCTGAGAAATAGCTAGGTTTTGAAGACAGGTAACCATACTCTCCGCATTGAAAATGGTTCCAATGTACATACAGTCGCAGTGGGAGAGTATCATTTGGGGTTGCCGTCTGGGTGTATATTAGTTTTGAACCCGTGTTATTTTGTACCATGTATGCTTTGTAATATAATATCCGTTTCTTTGTTAGACAATGAAGGATATAATTTTGTATTGCAGAACAATGTTATGAACATTCACCTGAATCAAATGTTGGTTGGGTATGGTACGCTTAATAACGGGATATACGTCCTAAATCAACACACAGTTTTCAGCATACAACACCCTAATAAAAGAAAACTTTCAGAAATAAATGAAGCTTTTCTTTGGCACTGTAGACTTGGTCATATTAACGAAACAAAACTAAACAAGTTACACAAAGATGGATATTTAAACTCTTTTGAATATAAATCTTATGCGACTTGCCAGTCTTGTATCAAGGGTAAAATGACCAAAACTCTGTTTACCGGATACGGAGAAAGAGCTACTGAGCTCCTAGGCCTTATACATAGTGATGTATGTGGGCCAATGTCTACACAGGCTAGAGACGGTTTTTCATACTTCATTACGTTCACTGACGATTTCTCAAGATTCGGTCATGTATTTTTATTAAAACACAAATCCGAAGCTTTCGAGAAATTCACTGAATATAAATAAGAAGTAGAAAAACAAACCGGCTTGAGTATCAAGATGCTTCGATCAGATCGAGGTGGAGAGTATCTCAGTACAGAATTTGCAAACTTCCTAAAAGAGAATGGGATTCTCTCTCAGCTCACTCCTCCTTACACACCACAGCACAATGGTGTGTCAGAACGAAGGAATCGGACCCTATTAGATATGGTCCGTTCCATGATGAGTGATGCTGAGTTACCCGTCTTATTTTGGGGGCATGCATTGGAGACTGTAGCATTTCTACTGATCAGGGTCCCAACCAAAACCGTGTCTACCATGCCATAGGAGAATTAAGATTTGGGGTTGCCTGGCCTATGTTAAAAAGCAAAATCCGGACAAACTCGAGACATGGTCGGTTATGTGTAATTTTCTGGGGTATCCAAAGAATTCTTATGGATATCTTTTCTACCACAAGGAGGAACAAAAGGTGTTTGTTTCTCAGTATGCAACATTCTTGGAAAAAGAGTTTTTCACAGATAAAGCTGATGGCAATGTGGTAGATCTAGAAGAAGTTTTAGAGACACGAACTACAAATGACGACTTGGTTGAACCGGCTGTTGCAATAGAGACAGAAGAATCACGGCCCTTCCGTAGGTCTGGTAGGACTTTTCGTCCACCGGAGAGGTACTACAGTTTCCTCATTGATGGTGACAGAGAAGACTGCATCATGGAGGATGATGATCCTACCAGCTTTCAGCAAGCTATAACGAGTGGAGACTCTGTGAAGTGGCTGGATGCCATGAGATCCGAAATGGAGTCTATGTACACCAACAAAGTATGGACTTTTGACATTGTACCCCCTGGGGTAAAACCTGTGGGGTGCAAATGAATCTTTAAAAGAAAGATTGGTGTAGATGGGCAGGTGGAGACCTATAAGGCAAGACTTGTGGCGAAGGGTTTTCGTCAGAGACCAGGTTTAGACTATGACGAGACTTTTTCTCCCGTAGCCATGCTTAAATCCATTCGGATCCTACTTGCTATTGCTGCTCACTACGACTATGAAATCTGGCAGATGGACGTTAAAACGGCATTTCTAAATGGAAATTTGGAAGAATGCGTTTATATGGATCAGCCAGAGGGCTTCATTGACAGTGGGAGCAGCGGGAAAGCATGTAAATTGCTTAAATCCATATATGGGTTAAAGCAGGCATCACGGAGTTGGAACATCTATTTCGATGATGTTATCAAAGAGTTTGATTTCATCAAAAATCCAGATGAACTTTTTGTTTATAAGAAGGCTGTAGGGAGAGCTGTCATATTCCTCGTATTGTACGTGGACGACATTCTTCTGATAGGAAATGATATTCCTATGCTACAGTCGGTCAAATCTTTCTTATCACTAAGGTTCTCCATGAAGGACCTGGGTGATGCTACATACATTCTGGGTATAAGGATCTACAGGGATAGATCCAAGAGGTTATTAGGATTGTCCCAAACCAGGTACATCAACACCATCCTAAAAAGGTTTAGTATGGAAGACTCCAAGCGGGGTGCCTTACCCGCTTGCTATGGGGTCACTCTCTCCAAGGACTCTTACCCAAAGACCGATGAAGAGAGAGCTCGCATGAGCATTATACACTATGATTCGGCAGTAGGATCTATAATGTATGCGATGTTATGTACACGCCCAGATGTATCTTATGCACTTAGTGTTGTAAGCAGGTATCAATCTAACCCAGGGGAGAATCACTGGATAGCTGTGAAGAACATTCTTAAGTACTTGCGAAGGACTAAAGAATTATTCTTGGTGTATGGTAATGGAGATCTCCAAATGGAAGCCTTTACCGATTCGAGCTTCCAGAGCGATAAGGACGACAGTAAATCTATCTCCGGGTTTGTATTTACCCTCAATAGAGGGGCGGTAAGTTGGAAGAGTTCCAAACAGGATACCGTTGCAGACTCTACGATGGAGGCTGAGTACATTGCTGTGAATGATGCCGCCAAGGAAGCAGTCTGGATGAAGAAGTTCGTCTCGGAGCTAGGAGTAGTTCCAACCATTATTGATCCAATACCATTGTATTGTGATAATAATGGGGCTATGTCATTAGCCAAGGAGCCCAGGTCCCATCAACGGTCCAGACACATCCTGAGGCGTTTTCATTTGATCCGGGAGATTGTAGATCGCCGTGAGATTGAGATTAGGAGAGTAGACACAAAGAATAACACCGCGGATCCATTCACCAAGGCCCTCCCTCAGCCGCAGCATGAGCGACTTTTTGAGATGTTGGGTATGAGATACGCCAATAACTGGCCTTAGTGCAAGTGGGAGATTGTTGGATATATGTATGCCCTAGAGGCCATTATATGATAGTGGATGTATTTATACATGTATATATATATATATATATTCAGTGTACATTCTTGCTCGACATGATAGTATGCTATCTGGTTCTTCTTTATCTGACATGTTGATTTGATCATACTTTTATTCATTCACACATGTTGATAAAGCCCTGAGGATATAGACTTGACTACTGTGATTATGATAAAGATCATACTAGTGGGACATCTGTAGTTTATAAGTATATCCTGGAATGTCCCTAGTCGTAGGTGTATCGAGACGGGGTATCGATATACCAGAGTAGACTAGCGTATATGATACTAGACCCATATGATGGGCGATTGATGTTCCCACATTCATCGATGTTTGACATCGAGATCGTATACGGGTGCTCAGTGGTGACTGGGTACACTGGACGGACTCACCGAGAACTCCTATATGGAATTATATCTATTGTCGGATAGCAGTTCTCAGGTGACACTGGTGCAGGTTAGTCTGTAGACCCGAGATCATCATAGAGTCTTGTGTGTTATCCCACTGTACTTTGATTGCCACCCTACCACGGCTCTACTGAGTCGTGTAAACAGGTGGCCGTTAGGTACAGTCCCGAGACACACGAAGGCGATAAGCGATAGGAGGGGTTTCGTCTCTCTCGGTATTGGGAGTTGATGCAGTGCTGTGCTCGATTGGCTATATCAGTAAGTCCCTGGCCAGGGCTGTTGAGATTTACTGATAAGTGTTATCAGTAGTTTCTCGATCTGTTATAGACCATTCATTGGCATGACTTATTGAGTTATTGGGGTCGACGTTACCATCCCTAGACTCGATATGCAACATATCTGATGAAGAGACCGGACTGTACGGTAGTGTTGCCGGATGTCTCGACGGGAGTTGTCACAGGTTCACTTGTTTTCTTCTGATCGCTCAATACCCGGGTGGCCGTTACGTTTAGCTGAACGCTTGTGGCTTGTAGGTATTTGATATGATCATTACCTACTGCCGGCATATTGACGAGTCTTAGAGTCCCACAATGAAGTTTCCTGGCTCAGGCGAAAAGATGTGGTGTGCATATGAGATATGCGCGGGGACCTGATTAAATACGGATATGTGATACCGTATATTAATCAGGCATTTTCTATTGGTCAGGTCGTATGTGATATGATCGGTTTGCAAAATCAAGTGTTGATTTAACAAATGACTTTTAGATTAATTCTTTAATTAAACTCTTTTACTATTTTTGTATGCATGCATGTATACACATGATGATGTGCATGGATACATACATACATACATTGTATCATGGTTGTTGATACATATTTGGTGGCAATGCAAGACTTATATTGTAGTTATTATCTATTTATTTATCATTTTGAAAAAGGGAAAGGATAATTCACACAAGGTTTATGTTTATCATCTTTGACCATGCTTCAACCACCTTTTAACCTTGAGTTAATTATCCTTTTGTCTTTTAACCCATTTGATAAAAATCTAGTTGATTCTAACCATGGTTGAAGTGATAAGGATTAATATAGATTAATCCTTTTTTCTCATTTCAATTATTCACTCTCATAACATTTCCTTTTGTGAGAAAGCTTAGCCACCATCTTCTTCTTCCTCTCTTGATAATTTCTTTGAGTGAGGTTGATAAAAAGAAAGAGTTTTGATTATAGAATACAAACCACATCATCATACTACACACATCTAACCCATTTGTGTAGGGTGTTTGCTCTACTTCATTCACATATCGAGTAAAGCAAGGAGCTTTGGGCAAAGGAGCTTCGGGTGGATCGTCGTGGACCTAAAGGATCTCAAGCGAACCTTTTTCCAACCCTCAAGTAGCCAAGGAGTCTTGCGTAGGGAGCTATAAAGGTTGTACTCTCAAAACCCTAGCTTTTACTACTTGTAATGATGTCAAAGTTATGAAACCCTAAATTTCTAGTGATGATTCTTTGTATGTTCACTTAGCACCTTAAAAATTTGATTTTGGCACATGTGATGCTTCCAAACCCTTCATGAGGTGCTAGGTAAACCTAACACTCGTCAATACATGAATAGTAGATGGAGAGTACTAGATACAATAGTGTGTACAACTGAAAAATTAACGGATACCGCAAAAACCCACCTATCAGCAAAAGGGCTCACGCGCCAACTGCAGTGGTATCCGTAGCAAAAGGTACAAGGAAGTAGCCCTGCCGCAACTACTCTGAGGGGCAACCTGCAACAATGTGGCACAACGGGGGTGAGTTGCCAACTCATGAATAGTAGATAACATATAAAGGTAATCGCGAGTATGCACGTACCGCAATACTCTAAAATATGCCAACAGATAACATCTATATACGATGAGCAGGGTATGCAATAATCATGCATAACAAGTGCAAGCTAATACATCTATATATGATGGGCAGGGTATGCAATAATCTTACAAAAGTACTCTATCAGGTACTACAACTACAGGATGAGATGCATAACAATGAATGCTGAGCATGGGGTAAAATATCATCTACACGGAATATAAACGTGGAAAAATAACAGGTGTCCATCAAATACACCCAAATCCCAGTAAACTCAGGCGTCGTCGCTCTAATTGGCCCTAAAATCCTGTATATCTCATGGAATCGTGGGTGCCTAGCAGCGGCACTCGAAAATATCATGAAATCATCGTGTCTAGTATCGACATGCAAATCCTTAAGTATCGGGCTCCGTCAGTCCGGATCGGTCCACGGGCTCCGTCTACGGAATCGGCCCTCTGTCCCGACAGTACGGGTCATCCCGTATCCATCTCTCGACTCTGGTCAGTATCCTCCGGATAACCGTCAGGTCCAACTAATCACCGGTAGGTAGTAGTCCCTCTGCCAGGCTCACCGTCTGTATACACAGCATCCCTTTCTTGGCCCGGGATACCATACCGGGTCCACCATGTACCCGCAATCGGCCTCATCCAGCTCCTCGATTCGGGTTCACATATCACACGTCTCAGAACTGAGAAAACGCATGGTGGACGCACTGAAATATCATATCAAGAGAAACCGGGTTTTTAAAACAGTGCGTATTTTCTTAAAATAATACCATAGTTCTCAAATCCAGAAATCACATGAATCCAAAACTCAATGCGTAAATCCATGCAATGTGTCGTATGACACTAAGAGTAAAAAGGGAAAGCCGCTCTTTTAAAAGGATCCAGTTTTGAAAATATCTCATGCGGTCCCTATTTTCTAGAAATCAAGTCAATATCATCCATGCATGTAACATATGTATGTATATAGGTATAGATGTGCAAGTGGATATATACGCAAATATGAGTGTAGCAATGTATATGTGCACTAATATGGATACACAGTGTGTATGTGCGCAAGTATAGATATGTCAAAGTTTGTGTGCACCAATAGGGATATACAATGTGTGTTTGCACAAGTATAGGTATATCAAGTATGTGTGCATCATTGTCAATATACAATATGAATGTGCGCAATATAGGTATATCATGTATGTGTGCATCAATGTCAATATACAATATGAATGTGCGCAATATAGGTATATCATGTATGTGTGCATCAATGTCAATATACAATATGAATGTGCGCAATATAGGTATATCATGTATGTATGCATCAATGTCAATATACAATATGAATGTGCGTAATATAGGTATATCATGTATGTATGCATCAATGTCAATATACAATATGAATGTGTGCAATATAGGTATATCATGTATGTGTGCAATATGTGGCAGTAATATGTCTAATCATCAATAATGCGGTAATCAAAATGATGTATGGTTCGTAGCAATCCTATAGTGCGAGTGTCATGGCAATCACTAACGGTGTGAGTGTAACATACAAATAGTGCTCGTGCATATTGAACCGTTAGTGACAGTATATAACTACCATTTCTATATGCAACAAGGAAGGGTATGATACAATAATACATATGCACGAACAATATACATATAAGTATATGTGCGACTACAATATCCTATCACGCCCTGACGCTTAACGCCATACGGACGATTTCCCTGTAGATGTTAAATCTACTCACCTGGTCTCGTGCTAAGCGTAGCTGACCACCTGTTTCCCCTTCTTTGCGGCATCTGACGTACCCGCCTGTGAACCTAGAATTTACACAAAGAATCTACATAAGCAAAAATCCTGCAAAAACGCGATATCGAAACCAAACGAGAAACTCGCGTCGCGAACTAAACGCGCGTGTGTCCGATACGCTGAATTATGCGTATACGAGTCTGAAACTATCCTGACACGTCGCGACACGCAGGAACACTAAACCCACTCACGTATCATACGTGTCGTGCAAGCTAAACGTATTGGAAAAACGGTATTTTGCTCTAGATTTTGACTCGGGTGAAAAGGTAAAAAGTTGCATATACCACAGGCCTTAAAAATGCAGCAAACACCAACCCAACAAACCCAGACACCCAGATCCCCCATCTGGCCGCAAATTGCGGCCAGAACGAATATTTCGGAGGCCATACTGTGGAATTAGGGGTTCGTGCTTCGTGTGTGTGGTCTAGGTCTGGTGTGCATGCCCCAGTATTCTCAGTTTTTGTCTGAAACAACCGGGTCAACAGCAGATTACAGAAAGGCTAAAATTTACTTTAAAACGTTAAATTTACACCAATTTGAAACCCTATGGTATTTTAGTGAAATCTTGTTTAAAATCTCAGTTTAAAGGGCCATTTAATACTTAGTTAAGCTAAGCTAACCATAAAAATCACCACTTGGCCAAAGATCCACACTAATCACCATTTCTAGCACCAAAACACATATTTAACACTAACCGATGCTAATTAACACATAAGTTTAGCAAGCAAAGAAGTTAGCCTAAAAATTATACCTCACTTGACCCTGGGTGCAAGGAGAAGGAGGAGAAGAAGAAGGGAAGGGCTGTTGCTGTTGCTGGGGTGCTGCTGCTGCTTGCTACAGCTGCTGTTGTTGCTGCTGCTATTTGTTGTTGTTGTTGCTGGCTGCTGCTGCTACTGCTTCTGCTGCTGCTTCAGCTTGTGTTGCTGCTGCTGTTGCTTCTTCTTCTTCTGCTTGTTGTTGTGTGTGTGAGTGAGAGTGAGAGAGAGAAATATGAATGAGTTAACAAAAGAAAAAAGAATGAGAGCCTAAGCTAGTCAACCCCCCTCTCTCTCTCCTCATTAAATGTGAGCATGGCTCAAGCCATTATGCCCTCTCTCTCCCCCTTACCTACACAAGTCAACACCTAAACTAATTCATTTTTCATTTTTTAAAAAAGAATACCAAAACACTTAATTTAAATCAATTTGGCTTAACAAAAATGGTTAGTCCACCATGGTTGCTAATCATGGTCTAACCCTAATTTAACCCTAGTTTACATGCACATGTGTATGCAAGCCTAAATAAATTCTAATAAAATATTCATTAATTTTGATAAGATATTAAAGTATAATTAGACACTAATCACAATCTATGGTGTTACATCTACCTGGGGACCGTTACGTACAGCTAGTACCGCTTGCGGCCTGTGGTTCAACCCACTGCCAACGTAGTGTCGAGTCTTTAGAGTCCCACACAGAGAGTTTCCCTGCTTCAGGCGAAACGATATAGAGGTCGTATGGTTTTACGACAGGGTTCGAACATATACGTGTACTTGTGCACGTATGATGTTCGGACAGATTATACTAGCGGGCTTTAGTTTAAGCCAGATTCTAGTATTGGATTATTGGATTTATACAGTCTCAGTATTTCCGTGTTTTACAGATGGGAGGGGCATTCTCGTAATTAGTCGAGAAGCTTCTAGAAGAAAGGTGACTCATTTAGATTTAATTCATTTATGAATTAAAATAAATGAGGTGGAGAGCTTATGTGTAAATTGCATTAAATGAATAAGTGACTCATGAGATGATTCATCCAAGTGAGTTAATGAAGCATTTATTGCTTAATGACTCATGTGATGATTCATTGATTGTATTAAAAGAAGCATGGTTGTAATTATCATATATGATTTATTTGATAATCTTTATGCTTCATAAAATATAGAAATGAGTTATTATTCATTTCATTCTCACATACACACTCTCTCTCCTCAAGCTCTCCTCTTCTTCAACCTAACCCTAATCCTCTCATGTGTTGAGATCCCAAGGGTTAGAAAGACTAATTAATCCTTAATCCATCTCTATATCCTCTAGGTTACTTGGATTAGCAATCCTAGCCACTTAGTTATCTCAAGTGAGAGGTTAAAGCTTGGAGAAGGAACTCTCGGGTGGATCTTTTATCACATCGAGGAGGCCGACGAGGAGGTGAACAACAAGAACAAGAAGGACTAGTATCTTGAGGTATAATCATCTATCATAGTAGTTTAGCACTTCTAGATAGTATGTTAGTTAGGGTTTAGCGAAGATCTGTAAAGTTAGTCGTTGTTAACTTAAAAAAATGATTGTTTTACCTATTCCGCCTCCTCGCATCATGTGGGGTGTCTAACGTCGACTTACAGTGGTATCAGAGCCTAGCTAAACCATAACTAATATGTTAGCAAAGTCTTTAGAAATTCGATCGGAAAATAATCCCGAAAAAACGACGTTTTCACATAGTTTCTGCCGAATTTAAAACGGGGTCTAAAAATTTTGCAGGGACCCTTAAAAATACAAGCAGGGTTTTTTTAAGAATTGTGAAGAAATTTGGGATTGTGACTCGACCAAACCACCGCGGAACCGTGTTAGTTGTATGTATGCCCTAGAGGCCAGTATTGTACAGATGATGTATATTATATTGGATGCTTGGACATATATAGAGAGGACTTTCTTGCTCGATATGATAGTATGCTATCTGGTTGCTCTTTATCTTAACATGTATACTTGTCTCTTGATACTGTCTTATAGTTACATGTTGGTAAAGCCCTTAGGATGTGTACTTGACTACCTGGACTATGATGCAGATCATACTAGTGGGGACAGAGTAGTCCATAAGTACATCCTTTAATGTTCCTAGTCGTGGGTGTATCGAGACAGGGCATCGATATACTAGAGTAGACTATCGTATACGCTTCTCGACCTATGAGATGGGCGATGGATGATCCCATATCCATTGGTGTTTGACATCAGAGATGGTATACGGGTGCTCAGTGGAGACTGGGTACACTGGACGGACTCGCCGAGAACTCCCAGATGGTATTATACCTCACGTCAGATGGCAGTTCTCTGGTGACACTTGTGCAGGTTAGTCTGTAGACCCGAGATCGTCATAGAGTCTTGTGTGATTCCCACTGTGCTTTGATTTCCACCATACCACGTCCAAGAGGGCGTGCAAAACGGTGGTTTTTGGGTACAGTCCCGAGTCACATGGAGGCGATGAGCGATTGGAGGGGTTTCGTCTCTCCCGGTATTGGGGGTTGATGTTGCGCTGTGCACGATTGGCCATAACAGGGAAGTCCCTGGCCAGGGCTGATTTAGAGATTTACTGGTAAGTGTTACCAGTAGTTTCTCGACCCGTTATGAGCTTCACATCGGCACGACTTATCAGTTATTGGGGTCTGACGTTTACCACCCCTAGACTTGATATGCGACATATCAGACGAGGAGACCGGACTGTACGGGAAGTGTTACCGTTTGGATTTTACAGGAGTTGGAGCGGGCTTGCTTGCCGATCTTCTGATCGCTCAATACCCGTGTAGCCGTTACGTCCAACTAGTACCGCTGACGGCTTGTGGGTGCTTGATGTGATCATCACCTACTGCCGGCGTATTGACGAGTCTTTAGAGTCCTACATAGAGGTTTTACTGGCTCAAGAAAAACGAAATTGGAGCGCATATGTGATATGTGCGGGACCGAGAATAATGCGTGTATGTGATACCGTATTCTATTCTCGCGACTTTTTGTATCGGTCGGTTATATATGATATAGCCGGGTTATCGAATCAAGTGTTGATTCGATAAGTCGATACAATGGGTGTTAGTCGGTTATATAAGATATGACCGGATTATTAAGTCAAGTGTTGATTTAATAATTTAGTGTATAATTGTATATTAGATATACTAGTTTACATTAACTAACACTTGTTCACTTAAGGATTTTTCTCACATGTGCACAACTTTAATATATATATGTGATATATATTAAAATGTGTTTTCTTTTTGTATCATGGTTGTTGATACATCATTCATGGGTGTGCAAGACATACACCATTCTATTTTTAATGGTGGTTAATATTTATTTAAGGTAATTACAAATTAGTGGAGCTTTTGTCATAAGCATGAAGCTTGTAGAAGCTTGTGGATACTTTGACAAGGTCCACTAACTTTGTTTTACTTTGGATTTTTATTAACCTAACCATTTAGAATTAGCCATGGTTATGTCTCTACATGAGTTAGTATATGATACTCACTCACCATGGTTAGCTTTCTCACTTGATCATTATCTTTCTCTCTTTATTTCTTCATCTTCTTCCTTGAGCAAAAGAGCTATCTAGGGTTTGATCCAAAGTGAGAAACATTATGAGAAAATAAATTCTAAAGTGAACTCACATCCTATATCTCCATCCTTTACTAGACTAGCACTTTAGTTTAGGGTGTTTGCTTCACTAATTCTCTAGTTAATGAAGTAGAAGCTTGAGTTGGCATCCCCTCGACGTAGATCATCTTCGGTCTCGAAGACTTCAAGCAAGGACGCTCCTTTAGCCTCGTGAAGCCATGCAAGAGTCCGGGAGAACCACGATCGTAGCGAAGGGACTTTAACAAGGAGCTAAAGAAGTGAAGGACCGATCTACAAAGGTTGTATTTCGTATTCACTTAGTTGTAGATGCTATTTACTTGCATGTGAAACCCTAATTTTCTGGCAAAGATCTTGTTTAGGGTTGTTAGGCACGGCTAAAATTTTAATCGGGCATGGTTGATGCTTTCTTAACCCTTGTTAGAATGCCTAGAAACCCTACAGTGGTATCAGAGCCTAGCTAGAGCATTAGGCGACGTGTATACGAAGTTAAAACTCCGAACGAACCCCGAAACGTCAAAGTGACTCCCTCTCTGGACTTTTTTCAAAAACTGTGATTTTTCTGAATTAAAAATACCTAAAAAATTTAGCACGTAATTTTAAGCATTATTGTGCAAAACGGTGACGTAAGCCGTACGGACCACCGCGGAACCACGGCAATAGCCTGCTTGTGCCGCGGATCCGTGGCCGTACAGTGAGTGTTTGCTTTGGTTTTTGCATAGTAATACTCCTATATGAAGTGCTATTTTCTGGGTATTTTTAAACGGACTCAAGTGTTGAGTATTCTGGGGATCATTTTGTATTCGTTAATTCGATAGGAATATTTAATTTCGTTTTGTTTTCGGGATAATTTAGTAAGTATTAAAATGTTCGAACGGATATCATTAACTCAATTTTTCCCGGTACGAAAAACTTTCAATTGTTGAATTTTTCTTGAGTTTAAATCTTTCGGAAAATTGTGCAGGTGACGCGATGGACCCTCTAGAAGAACACAAACCTTAACTCGATTATGTGACCGTCTTGAACTGCCTCTAAACCTTAGGGTTTGGGGCAGTACGGCGTGCCACATGTGAGGCGTTGGCTTGACCCTTCTACGGCTGGACCGTTGCTACTATGACGTATTCTGGAATTTTTGAACTCCGCTCAAGTGTTGAGCTATTATGGAAATCTTGGGTATTTGATTATTCGATCGGAAAGTTTAATACTGTCTATTTATCTGGAATGTGATACAATATGTGGAATTCATACAGTTAGGCATGAAATGCGAAGTATGTGATATTTCGGATTTACGATGTCTAAAGGGATTGTGGATTCCAAATGTTGTAGTTTTACACTTTCTTGTCTGCGACCGTAAGTGTAATATATGATATCGCCGGTTTCGTTGCTATATGTCAACGACAATTGGGATGCGCATATTTACTTACGTTGATGACATGTGATGTTATGTGTTGCTGGATATATTATATTGGATCGTCGCGTTCTGAATAGCCGGGTTTTTTTTATGTGAGATGAGAGTTTTTATTTTCATTCATGTAAAAATTAAATGTATGTAATATTCTTTTATTAGGGCACTTCCGGGATGAGGTTGATGTCACCATTTGTATATTATTTACTTTTCCGCACTAGGATAGACCCAAGGAGGAGAGCACAAGTAACCGGGTTCTAGAGTCCAGTGGGAGACTAAATCGAGGAGTCGAGTTCGGGTCTCCTAACTCTAGAATTGGAAGGGTTGCTTGCCGCTCTCGTAGGGGTCTAGGGGTGTGTGTTTGTCTATTCATCGCGACCGTGGAATCCGTGTTTTATAGAGGCTCAAAATAAAACATGGACGTCCTAGTATATCCAATATTTCATATGTTTCTTCTGCTGCGATATCTGTGATGCGATCATTTGATATGTTGTGATAAATATTGTATATAGTATATATGATATATTATATAGACGTTACTTATGTTTTACACCCGCGCTAGCCTTGCCCCGCTCTGCCGTTAGTTACCTAACCTAACGGTGCACGAGGGGACATCGAGGCGAATGCGGATGGCATAAGTGTACGTCGTATTTATCTGTGATGTTTAGGTGACTTAAATGATGGGACTTCATTAATATGATTAATGAAAGAAAAGAAACCTAAAAGATGTTGTAGAATCAAATTTTTCAAAAAGGGTAGCTACAGTTTTTGCTTTGCATAGTGATATATATGATATATCCTTCACCTTATTCGATGAGGAAAGAGCCGAGATCTCTTCACCGGGAGTGACCACTTTAGCAAAACTGGCAGATGCTATAACATTCGGTTTGTCTTTTGATTGCTTTTGGAGTTTTTGCTTTGCATAGTGATATATATGATATGTCATGCACCTTATTCGATGAGGAAAGAGCCGAGATCCCTTCACCGGGAGTGACCTCTTTAGCAAAACTAGTGAAAGCCTAAAAAACACTCTTTTTCAAAATTTCACATGATTCTACAACGATATCAAGTTCATTACGCAATAGGTTTTCAGAAAAACCTGTCGTAGCCCTCCGTCATTTTAGATAAGTTGTATATAGTATTCGTGCTGCATTTGTTGGCTTTCGTCAAGGTGTAGTGTGCGGTAGCTATATGCTGCTTATCTGCTGCATATGATGCGATTGGATTAGGGTAGTCGTACGGCTTTGTTGGCTTTCGTCAAGGGTCGTGCGGGTGGGTTTAATTCAATCAAGAAATGTACGGGTTGAACTTGACTAGCGGGCTATGGTTTGTTGGCTTTCGTCAAGGTCATAGCACGTTAGGGGCAAAATATTATCGGGAATTTCAAGTGTTGAAATTTGCAATGAGATTGCATACCTTCTATGAGATAGTTGGATCCCGATACCCACCGCGAGTAATTGTTACTCCTGGGAGAGTTTTACACAGGACAATTAGCCGATCAAGTAGGTGTCTAGAAAGGTGTCAACGGGGTTACGCCTCTGGGAAAACGAGGTTTACTTTAATTAGGTCTGTGCGAAAGCACGGGGAACCTCCCTCAAAGTACCGACACTGGCCTGGCTGAAAGATTGGCGAAATTGTAGGGTGTAATTAATCCCGGCTAGTCTTTCCTTTTACGGTTTGAAGGAACATTTGATAAAAACAGTGGGAGCCATCCTGATTAGATAAAATAATAACCAATCTGATCTTACAAGAGCATACGCTAAAATGTTTTCTTGTCTCTCTCTCCAGGTAGCGACCATATCATGCCTTAATAAAGATAATAATATGGATGTATTGACCGAACCCGCATTTTATACTGTGCTGGGGAACGTTGGTTCCGTTCTTTCTTATAAGAGTTATAGGACTGAACAGGATTTAGGGGAATACCAGGATTCCCATGCCACCCGTGTGAAGAAAGTACATGTTGATGCATTTTCTTCGGGTGTGTTCATTACAGAGAACTGTTTCTCCTTTTGCTCTACGTCCTGGGTATTAGATACCGGGTCAGGATCCCATATATGTAATCAGTTACATGGGCTTAGGAAAGGTAGAGAACTTGGAGAAGGTGATAAAGACATAAGGGTTGGAAATGGTGCAATTGTTGCAGCTAAAACCGTCGGGGAATATCACCTTGTATTGCCAACTGGTAATACATTGATTCTGAACGAATGCTATTACATGCCGAACCTGATATGCAATATTATATCGGTTTCTTTGTTGAGTAAAGAGGGATATAATTTTGTATTACAGGATAATTTTATGAATATTTTCCTTAACCAAAAGTTGGTTGGATCAGGCACGTTGTGCAATGGCGTTTATGTTCTAAATCAATCAACAGTTCTGAGCATAACAAACACACACAAGAGGAAGAGTTCAGAACTGAAGGAATCCTTCTTGTGGCATTGTAGACTCGGTCATATAAATGCGACACGGCTAGCTATGTTGCATAAGGATGGATACTTGAAACCGTTCGAATTTTCATTTTATGACACTTGCCAGTCATGTCTCAAAGGCAAGATGACCAAAACTCCGTTTACGGGATACGGAGAAAGAGTTACCGAACTCTTGGGACTGATAGATAGTGATTTATGCGGTCCCATATCTACACATGCCAGGGATGGTTCTTCGTACTTCATTACATTCGCTGACGATCTCTCAAGATACGGACATGTATTCTTGATAAAACACAAGTCTAAAGCTTTTGAGAAATTTAGAGAATATAAACAAGAAGTCGAGAACCAAACCGGGAAAAGTATTAAAATCCTTCGATCAGATCGAGGAGGTGAATACTTGAGCAATGAATTCCTGGACTTCCTAAAAAAGAATGGGATTCTCTCTCAGCTGACTCCTCCATATACACCACAGCACAACGGTGTATCAGAACGGAGGAACCGCACCCTATTAGATATGGTGCGCTCTATGATGAGCACAGCTGAGTTACCTATTTCTTTCTGGGGGTATGCGCTAGAGACAGCCATACATCTATTGAATATGGCCCCCACCAAATCTGTGCCTACCACTCCATATGAGATATGGAAAGGGAAGAGACCATGTCTTAACTATGTTAAGATATAGGGTTGTTCAGCCTATGTCAAACGACAAAATCCGGACAAACTTGAGACACGGTCTGTTCTATGCAAATTTGTAGGATATCCCAAGAATTCACAAGGGTATATCTTCTACCACACTGAGGAACAAAGGGTGTTTGTTTCTCGGCATGCTACCTTTTTAGAAAGGGAATTTCTTGCAAAAGAAATTAGTGGTCATGAGGTAGAACTGGAAGAGGTTCCAGCTACAAAAGCTACAACAGAAGATCTGGTGGAACCAGAGGATTCGGTAGTTCCCGATGAACCCCAGCCACTCCGCCGATCTAGTAGGGTTCCTTACCCACCTGAGAGATACTACGGTTTTCTCATGGATGGTGGAAGTGAGGATTGCATCATGGAGGATGATGACCCAATTAGCTTCAAGCAGGCCATCACGAGTGGAGACTCAGTGAAATAGCTGGATGCAGTGCGGTCCGAGATGGAATCCATGTACACCAACAAAGTATGGACTTTGGAAGTTGCTCCTGAAAGGGTAAAACCCATTGGGAGCAAGTGGATCTTCAAGAAAAAACTTGGTGTAGATGGGAAAGTGGAGACTTTCAAAGCTAGACTTGTTGCAAAGGGTTTTCGTCAAAGAACAGATGTGGACTATGACAAAACCTTTTCTCCAGTGGCTATGCTTAAATCCATCCGGATCATGCTTACCATCGCTGCATATCATGACTACGAAATCTGGCAAATGGATGTTAAGTCCGCCTTTCTAAACGGTGATTTAGAAGAGTGCGTGTACATGACTCAGCCAGAGGGCTTCGTAGATAGTGGGAGCAGCGGGAAGGTATGCAGACTGCTTAAATCCATTTATGGATTAAAGCAAGCATCGCGGAGTTGGAACATCTGCTTTGACGTCGTTATCAAAGAGTTTGATTTCGTCAAAAAACGTAGATGAACCTTGTATCTACAAGAAGGTGGCAGAGAGTAAGGTTGTCTTCCTCGTATTATACGTGGACGACACACTCTTGATAGGAAATGGCATTCCTATGCTGCAATCGGTCAAGCTCTTCTTATCACAAAGATTCTCAATGAAAGATCTAGGTGATGCCTCCTGCATACTGGGAATTATGATCTATAGAGATAGATCTAAAAGGATATTGGGATTGTCCCAATCCAGGTATATTGACACCATACTAAAGAGGTTTAGTATGGAAGAATCCAAGCGTGGGAACTTACCCACGATCTCTGGACTCGCTCCCTCCAAAGAGATGTCTCCCAAGACTGATTTGGGGAGAGCTCGCATGCAAGGGATACCCTATGCTTCGGTTGTAGGCTCTATCATGTACGCGATGCTATGTACCAGACCCGATATAGCATACTCACTAAGTGTAGTGAGTAGGTATCAAGCTGATCCTGGAGAGAGTCACTGGACAGCTGTGAAGAGCATTCTCAAGTACTTGCGAAGGACTGGAGAGATGCTCTTGGTGTATGGTAACGGAGAACTCCAAGTGGAGTCCTTTACCGATTCGAGCTTCCAGAATGATAAGTACGACTCTAAGTCGCACTCGGGATTTGTCTTTACCTTTTACGGAGGGGCGGTTAGCTGGAAGAGTTCCAAGCAGGAAACCGTGGCAGACTCGACGATGGAGACTAAATAGATCGCTGCCAACGATACTGCCAAAGAGGCTGTCTGGATCAAGAAGTTCATTACTGAACTTGGAGTGGTTCCATTCATTGAGCATCCAATACCTTTGTATTGTGATAACAATGGAGCGGTGGCTTCGGCCAAGGAACCCAGGTCCCATCAGCGATCCAGGCATATTCTGAGGCGGTATCACCTGATCCGGGATATAGTTGATCGCCGGGAGATCGAGGTCAGGAGGGTTGACACGAAGAACAACACTGCGGATCCACTCACGAAGGCCATTCCTTAGATACAGTTTGAGAGACTCTTCGGGATGCTAGGTATGCGATACTACAGCAGCTGGCCCTAGTGCAAGTGGGAGATTGTTAGTTGTATGTATGCCCTAGAGGCCAGTATTGTACAGATGATGTATATTATATTGGATGCTTGGACATATATAGAGAGGACTTTCTTGCTCGATATGATAGTATGCTATCTGGTTTCTCTTTATCTTAACATGTATACTTGTCTCTTGATACTGTCTTATAGTTACATGTTGGTAAAGCCCTTAGGATGCGTACTTGACTACCTGGACTATGATGCAGATCATACTAGTGGGGACAGAGTAGTCCATAAGTACATCCTTTAATGTTCCTAGTCGTGGGTGTATCGAGACAGGGCATCGATATACCAGAGTAGACTAGCGTATAGGCTTCTCGACCTAAGAGATGGGCGATGGATGATCCCATATCCATTGGTGTTTGACATCAGAGATGGTATACGGGTGTTCAGTGGAGACTGGGTACACTAGACGGACTCGCCGAGAACTCCCAGATGGTATTATACCTCACGTCAGATGGCAGTTCTCTGGTGACACTTGTGCAGGTTAGTCTGTAGACCCGAGATCGTTATAGAGTCTTGTATGATTCCCATTGTGCTTTGATTTCCACCTTACCACGTCCAAGAGGGCGTGCAAAACGGTGGTTTTTGGGTACAGTCTCGAGTCACATGGAGGCAATGAGCGATTGGAGGGGTTTCGTCTCTCCCAGTATTGGCGGTTGATGTTGCGCTGTGCTCGATTGGCCAAAACAGGAAAGTCCCTGGCCAGGGCTGATTTAGAGATTTACTGGTAAGTGTTACCAGTAGTTTCTCGACCCGTTATGAGCCTCACATCGGCACGACTTATCGGTTATTGGGGTCTGACGTTTACCACCCCTAGACTTGATATGCGACATATCAGACGAGGAGACCGGACTGTACGGGAAGTGTTACCGTTTGGCTTTTACAGGAGTTGGAGCGGACTTGCTTGCTGATCTTCTGATCGCTCAATACCCGGTTAGCCGTTACGTCCAGCTAGTACCGCTGACGGCTTGTGGGTGCTTGATGTGATCATCACCTACTGCCGGCATATTGACGAGTCTTTAGAGTCCTACATAGAGGTTTTACTGGCTCAGGCAAAACGAAATAGGAGCGCATATGTGATATGTGCGGGACCGAGAATAATGCATGTATGTGATACCGTATTCTATTCTTGTGACTTTTTGTATCGGTCGGTTATATATAATATAGCCGGGTTATCGAATCAAGTGTTGATTCGATAAGTCGATACAATGGGTGTTAGTCGGTTATAAGAGATATGACCGGGTTATTAAGTCAAGTGTTGATTTAATAATTTAGTGTATAATTGTATATTAGATATACAAGTTTACATTAACTAACACTTGTTCACTTAAGGATTTTTCTCACATGTGCACAACTTTAATATATATATGTGATATATATTGAAATGTGTTTTCTTTCTGTATCATGGTTGTTGATACATCATTCATGGGTGTGCAAGACATACACCATTCTATTTTTAATGGTGGTTAATTTTTATTTAAGGTAATTACAAATTAGTGGAGCTTTTGTCATAAGCATGAAGCTTGTAGAAGCTTGTGGATGCTTTGACAACGTCCACTAACTTTGTTTTACTTTGGATTTTTATCTTACCTAACCATTTAGAATTAGCCATGGTTATGTCTCTACATGAGTTAGTATATGATACTCACTCACCATGGTTAGCTTTCTCACTTGATCATTATCTTTCTCTCTTTATTTCTTCATCTTCTTCCTTGAGCAAAAGAGCTCTCTAGGGTTTGATCCAAAGTAAGAAACATTGTGAGAAAATAAATTCTAAAGTGAACCCACTTCCTATTTCTCCATCCTCTACTAGACTAGCACTTTAGTTTAGGGTGTTTGCTTCACTAATTCTCTAGTTAGTGAAGTAGAAGCTTGAGTTGGCATCCCCTCGACGTAGATCATCTTCGGTCTCGAAGACTTCAAGCAAGGACGCTCCTTTAGCCTCGTGAAGCCATGCAAGAGTCCGAAAGAACCACGATCACAGCGAAGGGACTTCAACAAGGAGCTAAAGAAGTGAAGGACCGATCTACAAAGGTTGTATTTCGTATTCACTTAGTTGTAGATGCTATTTACTTGCATGTGAAACCCTAATTTTCTAGCAAAGATCTTGTTTAGGGTTGTTAGGCACGGCTAAAATTTTAATCGGGCATGGTTGATGCTTTCTTAACCCTTGTTAGAGTGCCTAGTAACCCTACAAACCGCGGCTGATCCAAGCGATCCGCCGCGGATCCGTGGCCGAGTTGACACCGAGTCAACCCAAATTGGCTCAGTTATTCTTCTGTGTTGATATTGTGTTTTCTGGGATGTTTTGTTTCTGCTCAGGTTTTATGTGCACAGAGAATTGTTTGGAGTAGATTCATTTGTGTTGCTTGATTGAAATTCTAAGAACTTTGGCTAACTGGATTATATCTGTATTGTGTTTAATGTGTACGTAAACCTCTCCTAACTGCTAGTATGTCGGTTAGTAAGGGGTTGCACATTTCTGTAATGGTTTTTACTTGTTTGTGAATGTGAACTCGTTGGATTGTCGTGAATGGATAGCCGGGGATGTGAGACGAGTGTTTCTTTCATTCAAATGTAAATTGTAATTTGTTGTAATATTCTTTTGCGGGGCACATCCGGGTTGATGTTGTAGCCACCGTTGTATTATTTCATTTATTGTTTTCTGCTCCTAGGATAAACCCAAGGTGGTGTTAGTTATATGTATGCCCTAGAGGCCATTACTGTACATACGATGTATATTGTAGTGGATGCTTGGACATGTATAGGGAGGACTTTCTTGCTCGACATGATAGTACGCTATCTGGTTGCTCTTTATCTTAACATGTACTCTGATTATCTCTATGTTACATGTTGATAAAGCCCTTAGGATATGTACTCGACTACTGGGACTATGATGAGATTATACTAGTGGGGCCACGGTAGTCGACGAGTACATCCTATAACTGTTCCTAGTCGAGGGTGTATCGAGACAGGGCATCGATACACCAGAGTAGATTAGCGTATACGCATTTTGACCTATATGATGGGCGATAGATGATCCCATATCCATCGGTATTTGACATCAAGGATGGTGTACGGGTGCTCAGTAGAGACTGGGTACACTGGACGGACTCGTCGAGAACCCCCAGATGGTATTATACCTCACGTCAGATGGCAGTTCTCCGGTGACACTGGTACAGAGTAGTCTGTTGACCCAAGATCGTCATAGAGTCTTGTGTGATTCCCACTGTGCTTTGATTTCCATCATACCATGTCCAAGAGGGCGTGCAAAAAGGTGGCTTTTGGGTACAGTCCCGAATCACATGGAGGTAATGAGCGATAGGAGGGGATTCGTCTCTCCCGGTATAGGGAGTTGATGTTGCGCTGTGTTCGATTGGCTATAACTGGAAATCCATGGCCAGGGTTGCTGAGATTTACTTGTAAGTGTTATTAGTAGTTTCTCAAACTGTTATAGACCTTATATCGACACGACTTATCAAGCTACTGGGGTCTGACGTTTACCACCCATAGGCGAGATATGCGGCATATCAGACGATGAGACCGGACTGTACGGGAGTGTTACTGATTGGATTCGCTGGAGAATGTACAGGCTTGCTTGTTGATCTTCTGATCGCTCAATACCTGGGTGGCTGTTACGTTTAGCTGACCGCTTGCAGCTTGTGGGTGTTTGATATGATCATCACCTACTGCCGGCGTATTGACGATTCTTTAGAGTCCTACACAGAGGTTTCTTGACTCAGGCAAAACGAAGTAGGAGCATATATGAGATATGTGCGGGACCGAGGATAATGCGATATGAGATACCGTATTCTATTCTCACGATATTTGATATCAGCCGGGTCATCGGATCAAGTGTTGATTCGATGAATCGGTAAATGAGATATTGGTCGGTTATATGCAATATAGCCGGATTGTCAGATCAAGTGTTGATTCGATAATTTATTGTATAATAATATATATGATATATTAAATTACATTAACTAATATTAGCTCACTAAAATATTCTTTTTCTCACTCGGGTAATACATTGATATATATGCGATATATGTTAATTGTATTATTTTATTTTTTTACAATAACTATTGTATATGTGATATATAATATTGTAACTTGTTAGGGTTATTAATGCAACATGTTTAGTGGAGATTAAACATGGTTAGGGTTTGATTTGGGTTAATCATTTCTAGAACCTTCTAGAAGGTTTTGTTTTGTTTTGTGCATAGATATTTTTGCAAGATATTTTTTTAACCCAACCCAACCCTATAGCCTTAGTTAAATCTCTACAAGGGTTAGTTTGACCATGGTTGTATTTCTAACCTTATCATAACTTTCATTATTCATCACAAATGGATCACTATTCTTCTTCTTCTTCCTTGATGCAAACCTTTCTTGCTTTGCTTTTTGTGATGAAAGTGAGTGAGAATAAGAAAACAAATGAGAGCAAAAATCCTACTTCATCATCCTCATCTACCCTTGCCATTTAGATGAGGGTGTTCACTTCATTTTATGAGTGAGAGCTTGTGTTAATGAAACTTCATGGTAGATTATCTTTGTTATCGAAGATCGGAAGCAAGCTTGCACCTTTCTCTTCGTGGAACCTCTCGAGAGTCCAGATACATGATGATCGTAGCGAAGGGACCTTAACATGGAGCTTAAGAAGTGAAGGACCGGATCTACAAAGGTTTTAATCCCTCTCACTTAGTGTTAAAGTGTTTAACATGCTTGTTTTTGCCTAACCTCTAGTCTAAGATCTTGGTTTAGGGTTGTTCGGCACGGCTAAATTTTAAATTGGGCATGGTTGATACCTCGTAGACCCTTGTGAGAGTGCCCAGCAACCCTACAGTGGTATTAGAGCCAAGCTAGAGCTTTAGACGAAGTCTAGACGATGTTTAAAGTCCGATCGAACCCCGAAACCCTAGTTTTTACGCCTCTCTGGAAATTTTCTAAAATCGTGATTTTTTCTGTATTAAAAATTCTAAAAAAAATCAGCAGGGAAATACAAGAGTTACTGTGAAACACGTGCCAATATTACCATTAAAGCGCCGCTGAACCGCGGCCGTACCATGGCTTTGGCGGCGGTTACGCGGCCAAACAGTAACATATTGGTTTGTGTTTTGCACAGTAACCTCCGTAGGTAATTCCTGATTCTTCTGGGAATTTTTAATTATACTCAAGAGTTGAGTTTTCTGGGTTGTATTGGGCACTCATTGATTCGATCGGATAATTTAACTCCGTTTAAGTTTTTTTCGGATAATTTTAGAAACTGTTAAAAATTTCGAACGGATATCAATAACTCACTTTTTCCCCTGTCGGAAATTTTTTCAAAAGTTGGATTTTTTCTCGAGTTTGAAACTTCCGGAAAATCATGCAAGTAACGCGGTGGACCCTCTAGAAGAACACAAACCTTAACTCGATTATGTGACCGTCTTGAACTGCCTCTGAACCTTAGGGTTTGGGGCAGTACGGCGTTGCCACATGTAAGGCGTTGGCTTGACCCTTCTACGGCTGGACCATTGGTACTGTGGTATGTGATGGATACTTTTTGAACTCCGCTCAAGTGTTGAGCTATTTGGGAAATCTTGGGTGTTTGAATATTCGATCGGAAAGTTTAACATTATCTATTTATCTGGAATGTGTTACAATATTTGGAATCCACATGTTGTTATGAGATAACTAATTTGAATGTTATAAATCTAGCAATTTAGTCTCAAATGATCGGTTGCCACGGGATTTTGATGCGATCAAAAATCCGTCGCAATCACGTAGCGTACGCGGATACTCGCCCGGTAAACTTAACAGACAGCCATGCCCCGTAGCCCCGACCAAGTGACTGTAGGAGAACCCCGTTGCCAAAAGCATCTGTTCATGTGCTTACGGCAGCGGTGTTCCGCCTTAGTGCACTTTGTCGACGACATTCGGGGGTGCGGCCGTCTACTAAGTCTGCGACGAGCATTCGATCAGAATGTCGGGAATCTTGTTGAATTTCCCGACTAGGTATTGAAAAGAGTTTTCGATAATGAGACTAAAATGCGGGGTTTATAATTGTTAGCATGCGATGTCTAAGGAATTCATTTGGTTAGGCATGCGATGTCTAAGGAGGTTGCGGATTCCAACTATTGTAGTTTTACACTTTCTTTTCTGTGACCGTAAGCGTAGTATGTGGTGTATCGCCGGCTTCGTTGCTATACATCAACGACAATCGGGATACGCATACTTGCTTACGTTGATGATATGAGATATTATGTGTTGCTGTGATATGTTATATTGTATCGTCGTGTTCTGAATAGCCGGAGTTTTTATGTGAGATGAGATTTTTTTTTCTTTTTCATTCATGTAAAATTCATTGTATGTAATATTCTTTTATTGGAGCACTTCCGGGCTGAGGATGATGTCACCATTGTATATTATTTACTTTTCTGCATTAGGTAGACCCAAGGTGGGGAGCACAAGTAACCGGGTTCTAGGGTCCAGTGGGAGACCATCTCGAGGAGTCGAGACCGGGTCTCCTAACCCTAGAATTGGCAGTGTTGCTTGCCGCTCTCATAGGGATCTAGGGATGTGGGTTTGGCTATTCATCGCGACCGTGGAATCCGTGTTTTATACAGGCCCGTATTAAAACACAGACGTCCTAGTATATCCAATATTTCATATATGTTTTTCTGTTGCAATGTTCTGTGATAAGATCATATTACTGCCTGAGACGAATGTTTATATTATATATATGAGATATATGTTATATTGCAGATTTCGTTTCAAATATGATGCTTGTGAAGCATAATAAAATGGAACTTCATTAATGAGATTAATGAAAATAAAATAAAAGAAACCTAAGATGTTGTAGAAACTTGTTTAAAAACTGGTAGCTCTAGTTCTTGCTTTGTATAGCGGTATTCCTTGTAGAACATCCAGCACCTTATTCGATAAGGAAAGAGCCGAGTTCCCTTCACCGGGAGTGACCTCTTTAGTGAAACTAGCAGATGCTACAAACTCGGTTTGTCTTTTGATTGTTTCTATAGTTCTTGCTTTGCATAGTGATATTTATGAAATATCCTGCACCTTATTCGATGAGAAAAGAGCCGATGATCCCTTCACCGGGAGTGACCTCTTTAGCAAAACTAGAAAAGGCCTCAAAAACATTCCATTAAAAATCACTCGATTCTATAACGATATCAAGTTCATTACGCTCATGGTTTTTGATTAGTCGAAAATATTGCATATTTTAGCCGGCAATTTCCTCATCATTTGCATCCATATAGAAGTGTTCGGCATTCATATTTTACATATTAGCAAAACTGTCGCAAAATATCAGATTGCATGTGTTAGACTTTAAAACCAACACTATAAAGGAAATTGACCGCATTTCATGGTATCGCATCATCCCTACATTTGCGCAACACTTTTTTTGAGATCTATGCAGGAAAATCCAGAAGAAAGGCCAAAATATACAGGGTACCGATCAAACATTACGCCAACTCAATGATTTCAATTCTGGTATCAATACAAAGGGACAAATACAAATCAACATATCAGATAAAAGCCCAAGTATCAACCCAAGACCACACCAGAAGAACCAAGCCCCAAGGAGCCTACTTGGCCGCGGAACCGCGGCCTAAGCCGCCTTGTGCCGCGGTTCCGCGGCGGCCTTGCCACGTCACCCATCCAATTTTGCTGCACAATGTTTCACTCAGGGCCCACACTTCAGAAATGTACTTCAAGTTCTAGAAGACTCCAGAGGCTTCTGCCAGATCAGCAAACTAGGGTTTTCTAAGCTTAATTAATCCTAGCTTAAAACCTAAGCTAGCTCCTAACAAACTATCTTCTAGAAGCCTCAACAAACTTTTGGAGGGAATTGTAAATTCAAACCTAGACCTAGGGTTTGGGAGATCTATAAATAAGACCCTAGGCTCACTTGTAAAAGGATCCCAAAAAATTTTAGTATCAATCTAGATCCACTCTCTTTCTTCATCTTCTTCCACAAGTCTAGTGAGAGGGCTTGTGTGAAACCCTAACCCTAAATTCCAATCAAAAGCCAAGATCCCGAGTACCCATCAAGCAAAAAGCCTTGCAACCTTTTATGAGCCGAGCCGATCTTCAACGGAGCAAGTGGTCCAAGCCGATCCACGACTCACGGAGCCGAGCGACGCCAATTCAACAATTTAGTTCTTCCTCTTGTAGTTCTTGAGCGACTGTAATCAAATTGTTGATATAAATAAAAGGTGATATTCTTTTATCTTGTTTTCTTTAAATTCTCGCATCATGATATCTTTTCAATTCTCGAATACTTTCTGTGTGATGATGTTTGAGTAATACTCCGCTCGTCGAGGAGTCGAGACGATCAATAGAATGATGATGTAATATATCTTAAATCGATTCTTGAATCCTACGAGATTTGTAAACCCTAGCAAGTTCAAGAATCGACGACCCAATTCGTTGCGATGCTTTCTTGATTGATATCGCTCGAGATTGGGGAGTCACGATCGTTTCTTGAAATTGTTAGAGGCTAGAATGTGAATGATATCGATGAAAGAACAAGGGTTAAACGATGAAACCCTAGTTTCATCAAGAAAGCCCTAACTCTCTTCGATCATCATCGATCTAGTATCAATCCTTCGAAGGACAAGAACACGAAATCTTGAAATTATATCACGTCTATAGATCCGATCGATTCCTACGAGCCTCATTTAGATTCTTGACATTTTGGTTGGAAATATTATCGAAACCCAATTCTTGATCGTTTATCAGTTTCTTGATTCTTGATTAAACATCGTGACACCTGAATCAATCGATAAATTCTTGAATCATGTTTTCTTTTCTTTTCTATTAACTTTTCGATTCAAACAAATTAAACATAGAAACGAATTGCACAATCCCTGTGGACGATCCGCACTCGCTTACGATCTACAACTGACACCGTAGTTGATTGCGGTCAAATATAATTCTTTGATTGTGAGTTCTTTATACAATTTTCTAAATACCGATACAACATACTATTATCGATCAAATGAAACCGTTATCGGGAAACAATTGATTCGATACTTGCTTTTTACAAACACATCACGAGAATTACACTCAATCAAAATGGCTCCGTTGCCGGGGAATCGCACGCTAATTCGTTTCATATTATAGTTTGAATTGAAAGATTTATTCCATTGTTATTTTTTGAGATCAAAATTCGTGCAAACCCTAAACGATTTGCTGTGGTTCATTGCAAGGAAATCTGGAGCTGTTTGGAAATTGAAGAAAATTTTTGGAAAATACCAGAGAGTTGAGAGAGTCTACAGAAGCTCCCTGAGAAATTTTGGTTCAGTGATCTTATCAGGAGACCGCGGAAGCGCGGCCTAAGTGACCAATTGCGGTGGAACCGCGGCAGTCTTGGGGCTTCTCTGTGCAATTTTTCTTCAGGTGACTTCTTACCTTCTCCTCTCTCCTCTTTTTAGCTCCAACTAACATTTTCTGCAGGATTCTTTGCAAATAAACGCTGCGCTGCAAAAGCAAAAATTAAATTTGTGTGTGATTTTGATTTCTTGGTTGTTTGCATTCTAAATACGGAAATTAAAGGGCACGGCCAAATCCAAATTAGGTGGGGATTTCATTACCCTTCCTAGGCCCCGAAAACCACAAAACTTGCATCCGCATTGACCTACATTAACTAAAAGAAATTTAGAGATGACTCTAAGGACTGTCGCGTTCAATTAGGACAAGAGAAGGCCATGGGTAATTCATTGCTTATCCGCGTTTTCTTGTGGTGCCTAAGGCGAGTGTATCTAAGGCTAGTGGTTTTTAATTAGGCCCACTACTTACGTAGTGGAGTACCTTCCCACTTACCTGGCACTTATCCGGCCACAGGGGGACAAAGAGGCAGTGGAGGATTCTATCCTGCGACTTGTCTTTTGGCAGTTAGGAGCGGTCTAGAGCCGGACCTAGGTGACCACTAGATTCTAGGGTTTGTGTGCTGCATTTGTTTTGTCGCATCATTTTTTCAAAAAATCCGTCCTTTTTTTTTCAAAGCAAGCACAGCATTCATTCATACCCCTAATTATAAGTCAACGCTGCTACTTGTACTAACTCATTTTAGTACAAGATAGGCTGGACACGGGATTCTAGTGCCCGTTTAGTCCGCGTACCCTTTATCGACTACGAAGTCGATATTTCTCCATTTACCTTTCCTTTACCCACTACCACACCCACACCGATGGATCCGAATCCATCAAACTTCTTTAACCCTAATCTGCCGCCGTCTGCGCAGAATCCACCCCGCATCTCTCTCCAGGAGAGGTGCTACCCTATTCGAGGTCCTCTTTCGACCTGCTTATCCACACCACCAGCCAACGGGGATAACTTTGAGATTAAGCCCCAGTATATCAATCTTTTACCCAAATTCCACGGACTCGAGACTGAGGACGCTTACGTTTTCATTACCAAATTTGAAAACGTATGCGCAATGATGGGTACGTCACAACTTTCAGTGGATGCGATGCGTCTACGACTTCTTCCATTTACATTGTGCGATATAGCCGAGAAGTGGCTATATAACACTACCGCACATTCTATCACGAATTGGGAAGAATTCGTCGCTGCATTCCTTAAGAAATTTTACCCAATACAAAAAATAGCTCGAATCCGTAGCGAACTGAATCAATTTACCCAGCTCCCTAGTGAACCATTTTCAAAATGCTTTGAACGTTTCAAGGATCTATTGGTTCAGTGTCCTCATCACGGCATCCCGAGATGGGAGCTTTGCCGAATCATTTATGAGGGCATTAACCCAAGCACTAAACAGAGCCTTGAAAAAATGTGCCAAGGTGCTTTTATGACCAAAGATGATGGGGAAGCTTGGAATTATTTAGAAGAGTTCGCTGAAAAATCACTACAGTGGGAGAGTGGAACCCAACCATTGAATAGGGGTGGCGTACACAAAATAGATGTGTCCATAGGTGTTCGAGCTGAAATGCCAGTAATGCAAAAGAAGCTCGACGCTATGGAACACAAATTTGCAGCAGCCTCCCTAAACCCAGTGTCACTCCCCAAAACTGTTTGTGGGTGCTGTTCTGATCCGTCTCATTTAACGGAAGAATGTCCATTAAACTCTGCGTTTTAAGGTCACGAGCATTCTAATGCCACATTTCAAAGACCTAGAAACGATCCATATTCTTCCACGTACAATCAGGGTTGGAGGAATCACCCGAATTTCGTTTGGAACCAAAACCAATCTCAAAACACGGTTCCAAACACGAATAATTTTCAAAGGGCTCTTCCTCCACCACAACAGCAACCCCTTCAACTCACTCAGCATCCCTACCAGTCACAAAATTTCCAAAATCAGGTCAACACTCCTGCACAGTCTAATCCGATGACCTGTTCTGACGAATTCTCTCAATTCACTCAAACCATGAAATCACTTTTGTCAAATTTCATAGAGGTTTCGGCTGAGGCTAGATCTTCCGTCGGTGAGATAAAGAAAAACTCAGCGTCCCAAGCTGAGAGTATCAGAACGATGGAAGCTGAAATCGCACGACTTATAGCCGAAATGAGTGCGAGAGAAAAAGGGAAACTTCCCTCTCAACCCCTACAGAATCCTGGGCATTACAATGTAAATGCCATCATAACGTTGAGATCGGGAAGAGTGCTGAACAATCATGTCGGGGAAGGTATTGATGATACTGAAAATCATATCAACACCCCGGCTGAGACCTTTTCACACACACACACTTCTCCTTCTGATCCTTTTTCTTCTACCACACCATCTTCTCGCGAGCCTATTCTCCATTTCCCACTAGGTTCGACACCTTCTCCCAACCCTTATAGTTCTCCACAGACGGTCCCCACACCTCTTTTAGGACCACGTCTACCCCCTCTTCCTTCTCCTGTGATGGACCCTGCGCTTATTGCGAAAGCACCTTACCCGAACCGGTTAAGGGCTAATAGAACGAGTCCTCATATAGAGAAAATTTTGGAAATGTTCAAACAGGTTAACATCAATATCCCTCTCCTAGATGCGATTCAACAAGTCCCCGCTTATGCGAAAATTCTTAAGGACTTGTGCACTAGGAAGAGGAAGACTCAAGTGCCGAAGAAGGTCTTCATGTCTAATAATATTAGCACTGCTTTTATACCCCAGCTACCAAAGAAACGTAAGGACCCAGGATGTCCTACAATATCGATTTCGATTGGGGGTAAAAACATAAATCGTGCTCTTTTAGACCTTGGCGCAAGTGTTAACCTGCTCCCTTATTCTGTCTATGAGCAATTAGGGATTGGAGAGCTGAAACCTGCTCACTGCACTCTCCAGATGGAAGACCGATCTATCACCAAACCAATGGGTGAATTAGAGGATGTATTGATAAAGGTCGGGGAATTTGTTTTCCCCGTAGACTTCATTGTGCTCGACACACATCCTGTAGCAAACCCCCGGGGCCAAATTTCGATGATTCTGGGTCGTCCTTTCCTTTCCACTTCCAACGCTGTTATAAACTGTAGAAATTGTTCAATGAACTTATCTTTTGGAAATATGACCATTGAACTAAATATCTACAAAGTTGGAAGTCAGCCATCAGAACCCTCTGCTCATATTTTAGATGTGTGCTCTGTCCACGAGATCGCTCCCGATAGTTGTGGAGCTGAGGATCTTTGCTTTCTAGATCTCGACGACATTACCACATCTCTGTTTGATCTTACACATGATCTTAGTGAGGACACTTTTCCTACACTTGAGTCCTGCACTCCTGACTTTACTCTACCCGAGTCTGTATCTTTCATAGGCTCTGAGCTTCTTTGTAAATCCAAAAATCACTCAATGATCCTTCCTTCTATCATTTCTCCGCCTGAATTAGATCTAAAAATTTTACCTTCTCACCTTAAATATGCATATCTAGGTAAGAATGAGTCTTTACCGGTTATCATATCCGCTTCTCTTGCATCAGAGCAAGAGAATGCCCTTTTATCGGTATTGAGATCTAACAAAGAGGCGTTTGGTTGGAGTATGGCGGACATCAAAGGGATTAGTCCCTTGATAGTTGAACATCATATACATGTGATGGATGATGCCAGACCAACCCGAGAACCACAGAGACGGTTGAATCCCGTCATGAAGGAAGCGGTCATGAAAGAGATCGTCAAATGCTTAGATAATGGTATTATATACCCCATCTCCGATAGCCAGTGGGTGAGTCCTATACATGTCGTTCCTAAGAAATCCGGCATCACTGTTATAACCAATGAGGCGAATGAGTTGATTCAGACACGCACCCAAACTGGGTGGCGTGTATGTATTGATTATAGAAAACTCAATGCTGCCACGAGGAAAGACCACTTTCCTCTACCATTCATTGATCAGATGCTGGAACGCTTAGCGGGACGAGAGTATTATTGCTTTATGGACGGATACTCAGGCTATAATCAGGTCCCCATCGCCAAAAAGGATCAAGATAAAAACCACTTTTACTTGTCCTTTTGGTACCTTTGCTTACAGTCGCATGCCCTTTGGGTTATGCAATGCTCCTGCTACCTTTCAGCGGTGTATGATGGGGATATTCTCTGATATGGTAGAGAATTTTCTGGAGATCTTTATGGACGATTTCTCGATTTTTGGAGACTCTTTTTCTGATTGCCTAGCGAATCTTGACGCTGTTCTTACTCGTTGCAAAGAGAAGAACTTGACTTTGAACTGGGAAAAATGCCATTTTATGGTCCAAGAAGGAATTGTACTTGGACATGTCATTTCACAGAAAGGCATTGAGGTTGATAGAGCTAAGATAGATGTCATCCAAAACCTCCCTCATCCCAAAAGCGTCAAAGATATTCGATCTTTCCTTGGCCATGCGGGCTTTTATAGGAGATTCATTAAGGACTTTAGCAAAATTGCTAGACCTTTAACTCTTCTCCTGGCCAAGGATACGACCTTCCATTTTGACTCGGACTGCGAGACAGCTTTCGACTCACTTAAACACTCACTCACTTCAGCCCCCGTTTTATCATCACCAAACTGGGACTACCCCTTTGAGCTGATGTGTGATGCATCTGATTTTGCAGTAGGTGCAGTCTTAGGACAGCACATCGAAAAGATGCCACACGTGATATACTATGCAAGTAAGACCCTGAATGATGCGCAAATCAATTATACAACCACCGAAAAGGAACTTTTAGCGGTTGTATTTGCATTAGAAAAATTCAGGCCTTACTTAATTGGCTCACCTATAGTTGTTTATACTGACCATTCCGCTTTAAAACATCTTCTGGCGAAGAAAGATGCAAAAGGTCGACTAATACGTTGGATCCTACTGTTACAAGAATTTGATCTTGTTATCAAAGATAAGAAAGGATGTGAAAACGTAGTAGCTGACCATCTTTCACGCATCATTTCTTCCCCTGTGACCCTGCCGATCAATGATTCGTTCCCTGATGAACAACTCTTGAACGTATCTACTGAACCTTGGTTCAGGGATATTGTGAACTATCATGCTACAGGACTGATACCCAGCGATTGGTCAAAACAGGACAAATATCGTTTTCTATCCCAAGTAAAACACTTTTACTGGGATGAGCCCTATTTGTTTAAATATTGCCCTGATCAGATCATTCGCCGGTGTGTCCCGAATGAAGAGTTCAAGAGTGTTCTTTCATTTTGTCATGATCAGGCCTGTGGGGGTCACTTTGGTCCTAAAAAGACGGCGGAAAAGGTTTTGCAATGTGGATTTTATTGGCCGACCTTATTCAAGGACGCATTTGAATATGGCAAAACCTATACACAGTGTCAGTACACGGGTAGAATATCCCGAAGGAATGAAATGCCTCAGCAACCCATTCTGGTTGTTGAAATATACGATGTTTGGGGCATTGATTTTATGGGTCCCTTTCCCAACTCCTTTGGGAATTTGTACATACTGCTGGCGGTTGATTATTTCTCAAAGTGGGTAGAAGCCATTCCATGTCGCACTAATGACAAGAAAGTTGTCATTAAGTTCTTAAAAGAGAATATCTTTTCGCGATTTGGACACCCACACGCTATCATTAGCGATAATGGGACACATTTCTGCAACAGGTCTTTTGAGACTCTGATGCGAAAATACTCAATCAACCACCGACTTTCTACACCATATCATCCCCAGACAAGCGGGCAGGCTGAAATCTCAAACAGACAAATCAAACTTATCCTGGAGAAAACTGTTGCTAAAAATAGAAAAGACTGGTCGACCAAACTGACGGATGCTCTTTGGGCATTCAGAACTGCATATAAGACCGACCTAGGAAAGTCTCCATATAGGATAGTGTTTGGAAAAGCATGTCATTTACCCGTCGAGATAGAGCATAAAGCATTGTGGGCTATAAAAGAAATAAATTTTGATCTAAACCTTGCTTGCAACTTTCGAAAGCTGCAACTTAATGAGCTAAGCGAACTCCGCGATGAAGCTTATGATAATGCTGTAATCACAAAGAATAGGACTAAGGTTTTTCACGATAAAAACATTTTGAGGAAAACATTTTCACCTGGTCAACAAGTCCTTCTTTATGATTCACGACTACACCTTCACACGGGTAAGCTCCGATCTCGATGAAAGGGACCTTTTGTTGTGCGGTCTGTATACCCGCACGGGGCAGTAGAAGTAGAAAATGTTAAAAACGGCACATTTTTCAAAGTGAATGGACATAGACTAAAGCCGTATTTTTCCACTGACCCCACGGAGGAACTCTTATTCTTAGAAGAGCCAGTTTATTTGGATTAAAAGTCCTCCGTCTCATCTTCATATCCCGTATATCATTGCATGGAGGTGAGTAAAAAGAGTAAGTTTGGGGGAAGTTCTTCACTTATATATTTTGCCCCCACTAATAATTCCCCCCAGACTTACAGTTTTTGTAGATATAACGATTGGCAACAGTGAGGACACTGTTGAAAACAAGTTTGGGGGAGGTTTGTGCTTATTTTTGCATCATTTTCATATCATTTGCATAAGCACAAAACATTTCTTTAAAAAAATCTATAAAAATTGAAAAATTTTAAAAACCCATAAAAATTTAAAAATTTCCAAGTATAAAAATAATTTTAATATTTACACTTTTTTGTACATAAATAAGATAATGAAAGTTTAGATAGTGAACAATTACATCCATGAGATTGGGAAAATTTAAGAAAACTAAGAAAATTAGAAGTTTTCTTATACGAACTAGTAATAAGTAGTTATGAGCCGTTGTCCCAAGGGTTAGTAAGATGAAAGACGTCACTAATCTGAGGATAAAAATAAGTCTGAAAAATAGTTTCTATTCTGGAAGCCAAACATTTTGAACGTTGATACCCTGCTATTCGCACTTACACACGTCTTGAAGCCCGGGATAGTAGAGGATACCTTGAAATGCTCTTGTCTTAAAGCCGATGTATGAAGGAAATAAAAGAAAAAGTGAATAAAAAAATATATATAAAGTGGTGAGACAATGGACACTGGTTTTGTTATCACCAAGGGCAATAAAAAAAATGTATAGCGAGGGTGCTTCTTCACCTAGTGCCCTAAGGCCAACTGGTATGGGAGTCACTGCTATGCCTGAGGTGGTGCAAGACGAGGAAATTACACCAAGTAAGCAAGAACACGAGTAATCGGTCGGTTAGTACCTCAAGAAGTATTAACGGTCGCATGAAAGTGTGTGAGCAATCTCATCTAAATATTCATTAATTAAAAAGTACTGAGGCTGATGGGCAAGAGTATGATTGTTAGTTATATGTATGCCCTAGAGGCCATTGCTATACATAGGATGTATATTGCAGTGGATGCTGGGACATATATAGGGAGGACTTTCTTGCTCGACATGATAGTATGCTATCTGGTTGCTCTTTACCTTAACGTGTACACTGATTGTCTCTCTGTTACATGTTGGTAAAGCCCTTAGGATGTGTACTAGACTACCTGGACTATGATGCGGATCATACTAGTGGGGACATGGTAGTCCATAAGTACATCCTTCAAAGTCCCTAGTCGTGGGTGTATCGAGACGGGGTATCGATATACCAGAGTAGACTAGCATATACCTTCTCGACCCATACAACTGGGCGATGGATGATCCCATATCCATTGGTGTTTGACATCAGAGATGATATACGGGTGCTCAGTGGAGACTGGGTACACTGGACGGACTCGCCGAGAACTCCCAGATGGTATTATACCTTACGTCAGATGGCAGTTCTCTGGTGACACTGGTACAGAGTAGTCTGTTGACCCGAGATCGTCATAGAGTCTTGTGTGGTTCCCACTGTGCTTTGATTTCCATCTTACCATGTCCAAGAGGGCGTGCAAAACGGTGGTTTTTGGGTACAGTCCCGAGTCACATGGAGGCAATGAGCGATAGGAGGGGATTCGTCTCTCCCGGTATAGGGAGTTGATGTTGCGCTGTGTTCGATTGGCTATAACCGGAAATCCCTGGCCAGGGTTGCTGAGATTTACTGGTAAGTGTTACCAGTAGTTTCTCGAACTGTTATAGACCTCATATCGACACGACTTATCGAGCTATTGGGGTCTGACGTTTACCACCCCTAGGCAAGATATGCGACATATCAGACGATCAGACCGGACTGTACGGTAGTGTTACTGGTTGGATTCACTGGAGTGTGAGCGGGCTTGCTCATCGATCTTCTGATCGCTCAATACCCGGGTGGCCGTTACGTTTAGTAGACCGCTTGCGGTTTCTGGGTGCTTGATATGATCATCACCTGCTGCCGGCGTATTAACGAGTCTTTAGAGTCCTACACAGAGGTTTCCTTGCTCAAGCGAAACGAAATAGGAGCGCATATGAGATATGTGCGGGACCGAGAATAATGCGTGTATGTGATACCGTATTATATTCTCGTGATAAATGTATCGATATGGTTGTATGCGATATAACCTAGTTATCGAATCAAGGATTGATTCGGTAAGCCGATACATAGGATACTAGTCGGTTATATGCGATATGACCGGATCGTTAAATCAAGCGTTGATTTAATGATTTAATGTATAATTATATATATTTGATATATTAATTTGCATTAACTAGTATTGGTTCACTTTAAATGGATTTTCTCACTTGGATGTACAAGTTGTATATGTGATATACTTTTTGTGCAAATGTTTGTATCATGTTTGATGATACATGTTTGCTTGGTTAAGTGTAAAGAATTAAACCATGGTTAAACTTATGATTGGGGTTTTGTTTTCTTTTTCATTTATTTCTCTATTTATTCTTTTTGGAAAAATAATAAGCATAAAGGAAAATGGTGGCTTGTTTTGTTTTCTAGTTAAAGCTTCATGAAGCTTTGACCAAGTGACCATTTTGTCTCCATGCTTAACCCTAACCATTCCCACTAACCATGATTTATTCTCTACACTTGACCATGGTTGAGAGATGATAAATATTCTTATTATTTTCATTTTACAAAAATAATTATGATAATATCATCTTCTTCTTCATCATCTTCTTCAAAGAAGAAAACCTTGGACCATCAATGGTAATTGATGAAAAAGAGTGAGAAATCCAATTCTAAAGTCTACCCACTTCCTATTTCTTCATCCTCTACCTCTTGCCAAGTAGTAGAGTGTGTTTTCTTCACAAGTTTCATGACTTGGTGAAGTTGGAGCTTGATTTAGCGATGCCTCGACGTAGATCATCTTCGGCATCGTCGTCGATGACCTAGCCCGCTTTTTCTCCGATGAAGCCGACGCTAGAGCCCAAGATCCGTTTTGTACAGCGAGGAGACATCATCGCGGAGCCGTGGAGGTGAAGGACCGGATCTACAAAGGTTGTATTTCCGTTCTTTTAGTAAAGTAGTTTACTAGTTGCATCTTTCGCCTAGACATCTAGTTAAAGATCCGTAGTCTAGGGTTTCTCGGCACCGTAAAATTTGAAATTGGCATGGTTGATGCCTTGTGAGACCTCATGAGTGTGCCTAGGAACCCTACAGTGGTATCAGAGTCTAGCTAGAGCCTTAGGCGATGCGTAGACGAAGTTTGAAACCCGAACGAACCCGAAACCCTAAACCAAACATGCTCTCTGGACTTTTTCCAAAATCTGGAGTTTTTCGATATTAAAAATATGCAGAAAAATCAGCAGGGAATTGTAAGAATTACTGTGAAGCCCGTACCCATGAATCCACCAAAGTGCAGCGGAACCGCGGCAAAAGCCTGGCTTCTGTGGCGGTTCCGCGGCCAAAGGATGACATCATCATCCCCTGTTTGCATAGTAACTCCTATTTTATTATGCTGGATTTTCTGGGAATTTTTAATATTTATTCAAGAGTTGAATTTTCTGGGGTTGTTTTGGGGATTCGTTTATTCGATCGGATTGTCGGACTTTGTCTATATGTTTTCCGGGTAAATTTTAGAATATGTTAAAAAGTTCGACCGGATATAAATACCCAACTTTTCCCCTGTCGGGAAATTTCCAAATGTTGGATTTTTCCGTAGTTTAACGACGTTCTAAGTAGTGCAAGTAACGTGATGGTCCCTCTAGAAGACAACAAACCTTAACTAGATTATGTGACCGTCTCGAACTGCCCTTTGAACCTTAGGGTTTGGGGCGGTACGGCGTGCCACATGTGAGGCGTTGGCTTGACCCTTCTACGGCTGGACCGTTGGTACTGAGGCACGAAGTGAATGTCTTTGAACTTATTTCATGAGTTGAGCTGTATCGGGAAAACTTGGGTGTTCGATTGTTCGATCGGAAAGTTTAACATTTTCTATTTATCCGGAATGTGATACAATAATTGGAATTCACAAAATGTTATGAGATAACTGAATGAATGTTATAAACATAGCACTTTAGTCTCACTTGATCGGTTGCCACGGAATTTTGATGTGATCAAAAGTCCGTCGCAATCACGTAGCGTACGTGGATACTCGCCGGGTAAACTTAATAGACAGCCTCACTCCATAGCCCCGACCAAGTGACTGTAGGAGAACCCCGTCGCCGAAAGCATCCGTTCGGGTGCTCGCGGCAGCGGTGTTCCGCCTTGGTGCACTTTGTCGACGGCGTCGGGGGTGCGGCCGCCTACTGAAGTTTGCGACGAGCATTCGATCAGGATGTCGGGAATCTTGTTGAATTGCCCGACTTGGTATTGAAAAGTGTTTTCGATAATGAGACTAAAATGCGGGGTCTATAATTGTTAGGCATGCGATGTCTAAGGAATTCATTTGATTAGGCATGTGATGTCTAAAGAGGTTTCGGATTCCAACTATTGTAGTTTTACACTTTCTTTTCTGTGACCGTAAGTGTAATATGTGATATCGCCGGTTTCGTTGCTATATGTCAACGACAATTGGGATGCGCATATTTACTTACGTTGATGACATGTGATGTTATATGTTGCTGGATATGTTATATTGGATCGTCGTGTATGAATAGCCGGGGTTTTTTTATGTGAGATGAGTGTTTTTCATTTTCATTCATGTAAAAACTTGTATGTAATATTCTTTTATTGGGGCACTTCCAGGTTGCGGAAGATGTCACCTTTTGTATATTATTTACTTTTCCGCACTAGGATAGACCCAAGGAGGGGAGCACAAGTAACCGGGTTTTGGAGTCCAGTGGGAGACCAACTCGAGGAGTAGAGTCCGGGTCTCCTAACTCCAGAATTGGTAGGGTTGCTTGCCGCTCTCGTAGGGGTCTAGGGGTGTGGGTTTGGCTATTCATCGCGACCGTGGAATCCGTGTTTTATACTGGCTCGTATTGAAAACACGGACGTCCTAGTATATCCAATATTTCATATGATTCTTCTGCTGCGATATCTGTGATGTGATCATGTGATGTTCTGTGATAAATGCTGTATATAGTATATATGATATATTATATAGGCGTTACTTATGTTTTACACCCGCGCTAGCCCTGCCCCGCTCTGCTGTTAGTCACCTAACCTAACGGTGCACCAGGGGACATCGAGGCGAATGTGGATGGCATAAGTGTACGTCGTATTTATCTGTGATGTTTAGGTACTTAAATGATGGGACTTCATTAATGTGATTAATGAAAGAAAAAGAAACCTAAAGATGTTGTAGAATTTAATTTCAAAAATAAAACAGGTAGCTACAGTTCTTGCTTTGCACAGCGGTGTATATGATATATCCTGCACCTTATTCGATGAGGAAAGGACAGAGATCCCTTCTCCGGGAGTGACTCCTTTAGCAATAACTGGCAGATGCTACATACTCGGTTTGTCTTTTGATTGATTTTAAGAGTTTTTGCTTTGCACGGTGATATATATGATATATCCCGCACCTCATTCGACGAGGAAAGGACCGACGATCCCTTCACCGGGAGTGACTCCTTTAGCAAAACTAGAAAAGCCTAAAAAACACTCCATTTTAAAATCATTTAATTGTACAACGATATCAAGTTCATTACGCAATAGGTTTTCAGAAAAACCTGTCGTAGCCCTCCGTCATTTCAGATAAGTAGTAGTTAGTATTCGTGCTGCGTTTGTTGGCCTTTGTCAAGGCGCAGTGTGCGGTAGCTAACTGGTGCTTATCTGCTTATGCATATGATGCAGATTGGATTAGGGTAGTCGTGCAACCTTGTTGGCCTTTGTCAAGGGCCGTGCGGGTGGGTTTAATTCAATCAGGAAATGACGAGTTGAACTTGACTAGCATCCTATGGTTTGTTGGCCTTTGTCAAGGTCATAGGAGGTTAGGGGCAAAATATTATCGGGAATTTCAAGTGTTGAAATTTGCAATGAGATTGCATACCTTCTATGAGATAGTTGGATCCCGATACCCACTGCGAGTAAGAGTTACTCCTGGGAGAGTTTTACACATTACAATTAGCCGATCAAGTAGGTGTCTAGAAAGGTGTTAACGAGGTTACGCCTCTGGGAAAACGAGGTTTACGTTAATTAGGTTCGTGCGAAAGCACGGGGGACCTCTCTCAAAGTACCGACACTGGCCTGGCTGAAAGATTGGCGAACTTGTAGTGTGTAATTAATCCCGGCTGGTCTTTCCTTTTAGGGTTTGAAGGAAGATTTGATAAAAACAGTGGGAGCCATCCTGATTAGATAAAATAATAACCAATCTGATTTTGCAAGAGCATACGCTGAGTGTTTTCTTCTCTCTCTCTCCAGGTAGCGACCATATCACGCCTTAATCAAGATAATAATACGGATTATTGACCGAACCCGCTTGTTATACTGAGCTGGGGAACGTTGGTCCCGCTCCAACTTATAATTGTTATAAGACAGAGCAGGAAATTGGGGATTACCAGAATTCCCGTGCCGCCCAAACGAAGAGGGTGCATGCTGATGCATCATCTTCGGGTGTGTTCGTTACAGAGAACTGTTTCTCAATATCCTTTACGTCCTGAGTATGTGATACCAGATCAGGATCCCAGATATGTAATCTGTTACATAGGGCTACAGAAAGGTAGAGGACTGAGAACGTGTGATAAGTTTCATGAGGCATAAAACGGGGCAAGTGTTGCAGCCAAGTCTGTTGGTCACTGTCACCCTGTATTACCAATACATTAATTCTGAACAAATGTTATTAGATACCGAACCTGATATACAAAATCATATCAGTCTCTTTATTAGTAAAGAAATGATAAAATTTTGTATAGTTGGATAATGTTTTGAACATTTCCTATATCAAAAGTTGATCGGTTCAGGCACGTTATCTAAAAGCATTGATGTTCTAAATCAAACTACAGTTCTTTAGTATACGGAACACACACAAGGGGAAGAGTTCAGAAATGAACGAATCCTTCTTGAGGTATTGTAGACTAGGTCATATCAATGCGACCCGACTAGCTGAAGTTACATTTAGATGCATATTTAAATCAGTTTGAATTTACATCTTCTGAAACTTGCCAGTCATGTCGCAAAGATAAGATGACCCTAGCCCTGTTTATTGGAAACAGAGAAAGAGTTAATGAACTCTTGAGATGATACATGTTGATGTATGTAGGTCCCCTGTCTACACATGCCAAGACTGGTTCTTTGTACTTCATTACATTCTCTGATGATCTTTCGAGATTCAGACCTGTGTTCCTGTTGAAACATGAGTCCGAACCTTTTGAGATATTCACAGAATATAAGCGAGAAGTAGAGAACCAAAAAGGGTAAAAGTATTATGTCCATTGATGTGATCAAGGAGGAGAATACTTGAGCACGGAATTCCTGGAATATTCTAAAGGAGAATGAGATTCTCTCTCAGCATTACTCCTCCGTATACACCATAGCACGATGGTATATCGGGGCGGAGCAATAACACCCTATATGATAAGGTGTGCTCTATGATGAGTACTACTGAGTTTCCTATTTCCTTTTGGGAGTTATGCACTTGAGAAGCTGCATACCTATTGAATAGGGTTCAAATCAAATCAGTTGCCTTCCACTTCATATGTGATATGGAAAGGGAAGAGCCCATGTCTTAAGTTAGTTAAGATTTGGGGTTGTCCGGCCTATGTCTAAAAGCAAAATCCGGACAAACTCGAGGCAAGATCTGTTATGTACAACTGGAAAGGTTCCAGCTATGCAAACTACAGCAGATGATTTGAAAGAACCAAAGGATTCAATAGTTACCAACGAACCTCAGCCTGTCCGCCGATCTAGTAGGGTTCCTCACCCACCTGAGAGATACTTCTGGTTTCTCTATGACAGTGGGACCGAGGATTGCATCATGAGATGATGACCCAACTAGCTTCGAGCTGGCCATCGAGAGTAAGACTCTGTAAGAATGGCTGGATGTTTATCGATCTGAGATGGAATCCTTATACACCAACAAAGTATGGACTTTGGTTGCTATATCTGAAGGGTTAAATCCCCATCAGGAGCAAGTAAATCTTGAGAAGATTACTTGGTGTAGATGGAAAAGTTGAGACTTTCAAAGCTAGACTTGTTAAAGGTTTTCGTCATTGACCAGGCGTGGATAATGATGAAACCTTTTTCCAGTATCTATGCTTAAGTCCATCCAGATCCTACTTGCCACGGCTACATACCATGACTATGATATCTGGCGGTTGGGTGCCATGACTGCTTTTCTAAATGATGTTTTAGAAGAGGACGTCTATAAGTACACAGCCAGAGGGCGTCGTAAACAGTGGGAGCAGCGGAAACGTGTACAAGATGTTTTATAGGATAAAACAGGCATCGCAGAGTTGGAACGTCTGTTTTGATGTGTTAGTCAAAGAGTTTGACATCATCAAAATGGTAGATGAACCTTGTATAAACAAGAAGGTAGTAGGGAGTATGAAAGTGATCCTCGTAGAGTACGTGGATGACATACTCTTGATAGGGAAAGAGTTTCCTATGCTACGCCCGGTCAATCTCCGCTTATCACAAGATTCTCCATATAGGATCAATGTGATACCTCCTAAATCCTGGTTTTTGGATCTATGAGATAGATCTAAATGGATGTTAGAATTCTCACTAGTTGTAGTGAGATGGTATCAACCGATCCTGGGGAAAATCACTGGAAGTGTTCCTGGGTGATAAAGACGACTGAGTGTCAGTCACAGGCATTGTCTTTACCCTCAGTAAAGGGACGGTATGTTGGAAAAGTTCCAAGCTAGATACCGTGACATACTAGACGATTAAGGCTGAATACATCGCTACTTAAGATGCTACCAAAGAGGCTGTTTGGGTGTATATTGGTTCATGAGATGAACTACGTTCCCACCATTGTGAGACAATGGAGTTGTGGCTTATGCCAAGGAACGCAGGTCCCATCAGTGATCCAGACATATTCTAAGGCAGTATCACCTGATCATGAAGATGGTTGATCTCCAGGGGATCGAGGACAGGAGAGTAGACTCAGAGGACAACACAGCGGATCCACTCACAAAGGCCTGTTCCCAGAGAGAGATTTTTATGGGATGGTTGAGTATGAGATACAACAACCACTGCTATCAGATGGCCCTAGTGCAAGTGGGAGATTGTTAGTTATATGTATGCCCTAGAGGCCATTGCTATACATAGGATGTATATTGCAGTGGATGCTGGGACATATATAGGGAGGACTTTCTTGCTCGACATGATAGTATGCTATCTGGTTGCTCTTTACCTTAACGTGTACACTGATTGTCTCTCTGTTACATGTTGGTAAAGCCCTTAGGATGTGTACTAGACTACCTGGACTATGATGCGGATCATACTAGTGGGGACATGGTAGTCCATAAGTACATCCTTCAAAGTCCCTAGTCGTGGGTGTATCGAGACGGGGCATCGATATACCAGAGTAGACTAGCATATACCTTCTCAACCCATACAGATGGGCGATGGATGATCCCATATCCATTGGTGTTTGACATCAGAGATGATATACGGGTGCTCAGTGGAGACTGGGTACACTGGACGGACTCGCCGAGAACTCCCAGATGGTATTATACCTTACGTCAGATGGCAGTTCTCTGGTGACATTAGTACAGAGTAGTCTGTTGACCCGAGATCGTCATAGAGTCTTGTATGGTTCCCACTGTGCTTTGATTTCCATCTTACCACGTCCTAGAGGGCGTGCAAAACGGTGGTTTTTGGGTACAGTCCCGAGTCACATGGAGGCAATGAGCGATAGGAGGGGATTCGTCTCTCCCGGTATAGGGAGTTGATGTTGCGCTGTGTTCGATTGGCTATAACCGGAAATCCCTGGCCAGGGTTGCTGAGATTTACTGGTAAGTGTTACCAGTAGTTTCTCGAACTGTTATAGACCTTATATCGACACGACTTATCGAGTTATTGGGGTCTGACGTTTACCACCCCTAAGCAAGATATGCGACATATCAGACGATCAGACCGGACTGTACGGTAGTGTTACTGGTTGGATTCACTGGAGTGTGAGCGGGCTTGCTCATCGATCTTCTGATCGCTCAATACCCGGGTGGCCGTTACGTTTAGCAGACCGCTTGCGGCTTCTGGGTGCTTGATATGATCATCACCTGCTGCCGGCGTATTGACGAGTCTTTAGAGTCCTACACAGAGGTTTCCTGGCTCAAGCGAAACGAAATAGGAGCGCATATGAGATATGTGCGGGACCGAGAATAATGCGTGTATGTGATACCGTATTATATTCTCACGATAAATGTATCGATATGGTTGTATGCGATATAACCTAGTTATCGAATCAAGGATTGATTCGGTAAGCCGATACATAGGATACTAGTCGGTTATATGAGATATGACCGGATCGTTAAATCAAGCGTTGATTTAATGATTTAATGTATAATTATATATATTTGATATATTACTTTGCATTAACTAGTATTGGTTCACTTTAAATGGATTTTCTCACTTGGATGTACAAGTTGTATATGTGATATACTTTTTGTGCAAATGTTTGTATCATGTTTGATGATACATGTTTGCTTGGTTAAGTGTAAAGAATTAAACCATGGTTAAACTTATGATTGGGGTTTTGTTTTCTTTTTCATTTATTTCTCTATTTATTCTTTTTGGAAAAATAATAAGCATAAAGGAAAATGGTGGCTTGTTTTGTTTTCTAGTTAAAGCTTCATGAAGCTTTGACCAAGTGACCATTTTGTCTCCATGCTTAACCCTAACCATTCCCACTAACCATGATTTATTCTCTACACTTGACCATGGTTGAGAGATGATAAGTATTCTTATTATTTTCATTTTACAAAAAGACTTATGATAATATCATCTTCTTCTTCTTCATCTTCTTCAAAGAAGAAAACCTTGGACCATCAATGGTGATTGATGAAAAAGAGTGAGAAATCCAATTCTAAAGTCTACCCACTTCCTATTTCTTCATCCTCTACCTCTTGCCAAGTAGTAGAGTGTGTTTTCTTCACAAGTTTCATGACTTGGTGAAGTTGGAGCTTGATCTAGCGATGCCTCGACGTAGATCATCTTCGGCATCGTCGTCGATGACCTAGCCCGCTTTTTCTCCGATGAAGCCGACGCTAGAGCCCAAGATCCGTTTTGTACAGCGAGGAGACATCATCGCGGAGCCGTGGAGGTGAAGGACCGGATCTACAAAGGTTGTATTTCCGTTCTTTTAGTAAAGTAGTTTACTAGTTGCATCTTTCGCCTAGACATCTAGTTAAAGATCCGTAGTCTAGGGTTTCTCGGCACCGTAAAATTTAAAATTGGCATGGTTGATGCCTTGTGAGACCTCATGAGTGTGCCTAGGAACCCTACAATGATAGCTTGAATTGAATTCTCCGGGTGTAGGGATGTCTTTACACACACGCAGGGTTATATGATCGATGTTTGGAAGAAAGATAGGAATGAAGAATAAGACGATGTTTTATTGAGGGAGGACGTGATTTCTGACATCTTCTCATGACCATTAAGATAGGGCTCATGACAACCGAAAAGCTAGCTTAGTTGAAAACCCTAATTTTCAAAGTCTTTCTTTTACAATTCTTTTCTTTAAATGTAATATTCATGATCTTTCTTTTATTATTGGATTTTGTGGGTGCAATCCGCTGAAAACCCTCAGGAGACAACACTCCTCCTACTAGGGACACCTAGAGGTTTAAAGGCTTGTTGCACGTGCTCAGTGCAATCGTTTTGCCTACGAAAGTGTGCTAGTTAGTTTTTTCTCTTTCTTTATTTTCTCCTTCTCTTTTTAATAAAACAGTTCGCTCGAGACGATCGAAATTAAGTTTGGGGGAATTTGATTAGTCGAAAATATTGCATATTTTAGCCGGCAATTTCCTCATCATCTGCATCCATATAGAAGTGTTCGGCATTCATATTTTACATATTAGCAAAACTGTCGCAAAATATCAGATTGCATGTGTTAGACTCTAAAACCGACACTATAAAGGAAATTGACCGCATTTCATGGCATCGCATCATCCCTACATTTGCGCAACACTTGTTTTGAGATCTATGCAGGAAAATCCAGAAGAAAGGCCAAAATATACAGGGTACCGATCAAACATTATGCCAACTCAATGATTTCAATTCTGGTATCAATACAAAGGGACAAATACAAATCATCATATCAGATAAAGGCCCAAGTATCAACCTAAGACCACACCAGAAGAACCAAGCCCCAAGGAGCCTACTTGGCCGCGGAACCGCGGCCTAAGCCACCTTGTGCCGCGGTTCCGCGGCGGCCTTGCCACGTCACCCATCCAATTTTGTTGCACAATGTTTCACTCAGGGCCCACACTTCAGAATGTACTTCAAGTTCCAGAAGACTCCAGTGGCTTCTGCCAGATCAGCAAACTAGGGTTTTCTAAGCTTAATTAATCCTAGCTTAAAATCTAAGCTAGCTCCTAACAAACTATCTTCTAGAAGCCTCAACAAACTTTTGGAGGGAATTGTAAATTCAAACCTAGACCTAGGGTTTGGGAGATCTATAAATAAGACTCTAGGCTCACTTGTAAAAGGATCCCAAAAAATTTTAGTATCAATCTAGATCCACTCTCTTTCTTCATCTTCTTCCACAAGTCTAGTGAGAGGGCTTGTGTGAAACCCTAACCCTAAATTCCAATCAAAAGCCAAGATCCCGAGTACCCATCAAGCAAGAAGCCTTGCAACCTTTTATGAGCCGAGCCGATCTTCAACGGAGCAAGTGGTCCAAGCTGATCCACGACTCACGGAGCCGAGCGACGCCAATTCAACAATTTAGTTCTTCCTCTTGTAGTCTTGAGCGACTGTAATCAAATTGTTGATATAAATAAAAGGTGATATTCTTTTATCTTGTTTTCTTTAAATTCTCGCATCATGATATCTTTTCAATTCTTGAATACTTTCTGTGTGATGATGTTTGAGTAATACTCCGCTCGTCGAGGAGTCGAGACGATCAATAGAATGATGATGTAATATATCTTAAATCGATTCTTGAATCCTACGAGATTTGTAAACCCTAGCAAGTTCAAGAATCGACGACCCAATTCGTTGCGATGCTTTCTTGATTGATATCGCTAGAGATTGGGGAGTCACGATCGTTTCTTGAAATTGTTAGAGGCTAGAATGTGAATGATATCGATGAAAGAACAAGGGTTAAACGATGAAACCCTAGTTTCATCAAGAAAGCCCTAACTCTCATCGATCATCATCGATCTAGTATCAATCCTTCGAAGGACAAGAACACGAAATCTTGAAATTACATCACGTCTATAGATCCGATCGATTCCTACGAGCCTCATTTAGATTCTTGACATTTTGGTTGGAAATATTATCGAAACCCAATTCTTGATTGTTTATCAGTTTCTTGATTCTTGATTAAACATCGTGACACCTGAATCAATCGATAAATTCTTGAATCATGTTTTCTTTTCTTTTCGATTAACTTTTCGATTCAAACAAATTAAACATAGAAACGAATCGCACAATCCCTGTGGACGATCCGCACTCGCTTACGATCTACAACTGACACCGTAGTTGATTGCGGTCAAATATAATTCTTTGATTGTGAGTTCTTTATACAATTTTCTAAATACCGATACAACATACTATTATCGATCAAATGAAACCGTTATCGGGAAACAATTGATTCGATACTTGCTTTTTACAAACACATCACGAGAATTACACTCAATCAGTTTTCTTAAAATCTGCGTTGCCCTCCGTCATTTCAGATAAGTACTACTTAGTATTCGTGCTGCTGTAGTTTGCCAAGCGTCAAGACGTAGTGTACGGTGTAGAGTTCCTAGGCACTCCCAAGAGGTCTCACAAGGCATCGAACATGCCAAATTAAAATTTAATGGTGCCTACAAACCCTAAACTACGGATCGTCGGCTAGAAGTCTAGGTGAAGAAGTAACTAGTTAACACTTAACTAAAAGTTTAACGGAAATACAACCTTTGTAGATCCGGTGCTCCACCTCCATAGCTCCGCAACGAGGTCCTCTCCGCTGTCCAAATCAAATCCGGGCTCTAGAGTCGGCTTCGTCGGAGAAAAAGCGAGCTAGGTCGTCGATGTCCATGCCGAAGATGATCTACGTCGAGGCATCGCTAAATCAAGCTCCACCTTCACCAAGCCCTAAAACTTGTGAAGGAAACACACTCTACTACTTGGCAAGAGGTAGAGATGAAGAAATAGGAAGTGGGTAGACTTTAGTTTTGGATTTCTCACTCATTTCCATCACTTGCCATTGATGGGGCAAGCTTTCTTCACTTGAAGAAATGGAAGAAGAAGAAGATGATATATGATAAGTTAATTAAAAATCAATAGAAAAACAATACTTATCATAATATTAACTCTAGTCAAGTGTAGAGAATGAATCATGGTTAGTGGGAATGGTTAGGGTTAAGAATGAGATAAGAATGGTTGACTTGAACAAAGCTTCATGAAGCTTCAACTAAAGAACAAAATTAGCCACCATTCTTTTCTCTTTTCTTTTATTCATTTATCAAAAATAAAAGGATAATTAAATAAGATAAATGAATAATAAATAATAAACCCTAACCATCATCTTAACCTTTGTTTAATTCTATACACTTAATCAAAAACCATGTATCATCAAACATGATACAAACATGTGCACAAAATCATATCGCATATTTAATGCGCACAACCGAGCGAGAAAATCCATTTAAAGTGACCCGATACTAGTTAATGCAAAGTAATATATCAAATATATAATTATGCATCAAATCATTAAATCAACACTTGATTTAACGATCCGGTCATATCGTATATAACCGACTAGTATGCAATGCATCGGTTTATCGAATCAACCCTTGATTCGATAACTAGGGTATATCGCATATAACCTAATCGATACATTCATCGCGAGAATGAAATACGGTATCACATACACGCATTATTCTCGGTCCCGCACATATCTCATATGCGCTCCTATTTCGTTTCGCTTGAGCCAGGAAACCTCTGTGTAGGACTCTAAAGACTCGTCAATACGCCGGCAGCAGATGATGATCATATCAAGCATCCACAAGCCGCAAGCAGTCTGCTAAACGTAACGGCCACCCGGGTATTGAGTGATCTGAAGATCGACGAGCAAGCCCGCTCACACTCCAGTGAATCCGACCAGTAACACTACCGTACAGTCCGGTCTGATCGTCTGATATGTCGCATATCTCGCCTAGGGGTGGTAAACGTCAGACCCCAATAGCTCGATAAGTCGTGTCGATATGAGGTCTATAACTGTTCGAGAAACTACTGGTAACACTTACCAGTAAATCTCAGCAACCCTGGCCAGGGATTTCCTGTTATAGCCAATCGAACACTGCGCAACATCAACCCCCTATACCGGGAGAGACGAATCCCCTCCTATCGCTCATTGCCTCCATGTGACTCGGGACTGTACCCAAAAACCACCGTTTTGCACGCCCTCTTGGACGTGGTAAGATGGAAATCAAAGCACGGTGGGAACCATACAAGACTCTATGACGATCTCGGGTCAACAGACTACTCTGTACCAGTGTCACCAGAGAACTGCCATCTGACGTGAGGTATAATACCATCTGGGAGTTCTCGGCGAGTCCGTCCAGTGTACCCAGTCTATACTGAGCACCCGTATATCATCTCTGATGTCAAACACCAATGGATACGGGATCATCCATCGCCCATCTGTATGGGTCGAGAAGGTACACGCTAGTCTACTCTGGTATATCGATGCCCCGTCTCGATACACCCACGACTAGGGACTTTGAAGGATGTACTTACGGACTACCATGTCCCCACTAGTATGATCCGCATCATAGTCCAGGTAGTCAAGTACAGATCCTAAGGGCTTTACCAACATGTAACAGAGAGACAAACAGTATACACGTTAAGGTAAAGAGCAACCAGATAGCATACTATCATGTCGAGCAAGAAAGTCCTCCCTATATATGTCCCAGCATCCACTACAATATACATCCTATGTACAGTAATGGCCTCTAGGGCATACATATAACTAACAATCTCCCACTTGCACTAGGGCCATCTGTAGCAGTGGTTGCAGTATCTCATACTCAACCATCCCATAAAAGTCTCTCTCTGGGAAAAGGCCTTTCGTGAGTGGATCCGCTGTGTTGTCCTCTGAGTCTACTCTCCTAACCTCGATCTCCCTGGAGATCAACCATCTCCATGATCAAGTGATACTGCCTTAGAATATGTCTGGATCACTGATGGGACGGACGTTCCTTGGCATAAGCCACAACTCCATTGTCTCACAATGGTAGGAACATAGTTCATCTCATGAACCATTATACATCCAAACAGTCTCTTTGGTAGTATCTTAAGTAGCGATTTATCCTGCCTTTATCGTCTAGTATGCCACGGTAACTAGCTTGGAACTCTTCCAACATACCGTCCCTTTACTGAGGGTAAAGACAATGCCTGCGACTGACTTTCAGTCGTCTTTATCACCCTGGAACCCTTCCAGTGATTCTCCCCAGGATCGATTGATACCATCTCACTACATCTAGTGAGTATCCTAACATCCATTTAGATCTATCTCATAGATCCAAAATCCAGGAGTTAGTAGGTATCATTTTGATCCTATATGGAGAATATTTGTGATAAGCGGAGATTGATCGATCGTAGCATAGGAAACTTCTTTCCTTATCAAGAGTATGTCATCCACGTACTCTACGAGGATCACCACCATACTCCCTACTACCTTTTTGTTTATACAAGGTTCATCTACCATTTTGATGATGTCAAACTCTTTGACCGCTTTATCAAAACAGATGTTCCAACTCCGCGATGCCTGCTTTATCCTATAAAGCATCTTGCACACGTTTCCGCTGCTCCCACTGTCTACGAAGCCCTCTGGCTGTGTACTTATAGACGCACTCTTCTAAAACTTCATTTAGAAAAGCAGTCAAGACACCCAACCACCAGATATCGCAGTCATGGTATGTAGCCGTGGCAAGTAGGATCTAGATGGACTTAAGCATAGTCACTTGAAAAGGTTTCATCATGATCCACGCCTGGTCGATGACGAAAAGCTTTAACAAGTCTAGCTTTGAAAGTCTCAACTTTTCCATCTACACCAAGTAATCTTCTCAAGATATACTTGCTCCTGATGGGGATTTAACCCTTCAGATATTGCAACCAAAGTCCATACTTTGTTGGTGTACATGGATTCCATCTCGGATCGCTAAGCATCCAGCCATTCTTACAGAATCTTACTCCTGATGGCCAGCTCGAAGCTAGTTGGGTCATCATCTCATGATGCATTCCTCGCTCCCACTGTCATAGAGAAACTGAATTATCTCTTAGGTGGGTGAGGAACCCTACTAGATCGGCGGAGAGGCTGAGGTTCGTTGGTAACTATCGAATCCTTTGGTTCTTTCAAATCATCAGCTGCAGTTTGTATAGCTGGAACCTTTCCAGTTCTACATTACAGACCTTGCCTCGAGCTTGTCCGGATTTTGCTTTTAGACATAGGCCGGACAACCCCAAATCTTAACTAGCTTAAGACATGGGCTCTTCCTTTTCCATATCGCATATGAAATGGTAGGCAACTGATTTGATTCGAACCCTATTCAGTAGGTATGCAGCTTCCCAAGCGCATAACACCCAAAAGGAAATAGGTAACTCAGTATTACTCATCATAGAGCACACCTTATCATATAGGGTGTGATTGCTCCGCCCTGATATACCATCGTACTATGGTGTATACGGAGGAGTAATGCTGAGAGAGAATCTCATTCTCCTTTAGAATAGTCCAGGATTTCCGTGCTCAAGTATTCTCCTCCTTGATCTCATCATAGGACATAATACTTATACCCGTATTGGTTCTCTACTTCTAACTTATATTCTGTGAATATCTCAAAAGGTTCGGACTTGTGTTTCAACAGGAACATAGGTCTGAATCTAAAGAGATCATCAGAGAACATAATGAAGTATAAAGAACCAGTCTTGGCATGTGTAGACAGGGGACCTACATACATCAACATGTATTATCCCAAGAGTTCACTAACTCTTTCTCTGTTTCTAATAAACGGAGCTATGGTCATCTTATCTTTGTGACATGACTGGCAAGTTTCACAAGATGTAAATTCAAACTGATTTAAATATGCATCTTTATGTAACTTAGCTAGTCGGGTCGCATTGATATGACCTTGTCTACAATACCTCAAGAAGAATCCGTTCATTTCTGAACTCTTTCTCTTGTGTGTGTTCAGTATACTAAGAACTGTAGTTTGATTTAGAACATCAATGCTTTTAGATAACATGCCTGAACCGATCAACTTTTGATATAGGAAATGTTTAAAACATTATCCAACAATACAAAATTATATCCTTTCTTTTCTAACAAAGAGAGTGATATGATTTTGTATATCAGGTTCGGTATCTAATAACATTCGTTCAGAATCAATGTATTGTAATACAGGGTGACAGTGACCAACAGACTTGGCTGCAACTCTTGCCCCGTTTTCTGCCTCATGAAACTTATCACCCGTTCTCAGTTCTCTACCTAACTGTAGCCCTATGTAACAGATTACATATCTGGGATCCTGATCTAGTATCACATACCCAGGACGTAAAGAATACTGAGAAACAGTTCTGTATAATGAACACACCCGAAGATGATGCATCAGCATGCACTCTCTTCGTTTGGGCGGCACGGGAATTCTGGTATTCCCCAATTTCCTGCTCTGTCTTATAACAATTATAAGGTGGAGCGGGACCAACGTTCTCCAGCTCAGTATAACAAGCGGGTTCGGTCAATATTCCGTATTATTATCTTGATTAAGGCGTGATATGGTCGCTACCTGGAGAGAGAGAGAAGAAAACACTCAGCGTGCGCTCTTGCAAGAATAGATTGGTTATTATTTTATCTAATCAGGATGGCTCCCACTGCTTTTTATCAAATCTTCCTTCAAACCCTAAAAGGAAAGACTAGCCGGGATTAATTACACACTACAAGTTCGCCAATCTTTCAGCCAGGCCAGTGTCGGTACTTTGAGGGAGGTCCCCCGTGCTTTCGCACGAACCTAATTAATGTAAACCTCGTTTTCCCAGAGGCGTAACCCCGTTGACACCTTTCTAGACACCTATTTGATCGGCTAATTGTAATGTATAAAACTCTCCCAGGAGTAACTCTTACTCGCAGCGGGTATCGGGATCCAACTATCTCATAGAAGGTATGCAATCTCATTGCAAATTTCAACACTTGAAATTCCCGATAATATTTTGCCCCATGCGATCTATGACCTTGACTGAGTCAACAAACCATAGACCGCAAGTAAAGTTCAACCCGTCATTTCTCGATTGAATTAAACCCACCCGCATGACCCTTGACTGAGTCAACAAGGCCGCACGACTACCCTAATCCAATCGCATCATATGCTTTGCAGATAAGCAATAATCAGCTACCGCACACTACGCCTTGACTGAGTCAACAAACGCAGCACGAATACTAACTATTACCTATCTGAAATGACGGAGGGCTACGACAGGTTTTTAAGAAAACCTTTTGCGTAATGAACTTTATATCGTTGTAGAATCAAATGATTTTAAAAATGGAATGCTTTTGAGGCTTTTCTAGTTTTGCTAAAGGAGTCACTCCCGGTGAAGGGATCGTCGGTCCTTTCCTCGTCAAATGAGGTGCGGGATATATCATATATATCACTGTGTAAAGCAAAAACTCTTAAAAGCAACCAAAAACAAACCGAGTGTGTAGCATCTGCCAGTTATTGCTAAAGGAGTCACTCCCGGCGAAGGGATCTCGGTCCTTTCTTCATCGAATAAGGTGCAGGATATATCACATATACCTCTGTGCAAAGCAAGAACTGTAGCTACCTGTTTTATTTTGAAATTCGATTCTACAACATCTTAGGTTTCTTTTATTTCATTAATCACATTAATGAAGTCCCATCATTTAAGTACCTAATATCATCACAGATAAATACGACGTACACTTATGCCATCCGCATTCGCCTCGATGTCCCCTCGTGCACCGTTAGGTTAGGTAACTAACGGCAGAGCGGGGCAGGGCTAGCACGGGTGTAAAACATAAGTAACGTCTATATAATATATCATATATACTATATACTGTATCTATCACAGAACATCGCATGATCTCATCACAGATAAAGCACAGCAGAAGAAACATATGAAATATTGGATATACTAGGACGTCCGTGTTTTCAATACGAGCCAGTATAAAACACGGATTCCACGGTCGTGATGAATAGCCAAACCCACACCCCTGACCCCTACGAGAGCGGCAAGCAACCCTACCAATTCTAGAGTTAGGAGACCCGGACCCGACTCCTCGAGTTGGTCTCCCACTGGACTCCAGAACCCGGTTACTTGTGCCCTCCTCCTTGGGTCTATCCTAGTGCGGAAAAGTAAATAATATACAAGAGGTGACTACTTCCGCAACCTGGAAGCGCCCCAATAAAAGAATATTACATACAAGATTTTTACATGAATGAAAATGAAAAACACTCATCTCACATAAAAACCCCCGGCTATTCAAACACGACGATCTAATATAACATATCCAGCAACACATAACATCACATGTCATCAACGTAAGTAAATATGCGCATCCCAATTGTCGTTGACATATAGCAACGAAACCGGCGATATCACATATTACACTTACGGTCACAGAAAAGAAAGTGTAAAACTACAACAGTTGGAATCCGCAATCTCTTCAGACATCGCATGCCTGACCAAATGAATACCTTAGACATCACATGCCTAACAATTATAAACCCCGCATTTTTGTCTCAAAATCGAAAACACTTTTCAATATTAAGTCGGGAAATTCAACAAGATTCCCGACAGCCTGATCGAATGCTCGTCGCAAACTTCAGTAGACGGCTGCACCCCCGATACCGTCGACGAAGTGCATCAAGGCGGAACACCGCTACCGCGAGCACCCGGAGGGATGCTTTCGGCGACGGGGTTCTCCTGCAGTCACTTGGTCGGGGCTATGGAGTGAGGCTGTCTATTAAGTTTACCCGGCGAGTATCCGCGTACGCTATGTGATTGCGACGGACTTTCGATCACATCAAAATTCCGTGGCAACCGATCAAGTGATACTAAACTGCTACGTTTATAACATTCATTCAGTTATCTCATAACTATTGTGAATTCCAATTATTGTATCCCATTCCAGATAAACAGAAAATGTTAAACTTTCCAATCGAACAATCGAACACCCAAGTTTTCCCGATACAGCTCAACACATGAAATAAGTCTAACAACATTCCGTTCGTGCCTCAGTACCAACGGTCCAGCCGTAGAAGGGTCAAGCCAACGCCTCACATGTGGCACGCCGTACTGCCCCAAACCCGAAGGTTCAAAGGGCAGTTCAAGACGGTCACATAATCGAGTTAAGGTTTGTGTCTTCTAGAGGGACCATCGCGTTACTTGCAATACTTAGAACGTCGTTAAACTACGGAAAAATCCAACACTTGGAAATTTCCCGACAGTGGAAAAATTGGGTATTTATATCCGGTCGAACTTTTTAACATATTCTAAAATTTATCCGGAAAGCCACACAGACAAAATTTGATACCCCGATCGAAACACCGAATCCCCATAACAACTCCAGAAAATTCAACTCTTGAATAAATATTAAAAATTCCCAGAAACACCATAAATAATATATAAGAATTACTGTGCATAAATTAATGCACAACACGACAAAAGGGCCGCGGATCTGCCGTCTGAGCCTACTGTGAGGCCGCGGATCCGCGCCCCATTTAAGGATTCAAGGCCTCAAATTTCAACAGTAATTCTTAGATTATTTTACTGAGTTTTCTGAATATTTTTAATCTGGAAAAATCCCAGTATTTCAAAATCGTCCAGAGAGCAATTTTGCGGGTAGGGTTTCGGTTCGATCGGGTTTCAGATTCCGTCTGGACTTCGCCTAAGGCTCTAGCTAGGCTCTGATACCACTGTAGAGTTCCTAGGCACTCCCAAGAGGTCTCACAAGGCATCGAACATGCCAAATTAAAATTTAATGGTGCCTACAAACCCTAAACTACGGATCGTCGGCTAGAAGTCTAGGTGAAGAAGTAACTAGTTAACACTTAACTAAAAGTTTAACGGAAATACAACCTTTGTAGATCCGGTGCTCCACCTCTATAGCTCCGCAACGAGGTCTTCTCCGCTGTCCAAATCAAATCCGGGCTCTAGAGTCGGCTTCGTCGGAGAAAAAGCGAGCTAGGTCGTCGATGTCCATGCCGAAGATGATCTACGTCGAGGCATCGCTAAATCAAGCTCCACCTTCACCAAGCCCTAAAACTTGTGAAGGAAACACACTCTACTACTTGGCAATAGGTAGAGGATGAAGAAATAGGAAGTGGGTAGACTTTAGTTTTGGATTTCTCACTCATTTCCATCACTTGCCATTGATGGGGCAAGCTTTCTTCACTTGAAGAAATGGAAGAAGAAGAAGAAGATGATATATGATAAGTTAATTAAAAATCAATAGAAAAACAATACTTATCATAATATTAACTCTAGTCAAGTGTAGAGAATGAATCATGGTTAGTGGGAATGGTTAGGGTTAAGAATGAGATAAGAATGGTTGACTTGAACAAAGCTTCATGAAGCTTCAACTAAAGAACAAAATTAGCCACCATTCTTTTCTCTTTTCTTTTATTCATTTATCAAAAATAAAAGGATAATTAAATAAGATAAATGAATAATAAATAATAAACCCTAACCATCATCTTAACCTTTGTTTAATTCTATACACTTAATCAAAAACCATGTATCATCAAACATGATACAAACATGTGCACAAAATCATAACGCATATTTAATGCGCACAACCGAGCGAGAAAATCCATTTAAAGTGAACCGATACTAGTTAATGCAAAGTAATATATCAAATATATAATTATGCATCAAATCATTAAATCAACACTTGATTTAACGATCCGGTCATATCGTATATAACCGACTAGTATGCAATGCATCGGTTTATCGAATCAACCCTTGATTCGATAACTAGGGTATATCGCATATAACCTAATCGATACATTCATCGCGAGAATGAAATACGGTATCACATACACGCATTATTCTCGGTCCCGCACATATCTCATATGCGCTCCTATTTCGTTTCGCTTGAGCCAGGAAACCTCTGTGTAGGACTCTAAAGACTCGTCAATACGCCGGCAGCAGATGATGATCATATCAAGCATCCACAAGCCGCAAGCGGTCTGCTAAACGTAACGGCCACCCGGGTATTGAGCGATCTGAAGATCGACGAGCAAGCCCGCTCACACTCCAGTGAATCCGACCAGTAACACTACCGTACAGTCCGGTCTGATCGTCTGATATGTCGCATATCTCGCCTAGGGGTGGTAAACGTCAGACCCCAATAGCTCGATAAGTCGTGTCGATATGAGGTCTATAACTGTTCGAGAAACTACTGGTAACACTTACCAGTAAATCTCAGCAACCCTGGCCAGGGATTTCCTGTTATAGCCAATCGAACACTGCGCAACATCAACCCCCTATACCGGGAGAGACGAATCCCCTCCTATCGCTCATTGCCTCCATGTGACTCGGGACTGTACCCAAAAACCACCGTTTTGCACGCCCTCTTGGACGTGGTAAGATGGAAATCAAAGCACAGTGGGAACCACACAAGACTCTATGACGATCTCGGGTCAACAGACTACTCTGTACCAGTGTCACCAGAGAACTGCCATCTGACGTGAGGTATAATACCATCTGGGAGTTCTCGGCGAGTCCGTCCAGTGTACCCAGTCTATACTGAGCACCCGTATATCATCTCTGATGTCAAACACCAATGGATATGGGATCATCCATCGCCCTTCTGTATGGGTCGAGAAGGTACACGCTAGTCTACTCTGGTATATCGATGCCCCGTCTCGATACACCCACGACTAGGGACTTTGAAGGATGTACTTACGGACTACCATGTCCCCACTAGTATGATCCGCATCATAGTCCAGGTGGTCAAGTACAGATCCTAAGGGCTTTACCAACATGTAACAGAGAGACAAACAGTGTACACGTTAAGGTAAAGAGCAACCAGATAGCATACTATCATGTCGAGCAAGAAAGTCCTCCCTATATATTTCCCAGCATCCACTACAATATACATCCTATATACAGTAATGGCCTCTAGGGCATTCATATAACTAACATACGGTAGCTAACTAATGCTTATCTGCTAGCATACGATGTGATTGGATTAGGGTATTCGTATGGCGTTGTTTGGCATGCGTCAAGGGTCGTGCGGGTGGTTTTAATTCAATCAGGAAATGCACAGGTTGAACTTGACTAGTGGACTATGGGTTGTTTGGCATGCGTCAAGGTCATAGCATGCTAGGGGTTAAAGTATTATTGGGAGTTTCAAGTGTTGAAATTTGCAATGAGATTGCATACCTTTTATGAGATAGTTGGATCCCGATACCCACTGCGAGTAAGAGTTACTCCTGGGAGAGTTTTACACATTACAATTAGCCGATAAAGTAGGTGTCTACAAAGGTGTTAACGGGGTTACGCCCCTGGGAAAATGAAGTTTACTTTAATTAGGTCCGTACGAAAGCACGGGGAACCTCCCTCAAAGTACCGGCACTGGCCTGGCTGAAAGATTGGCGAACTTGTAGCGTGTAATTAATCCCGGCTAGTCTTTCCTTTTAGGGTTTGAAGGAAGATTTGACTAAAACAGTGGGAGACATCCTGATTAGATAAATTGATAACCAATCTAATCTTGTAAAAGCGCACGCTGAGTGTTTTCTTCTCTCTCTCCTGGTTATGACTATGTCACGCCTTAATCAAGATAATAATACGGATGTATTGACCGAACCCGCTTGTTATACTGCGCAAGGGAACGCTGGTCCCGCTCCAACTTATAATTGTTATAAGACAGAGCAGGAAATAGGGGATTACCAGAATTCCCGTGCCGCCCAAACGAAGAAAGTGCATGTTGATGCATCATCTTCGGGTGTGTTCATTACACAGAACTGTTTCTCAAGATCCTTTACGTCCTGTGTATTTGATACCAGATCAGGATCCCACATATGTAATTTGTTACATTGGCTAGAGATAGGTAGAGAACTGAGAATGGGTGATAAGTTTCATGAGATAGAAACGGTGCAAGTGTTGCAGCCAAGTCTGTTGATAGTTATCACCCTGTATTACAAGAATACATTGATTCTGAACGAATGTTATTAGATACCGAACCTGATATACAACATCATATCAGTTTCTTTATTAATAAAGAAGGATATAATTTTGTCTTGTTGGATAATGTTTTGAACATTTCCTATATCAAAAGTTGATCGGTTCAGGCACGTTATCTAAAAGCATAGACGTTCTAAATCAAACCACAGTTCTTAACGTATAGAACACACACAAGAGGAACAGTTCAAAAATGAACAAATCTTCTTGAGGCATTGTAGACTAGGTCATATCAATGCGACCCGACTAGCTGAAGTTACATATAGATGCATATTTAAATTAGTTTGAATTTACATCTTGTAAAACTTGCCGGTCATGTCATAGAGATAATATGACCACAGCCCCGTTTATGGGAAACAGAGAAAGAGTTAGTGAACTCTTGGGATTGATACATGCTGATGTATGAAAGTCCTCTGTCTACACATGCCAGGACCGGTTCTTTGTACTTCATTACATTCACTGATTATCTCTCAAGATTCGGACATATGTTCCTGTTGAAACACAAGTCTGGACCTTTTGAGATATTCACAGAATATAAATTAGAAGTAGAGAACCAAAAACGGGTAAAAGTATTATGTCCTTTGATGAGATCAAGGAGGAGAATACTAGAGCAAGGAATTCCTGGACTATTCTAAAGGAGAATGAGATTCTCTCTTAGCATTACTCCTCCGTATACACCATAGCACGATAGTATATCGGGGCGGAGCTATAGCACCCTATGTGATACGGTGTGCTCTATGATGAGTACTACTGAGTTTCCTATTTCCTTTTGGTAGTTATGCACTTGAGAAGCTACATACCTATTGAATAGGGTTCCAATCAAATCAGTTGCCTACCACTTCATATGTGATATGGAATGGGAAGAGCCTATCTCTTAAGTGTATTAAGATTTGGGGTTGTCCGGCCTATGCCTAAAAAGCAAAATCCAGACAAGCTCGAGGCAAAGTCAGTTCTGTGGAAGTTTGTTGGATATCCCAAGCATTTGCAAGGGAATATCTTCTGCCAAACTGAGGAACAAAAGTTGTTTTGTTTCTCAGCATGCCACCTTTGTGAAAGGGAATTTCTTGTGAAGAAATTAGTGGTCATGAGGTAGAACTGGAAATAGTTCCAGCTATACAAACTGCAGCTGATGATTTGGTAGAACCAAAGGATTCAATAGTTTCTAACGAACCTCAGCCTCTCCGCCGATCTAGTAGGGTTCCTCACCCACCTGAAAGATACTTTGGTTTCTCTATGACAGTGGGAGCGAGGATTGCATCATGAGATGATGACCCAACTAGTTTCGAGCTGGCCATCAGGAGTGGGACTCTGTAAGAATGGTTGGATGCTTATCGATCTCAGATGGAATCCTTATACACCAATAAAGTATGGACTTTGGTTGCTTTATCTGAAGGGTTAAATCTACATTAGGAGCAAGTATATCTTGAGAAGATTACTTGGTGTACATGGAAAAGTTGAGACTTTCAAAACTATGCTTAAGTGCATCCAGATCCTACTTGCCACTGCTACATACCATGACTACGATATCTGGTGGTTGGGTGTCATGACTGCTTTTCTAAATGATGTTTTAGAAGAGAGCGTCTATAAGTACACAGCCAGAGGGCTTCGTAGACAGTGGGAGCAGCGGAAACGTGTGCAAGATGCTTTATATGATAAAGCAGGCATCGTGGAGTTGGAATATCTGTTTTGATGTGGTAGTCAAAGAGTTTGACTTCATCAAAATGGTAGATGAACCTTATATATACAAAAAGGTAGTAGGGAGTATGGTGATGATCCTTGTAGAGTACGTGGATGACATACTCTTGATAGGGAAGGAGTTTCCTATGCTACGCTCGGTCAATCTCCGCTTATCACAAGAATTCTCCATATAGGATCAAAGTGATACCTCCTAAATCCTGCATTTTTAGATCTATGAGATAGATCTAATTGGATATTAGGATACTTACTAGTTGTAGTGAGATGGTATCAATCAATCCTGGGGAGAATCACTGGAAAGGTTTCAGGGTGATAAGAACGACTGAATGTCAGTCGCAGGCATTGTCTTTACCCTCAGTGGAGGGACGGTATGTTGGAAGAGTTCTAAGCTAGATACCGTGACTTACTAGACGATTAAAGGCAAGATACATCGTTACCAAGGATGCTACCAAAGAGGCAGTCGTGATAGAAATAAGTTCATGAGATGAACTTAGTTCCTACCATTGTATGACAATGGACTTGTGGCTTATCCCTAGGAACCACCGTCCCATCAGAAATCCAGATATAATTCTTAGGCAGTATCACCTGATCATGGAGATGGTTGATCTCCAGGGAGATCAAGGTTAGGAGAGTAGACACAGAGGGCAATAGCGCGGATCCACTCACAAAGGCCTTTTTCCCAGTAGAGACTTTTATGGGATGGTTGAGTATGAGATACTTCAACCACAGCTAATTGTTGGGTATGTGATACCATAACAGATGGCCCTAGTGCAAGTGGGAGATTGTTAGTTATATATATGCCCTAGAGGCCATTACTGTAAATACGATGTATATTGTAGTGGATGCTTGGACATATATAGGGAGGACTTTCTTGCTCGACATGATAGTACGCTATCTGGTTGCTCATTATCTTAACGTGTACTCTGATTGTCTTTATGTTACATGTTGATAAAGCCCTTAGGATATGTACTCGACTACTGGGACTATGATGAAATCATACTAGTAGGGCCACGGTAGTCGACGAGTACTGTAAGTGCACGGCGGCGCCCCGGCCGTCAATCCGACGGCCAAATGCGGAAGCGGTGATAAACTTAAATTTTTCTTGGACTGGAAAACCGCCGCGCACTAAAACCCGGATCGAACCACTAACTATTCCTAGCTAACAATAAGATGGGAAAGAGATATACCGACGATCCAAGTCCTCCGGTCTTCTCGTCGTCGTCCCAAACTCCTGCGGAATGTGCCGTCTCCTCCTCGTCGCCGGAAGTGCACCACACCGCCTACTTCTTTTACGGGCTCCCACCTCAATGCCGAGGCAACTCGGGCACGAAGCTGGCTAGTCGACGTGCCCAAGATTTGCTGTAGAATATGTAGTACTCAAGTCTCACTTTGGGGTAGTGGAGGTTGCCTTTTGGTGGAGGGATGATACAAGGAGTTTTTCTTGGGAATTTTGGTGAAGAAAATGATATGATATCAACCAAATTGACCCTCCCAAAATTGGGACAGCCCCCTTCTCCAAAGAATGGCCGGCCATGCTAAATTGAGAGGGGAGAGTGAGAGTGAGGAACAATGTATCAAAAGATTACCCATCACATAATGCAAGAGAGAGAGGGAAATGATATCATGAAAGGAAATGATTATCAACAAAGCCATACTCCACCAACCTCATCATCACAACAAAAGTCAATCCATCATGACACCATCATGAAGCAAAAAGACAAGCAAGGTCAAGGTATGGTGAGCCATCATGATACAAGGAAATATGCAAAGACCCCCTTCCACAAAAGCTTATTTGCAACAATGCAAATAAGCCCTCCTCCACCAATCTTCGGCCAATGAACGGAACAATGGAAATTGGCCGAAACGGAAAGCAAACTGGCAACTCCATAAAACTGGTCCCGTAATAAATTACAGGAAAACCCCGATACTGTGCATACACACCCGCATCTGTATTTCTACCGAAATACAAATGCAATGAGACAAAATCTACACTGTACTATACTAGGATCCGGCAAGTATTATCCGTTCGATCCTGATCCGTGCAATACCGCACGTATCTGATCGAACCCTGCCATATATCCATACGGCCTGTAGTACAAACTGTCCGATCCTGATCCGTACAATACCGCACGTATCTGATCGGACCTTGCCATATCTCCATACGGCCTCTACAACCTTTCGCCCGAAAGCTGAGTAACAGAATGTGGAGGACTCTAAAGACTCGTCAACACCTTGGTTGTGGATTTAACCACTAGCACGTCAGAGGTATAAGCCAATACGTAACGGGCTACCAGGTATTGACTAAAAGGGACGTATGTGAGCGAACTCAGCCTGACTCCCTACTGAGCCTCTCAGTGACAATATCCGTACAGTCCGGTCCGTTCGTCTATGAGCATCGCTTGGCGGGCCTAGGGGGTTGGTAAAAGTCAGACCCCCAAAAGCGGTACAAGTCGTGTCGGAGTGTAGCCCAGAACACCCTAAGATACTACTGGAATACCTACCAGTAAATCTCCTTGCCTCGGCCGAGGGCTTCGTGTAATGGCTCTCGTAGACACAGCACGACCTCACCCCCAATACCGGGAGAGACGAACCCCTGAAGATACGCTCACTGCCTCCATGTGGCTCGGGACTGTACCCAACTAAAACCTGTTTGCACGACTCCTTTGAGCCGTGGTAGGGTAGTAATCAAAGTACAGTGGGAACTCACACGAGACAAATGACGATCCCCAGGTCGATGAACTAACCTGCACACATGTCACCAGGGAACTGCCATCTGACGTCTGGTATATGACCAACTAGCATGTTCCCGGCGAGTCATGTCCGGTGTACTCATAACCCAATGAGCACCTGTATACATCTTAGGTGATCCAACTGACACCAGTGGCTTGTGAGACCGGCCACCGCCCCTCGTCGGGGTCTCGACTGTATACACTAGTCTACTATAGAGAATCGATGCCCTTTCTCGAAACTCTCACGACTAGGGACCTTTTAAGGATATGCTTATAGACCCCCAGCTCCCACTTATATGATCGCCCTCATACTGCTGGTGGTCAAGCAAGAATCCTAGGGGCTCTACCAACGTGTAATAGCGACTTGTCAGGTCACCTGAAGCAGTACACGATGATAAAGGTAAACCAGATAGCATACTATCATCTCGAGTAAGACTGTCCTACCGGGATAGGTCCTCCATCAATCATTACAATCACGTACCTGTGACCTAATAATTGACTCTGAGGGCACTATCTCCAACAATCTCCCACTTGCACTCAAGGCTAATTATTGCGATGTCGCATACTCACAGCCCGTGTCATACCGAACACCCAACTCCTCTACTAGTCAGTCTCACAAAGCTCGTTTGCGAAACTATTGCGTTCGAGGAATAGCCTCAGTGAGTGGATCCGCTTTGTTGTCTCTTTCCATGTCTCTCTATATCTTAAGTTCGCGGAGAAACCCATCTCCCGAAATGAGCAATACCTGTCTTAGAATATGTTTGGATGTCTGATGGGACTTAGCTCATAAATGAACACCAAATCCAAACTTCTTAGACTGTATCGTCAACTGAACTTAATCAGTATCCTGCGCCATGCCACCCTCAGTATTGCCTTGGACCACCTATCCAAAATACTGCCCCTCATCAGAAGGAAAACTATAGCTCTGACAACCTCCTTGTCGTCCATGTCACCTTGGAAGCCTGGAATGATAACTGTTTCCCGAATGAGGCTGTCGTTATCATATCCCTAGAACATCCACTTATGTTCTAAAACTGCTTCCGACTGTTTCTCCATGATCGGATCAATATCAACTTATTGCATCTAGTGCAAGAACAATATCTGGTGTGGTACTTGACATCTCATGATTGACTCAATTGCCTGAGCAAGTGATCTGCCAATCATGCACATCCCTCTCCCCTTTAGTCTGTAAGACACCTTTAGAGAGGGTGACTCCATTACCTGCAGGTACACTACCGTGCCAGGAGTCGTCCATTCTAAATACTCTTAGAATGCTGTCTAAGTACCCTGATTGGGAAACCACCCAAATCTAGATCTAAAACTATAGATCTAGTAACCAGTATGTCTGATATAATGTCCAAGTCCCATGTGGAGAAACTACAGTGTGACGACCAAAGTATAACCGACTGTAGTATAGGAGTTTCTTTTCCTACTCTGTGTATGTCATCCAGATACCAGGACATCACACCCTACTACCTTCTCAACAGATCCATCCCCTATTCTGATGAAGTCAAACCCATGACTGTCACGTCAGAAATAGATGATCTATCTCCGCTATATCTGCTTTAGTCTATAAATAGACATAAGCCACCTGTCCACCAATGCTTCCGCTGCTCCCACTGACTACGACAACCCTCTGGCAGAGTCATATAGACGTATACTTCTAAAACTAGTTTAGAACGACGCTATACTCATCCTCCCGCCGGGTCTCGCAGCCTGGAACAACAGCAATGGTAATTGTGGGTAAACAAGAACTTCCCTGTCACCGTCCTTGAGGCTACCGTAGTACCTCTCGAGTGCCTGAAGTTACCCACCTTATCCGCAGAGTGGCCAATGGAATGTCAAACCAGATTGAATCTTTAGGTTCCTATCAAATCTTCAGTAATCGTTTGTGGTTCTGGAATCACTTCCAGTTCTACCATACTCCCACTACTGTTTTCCTGAAAAAATCCATTTTTAATAAAACTGTGGCGAGTCTAGAACAATATTGTTATTGTTCATCCAGATGGTAGAAAGTCAACCCGCGTCATAGCCTGGGTCAACCCACAAACAGTCATTACAGAAACGTGCCTTGAGTTGTCCAGTGTCTGGTTTTAAGCATAAGCCGGACAACTCCCCGTACCTTAACATCGTTAAGATATGAACTGTTCTATATCCCATATAGGACCAGAGGCACTGATTTAATTGAACCAGATTCAAATCATGCAACTGTCTCCAGTGCATGTCAACTAAATGGAAGGAGGCCGATCAGCGTTACTCAACTTAGGAATGCTTCCAATTATGAGTAACCTGAAAAAGAAGCAAGTTCTCTTAGTCATTACTATCAACTTAATACCATACACAAGTATCTACATCTTCGATCTCTTTGAAGAATCCCGATACTTGCTATACCTGGTTCTCTACTCTATTCAAATACCTATAACTTCTCAAAATTCGGACCCTGTGTTTCCTACGAAACACCTGTCTAAAAACTAGAGAAGTCATAAGTAAACCGAATATAGTACGAGGACCAACCCCTCTGTCCTGATGGACCCTGGACAACATACAATACTCTGTATAAGTCCCTTGAGTCTGAAAACTCATTCACCGTGTGTCGTAGGTTGAAAACTGTACTTATGGTTAAGAAGAATTACACCGCTGTTTAATGCTCCTTCCCTAACCATCCACAGATATCGGTAAATGTCGTAGACATAATTTCAGAAAGGTATATCTCACTCTATGAAAATAGACGTACAGATAAATCAATTTGAAATTGGTGCATAACAGCGGATATTCAAAACCAAATATTTGCCGACCGGCAAACAGCCCAGGTGATTTTCTCAAATATCCCCGATTACAACGAATCCCGATATAATGAGGATGATCACCCAATTCCCAATAACTTACTCCCAATCATCATCTGTAAAACCATACAGATATGAGAATCGTACCTGGTAAATACATACCCTGGAGTAAGGACTAATTGGGAAATCAGTTTTCCTTTAACAGTACACAGTGAAACTGAAACATTGAAATGTTTCGATGGGGTATCCGGGTATTCCTAGTAATGCCTCTTCCATTATCCAGATTCACAACTGTAACCGTGTATTTCTTTGCCACCTCTCCAAATCCCTTCTTATGTCTTTAGTCTTTACCTTCTGCACACCCCTTTAGGCCAAATGGTTTTCTTCCTTCCCTACCGTTCGGCACCAGCCTATGGTTTGGAAGAAGACTATCCAATAAACATAATGGGTGTACTGTCCTAATCCTAGGAGCACTCGCAGTGCGAGAGAAGGTGAAGATAAAAGACACCTGAATAAATCTTATTCCTATTTCTCCTGAACCAGAATCCATCCCCGAACTGGAACAGGTTCCTTTCGAGTTCGTATATAACCATACGATGGAGTATCCAATAAACTGTGGATCTTCGTAGTGATACGGAGTGTCCTGGAGAAATACAAAGGTGATTTTAGGATTGGCGAAGGAATACTTGGTTTGGTCGTGAATATCTGTTGCAATTTACTTTGCCCTCTTACTAATCCCTTGCTTTGTCTGAACTTAATACCTTCTGTACACCATCGTTAGGCTAATTGGTTTTCTTCATTCCCTACCGGTCGGCACCAGCCTAAGGTTTGGAAGAAGACTATCCAATTTGCGTAATAGGTGTACTATCTCCTAAACCAAGGAGTACTCGCAACCTGAGAGAAGGTAAAAGGAAAAGACAACTGAATAATCCTATCCGTTTTCTCCAGAACCTGAAACCATCCTCGAATAAATTCTTTCGAGTTCGTATCTAACCATACGATGGTTTTGTCCAATGGAAGTGGACGTTCGTAGTAATACGGGGTGTCCTGGAGAAATGGGTAAAAGTAGGAGTGGCAATGAGGTTTGCAACTCTGACAATCCAAAAGCCAGTGTTTAAGAAGGTTCGGTCAACTTGGTCACTGAGTCATAGTCTTAGGGTCGGGTCAATGGTCGCTACCAAAGAGAGAGAGAAAAGAAACACTCAGCGTGCACTCTAACCTAGATCAGAATGGTTACCAATTTATCTAATCTGGAAACCTCCCACTGTACCTCAAATTCTCTTCCAAACCTAAAAGAAGAATTAGTCGGGAACACCCGAGGAGTAAACTAACTCATCAGTGGGAATCGGGATCCAACTATCATCGCATGATAACGTGACGGAATCCGCTCACATCATCATACTCCAGATGGTATGCGCATATCTGGCAAGTTTCAGTTCTTTTGAAACTCCCGATGTGATTTTTACCCCATGCTCTTATGACCTTGACTTTGGCCAACATATCATAAGTCACATGTCAAGTTCTACCCGTCATTATCCAGGTTAATTTGAATCCACCCGTACATACCCTTGACTTTGGCCAACATGGCAGTACGACTGTTCCAAACCAACGCATCTATCTATGCTGCATATGAATATCCAATAGCTACCAATCACTGTGCCTTGACTTTGGCCAACATACACAGCTTGAATACTATTGACTACCCATATGAAACGACGGAGGGCTACGAATGGTTTCTGGCGAAAACCTTTAACGTAATGAACTTGATATCGTTGAAGGAACGGATAGCTTTTAAAAATATAGTGACGAAAACCATTGCTAAAGAGGTCACTCCCGGTGAAGGGATCTCGGCTCTTTCCCCGTAGAATGAGGTGCAGGATATTCCAACTGAATACCACGATGCAAAGCAAAAGTAATCGGCTATAGTGAAGTTAATGCCCTGACGCAAACTTCTGTCCAAGGGGTCACTCCCGGTGAAGGGATCTCGGCCCTTGCCTCGTCGACTGAGGAGCAGGATATTCCAACTGAATACCACGATGCAAAACAAAAGTGAACGTCCTTGCAATAACAGCTTTTTGAAAAATGTTCCAACAACATCAGATTAGGTTTGTTTTTAACTTGCATTGATCCGAATCAACGCAGTCCCATCAATTGATCACACCACAAAGAACGAAAATAATATGACGTACGTATATGCCATCCGCATTCGCCACTGGGTCCCGTCATTACCCGTTAGGTTAGCTAACCAACGACAGAGCGGGGACTGGACTAGCGCGGATGAAAAACATATACAACATCTACTAATATATATACCAATATATTATATTTCGCTCAAGGCGTGAATAAAATGCAACATCACAGAAATGTACAGCATCACAGAAACAATACAGATATCTGGGATCCCCGGGTTTCACAGAGCCGCTGAAAACCCGACGTTCCCCTGGTCGTGTGGATAGCCTGTGCAATGAAATCCTAGACCCCTACGGGCGCGGTAAGTTACCCGCCAAAACCTGAAGCGAGGCAGCCCCCTTCAGCAACGTGAATGGACCACCCAGCACTTCACGGAATCCGGTAACTTGGGCACCCCTCCTGGGTCAACCTGTACCCCCTACGAGTGCGGCGAATATCCCTCCAATCCTAGAGTGAAGCCCCCTCCGTCTCAATGCCATGAGATGCGGGCTTGTTGCCCTCTAGAACCCGGCTATCCGTGCACCCCTCCGCGGGGCAATCCTAGTACAGAAAGTAAAATATACATACAACGGGTACATCGACCGCAACCTGGTCGTGCCCCAAAATAATAATACAAATAGGAAGTGACGGCAGTCCACATGTCGGACGCTCGCCCCGCAATATCAAATGTACATAATACAACCACAACTGTACTAGCATTGCATCCAGGCTATCCCCCACGACCGATCCGCAACATCACAGCAAAAACAAAACATCAATGTGAAAGTCACGTTCGCAAATCCGTCTAACCGGGCTATAGCAGTTAGACCGGATTTACCGATCAAGTGACATTCACGGTCGCAGATATAATGTAAATACTGTGAAATAATGTGTTAAAAATATCTGATCAATCAAAAAATTAACAAGTGGGCCCCCAAGCAATACTGTAGCACTCACAGAAATTCTGGGCCCAATTTTAATATTCCAAAACCCCTAAAATCTCCCCAGAAGCCCACTGTAAAAACCCAACCCACTGATTCCTCCATACTGCGGCGGAACAGCGGCAACAAGTGGGTTTTGGCCGCGGTTCCGCGCTCTGGTTAGAAGATCAGTGCGTCGAATTTGTACAGTAGTCTTACAATTTCTAGTACATCAATATTTTACAACCTGAAAAATTTTTCGAGGCCAAAAATTTTCAACAGAAACTGATGCTGAAGGAAATGCGGGTTTTGGGATTTTTGATCGATCCGAATTGCAAACACATTAAACCAAGATAGACTAAGTTAATGGCGAGTCTCTTATACCACTGTAAGTGCACGGCGGCGCCCCGGCCGTCAATCCGACGGCCAAATGCGGAAGCGGTGATAAACTTAAATTTTTCTTGGACTGGCAAACCGCCGCGCACTAAAACCCGGATCGAACCACTAACTAGTCCTAGCTAACAATAAGATGGGAAAGAGATATACCGATGATCCAAGTCCTCCGGTCTTCTCGTCGTCGTCCCAAACTCCTGCGGAATGTGCCGTCTCCTCCTCGTCGCCGGAAGTGCACCACATCGCCTACTTCTTTTACGGGCTCCCACCTCAATGCCGAGGCAACTCGGGCACGAAGCTGGCTAGTCGACGTGCCCAAGATTTGCTGTAGAATATGTAGTACTCAAGTCTCACTTTGGGGTAGTGGAGGTTGCCTTTTGGTGGAGGGATGATACAAGGAGTTTTTCTTGGGAATTTTGGTGAAGAAAATGATATGATATCAACCAAAATGACCCTCCCAAAATTGGGACAGCCCCCTTCTCCAAAGAATGGCCGGCCATGCTAAATTGAGAGGGGAGAGTGAGAGTGAGGAACAATGTATCAAAAGATTACCCATCACATAATGCAAGAGAGAGAGGGAAATGATATCATGAAAGGAAATAATTATCAACAAAGCCATACTCCACCAACCTCATCATCACAACAAAGGTCAAGCCATCATGACACCATCATGAAGCAAAAAGACAAGCAAGGTCAAGGTATGGTGAGCCATCATGATACAAGGAAATATGCAAAGACCCCCTTCCACAAAAGCTTATTTGCAACAATGCAAATAAGCCCTCCTCCACCAATCTTCGGCCAATGAACGGAACAATGGAAATTGGCCGAAACGGAAAGCAAACTGGCAACTCCATAAAACTGGTCCCGTAATAAATTACAGGAAAACCCCGATACTGTGCATACACACCCGCATCTGTATTTCTACCGAAATACAAATGCAATGAGACAAAATCTACACTGTACTATACTAGGATCCGGCTAGTATTATCCGTTCGATCCTGATCCGTGCAATACCACACGTATCTGATCGAACCCTGCCATATATCCATACGGCCTGTAGTACAAACTGTCCGATCCTGATCCGTGCAATACCGCACGTATCTGATCGGACCTTGCCATATCTCCATACGGCCTCTACAACCTTTCGCCCGAAAGCTGAGTAACAGAATGTGGGGGACTCTAAAGACTCGTCAACACCTTGGTTGTGGATTTAACCACTAGCACGTCAGAGGTATAAGCCAATACGTAACGGGCTACCAGGTATTGACTAAAAGGGACGTCTGTGAGCGAACTCAGCCTGACTCCCTACTGAGCCTGTCAGTGACAATATCCGTACAGTCCGGTCCGTTCGTCTATGAGCATCGCATGGCGGGCCTAGGGGGTTGGTAAAAGTCAGACCCCCAAAAGCGGTACAAGTCGTGTCGGAGTGTAGCCCAGAACACCCTGAGATACTACTGGAATACCTACCAGTAAATCTCGTTGCCTCGGCCGAGGGCTTCGTGTAATGGCTCTCCTAGACACAGCACGACCTCACCCCCAATACCGGGAGAGACGAACCCCTGAAGATACGCTCACTGCCTCTATGTGGCTCGGGACTGTACCCAACTAAAACCTGTTTGCACGACTCCTTTGAGCTGTGGTAGGGTAGTAATCAAAGTACAGTGGGAACTCACACGAGACAAATGACGATCCCCAGGTCGATGAACTAACCTGCACACATGTCACCAGGGAACTGCCATCTGACGTCTGGTATATGACCAACTAGCATGTTCCCGGCGAGTCCTGTCCGGTGTACTCATAACCCAATGAGCACCTGTATACATCTTAGGTGATCCAACTGACACCAGTGGCTTGTGAGACCGGCCACCGCCCCTCGTCGGGGTCTCGACTGTATACACTAGTCTACTATGGAGAATCGATGCCCTGTCTCGAAACTCTCACGACTAGGGACCTTTTAAGGATATGCTTATAGACCCCCAGCTCCCACTTATATGATCGCCCTCATACTGCTGGTGGTCAAGCAAGAATCCTAGGGGCTCTACCAACGTGTAATAGCGACTTGTCAGGTCACCTGAAGCAGTACACGATGATAAAGGTAAACCAGATAACATACTATCATCTCGAGTAAGACTGTCCTACCGGGATAGGTCCTCCATCAATCATTACAATCACGTACCTGTGACCTAATAATTGACTCTGAGGGCACTATCTCCAACAAGTACATCCTATAAATGTTCCCAGTCGAGGGTGTATCGAGACAGAGTATCGATACACCAGAGTAGACTAGCGTATACGCGTCTTGACCCATATGATGGGCGATGGATGATCCCATATCCATCGGTGTTTGACATCAAGGATGGTGTACGGGTGCTCAGTAGAGACTGGGTACACTGGACGGACTCGCCGAGAACTCCCAGATGGTATTATACCTCACGTCAGATGGCAGTTCTCCGGTGACACTGGTACAGAGTAGTCTGTTGACCCAAGATCGTCATAGAGTGTTGTGTGATTCCCACTGTGCTTTGATTTCCATCATACCACGTCCAAGAGGGCGTGCAAAAATGTGGCTTTTGGGTACAGTCCCGAATCACATGGAAGCAATGAGCGATAGGAGGGGATTCATCTCTCCCGGTATAGGGAGTTGATGTTGCGCTGTGTTCGATTGGCTATAACTGGAAATCCCTGGCCAGGGTTGCTGAGATTTACTGGTAAGTGTTATCAGTAGTTTCTCAAACTGTTATAGACCTCATATCGACACGACTTATCAAGTTACTAGGGTCTGACGTTTACCATCCCTAGGCGAGATATGCGACATATCAGACGACGAGACCGGACTGTACGGGAGTGTTACTGATTGGATTCGTAGGAGAATGTATAGGCTTGCTTGTTGATCTTCTGATCGCTCAATACCTGGGTGGCTGTTACGTTTATCTGACTGCTTGCAGCTTGTGGGTGTTTGATATGATCATCACCTACTGCCGGCGTATTGACGATTCTTTAGAGTCCTACACAGAGGTTTCTTGACTCAGGCAAAACGAAGTAGGAGCACATATGTGATATGTGCGGGACCGAGGATAATGCGATATGAGATACCGTATTCTATTCTCGCGATATTTGATATCAGCCGGGTCATCGGATCAAGTGTTGATTCGATGAATCGGTAAATGAAATATTAGTCGGTTATATGCGATATAGCCGGATTGTCGGATCAAATGTTGATTCGATAATTTAATGTATAATAATATATATGATATATTAAATTACATTAACTAATATTAGCTCACTAAAATATTCTTTTTCTCACTCGGGTAATACATTGATATATATGCGGTATATGTTAATTGTATTATTTTATTTTGTTACAATAAATATTGTATATGTGATATATAATATTGTAACTTGTTAGGGTTATTAATGCAACATGTTTAGTGGAGATTAAACATGGTTAGGGTTTGATTTGGGTTAATCATTTCTAGAACCTTCTAGAAGGTTTTGTTTTGTTTTGTGCATAGATATTTTTGCAAGATATTTGTTTAACCCAACCTAACCCTATAACCTTAGTTAAATCTCTACAAGGGTTAGTTTGACCATGGTTGCATTTCTAACCTTATCATAACTTTCATTATTCATCACAAATGGATCACTATTCTTATTCTTCTTCTTCCTTGATGCAAACCTTTCTTGCTTTGCTTTTTGTGATGAAAGTGAGTGAGAATAAGAAAACAAATGAGAGCAAAAATCCTACTTCATCATCCTCATCTACCCTTGCCATTTAGATGAGGGTGTTCACTTCATTTTATGAGTGAGAGCTTGTGTTAATGAAACCTCAAGGTAGATCATCTTTGTTATCGAAGATCGGAAGCAAGCTTGCACCTTTCTCTTCGTGGAACCTCTCGAGAGTCCGGATACACGATGATCGCAGTGAAGGGACCTCAACACGGAGCTTAAGAAGTGAAGGACTGGATCTACAAAGGTTGTAATTCCTCTCACTTAGTGTTAAAGTGTTTAACATGCTTGTTTTCGCCTAATCTCTAGTCTAAGATCTTGGTTTAGGGTTGTTCGGCACGGATAAATTTTAAATCGGGCATGGTTGATGCCTCGTAGACCCTTGTGAGAGTGCCTAGCAACCCTACAGGTGGGGTGCACAAACTACCGAGTACTTTAAAGTGCTTAGTGGCCTACTCATGTCGTTGAGGGAGACCGCTTCACTTTGGGTACTTGACGGGTAGTTTGCCATACCCGTAGGGTCTAGGGTGGGGGTTTGGCTATTCATCACGACTGTGTAATCCGTCTTTCATTGCAGGCTCAAAAGAAATGCGGATTGCTTGTATATCCAATATGTTCATCTATGATCTGGAATGCCTATTATTGCGTCTGACGAATGTACAATATCTATATATGATTTCTAGTAGGCGTTACTTATGTTTTGCATCCGCCCTAGCCCAGCCCCCGCTCTGTCGTTAGTTAAGTAACCTAACGGGTGAATGTCGGGGCCCAGTGGCGAATGCGGATGGCATAAGAGGACGTTGTAATTTCGTTGTTTTCTGCAATGATAGGTTAATTGATGGGACGCATTATTTTAATGCAATGAAAATAAACCAAAGTTGAATCGTTGGAACAGTTTAAAAGAAACCACTCGATTATTTTTAAAAACAGCAGATTTTTAATTGCGGAGCTTAAACCACTCCTTTTAAAAGCTATCAGGTTCCTTTGATCATATCAAGTTCACTACGTTCACGGTTTCGCCAAAACCATTCGCAGCCCTCCGTCATTTCATTTGGGTATTCAGTAGTATTCAAGCTATGTATTTTGACCAACGCCAAGGCATAGTGTTTGGTAGCTGCTGGGTATTTATCTGTTGCATAGATAGATGAGTTGGTTTGGGACAGTCGTACTGCCATTTGGCCAACGTCAGGGGTATGTACGGGTGGGTTCAAATTAACAAGATAATGATGGGTAGAACTTGACATGTGACTTATGACATTTTGACCAACGCCAAGGTCATAAGATCATGGGGCAAAAATCCACATCGGGAATTTCTAAAGAAACTGAAATTTGCTAGAGTTGCATACCATTTGGAGTGTGATAATTTTGGTAGGATTCCTTCAGCTTTATCACACGATGATATTTGAATCCCGATTCTACTGTGAGTATATGCTACTCATCAGGAGATTCTTTCACTTAACGATCAATGCTATAAACCAAGTAGGTGTCGAGAAAGGTGTCAGCGGGGCTACGCCCCCAGGGAAAAGAGATTATTTAATTAAGGAACTTTACGAAAGCATCGTAAAACCTCCCTCGAAGTACCGACACTTGCCAGGCTGAACGGTTAAGCAAGTATTGTACAGTAAGAATAGTCCTGACTAGTTCTTCCTTTTTGGTTTGAGGAAGGATTCAAGAAACAGTCGGAGCCATCCTGCTTAGATAAACTAAAAACCACTCTAAACTTGCAAGAGCATCATGCTAAAGTGTTTCCTCTCTCTTCTAATTGCAGTGACCCAGAACATGACAAGCCTTAAGTTATTAGTAGATAAAAATATTTTGACAAGGCCAAACTATAAAGATTGGTTCCGGAATGTTAAAATGGTAATTACCTATGACAAATTGGGGTATGTCCTTACTACTAAGGCCCTTGCCGTCCCAGGTCCTGAATCCAGTGTCGCGGATAAGGAAATCCGCAAGACCTGGGAGTTAGATTGTGCGAAGGCCAAATGCATCGTGCTTGCCTCTATGAATAATGAACATCAGAGGAGGCACGAGAATATGGATCTTGAATCCATATTTCTCCACACCAAGGAACTGTATGGAGAGAATCTCGTATAGCTAGGTACGAGACCTCGAATAACTTGTTTCAGTCAAGGATGGCCGTCAGATCATCTGTAGGGGAACATGTCCTCAAGATGATTAGCTATATTGAAGAGCTCGCAGACCTCAGGACAACATTAGAGAACGAGCTGTATACAGACTTGATTCTCCAGTCCTTTCCTTCTACCTACGCCCAGTTTATCTTGAATTTCAACATTCAAGGTAAAGAAGTTGAACTTCCAGAACTCCTAAACATGTTAAGGAGTGCAGAGGGCACCTTGCAGAAAGCAAGGGAAACACCCACTATGTTTGTTCGTGGTACTTCTTCTTCCAGGTCCAAGGCAAGGGCCAAAGGAAGGAAGAAGAAGGCCGCCACCAAACCAAGAGGTGGCGTTGGTAAGGCAAAAGCCAAGGGAATGGCAAAGGTTGCAGTGCTAGTAGTGGTAAAGGAAGAGTGCTTCCACTGTCGCAGGAAAGGCCATTGGAAGAAGGATTGCAAAGCTTAGATTGCTAAGAACCAGGACCCGATGCAAGTTGTGGCTTCGGCTTCAGGTGTGTTTGTAATTGAAATTTGTCTGTCAATCAACTCTACTTCCTGGGTATTGGATACCAGATCAGGATCTCATACATGCAATTCATTGCAGGCACTGAGAAACCGTAGAGTGCTGAAGGTTGGTGATATAACCCTCAAGGTTGCTAACGGAGCTAGCGTGAATGCTGTGTCCGTAGGGGATTATCACCTTGGATTGACGAGTGGACATATTTTGGTTTTGCGCAACTGTTTTTGTATACCTAGTTTAACGTGTAATACCATATCAGTAGCGTTGTTATCAAAAGAAGGTTATGATTTCACGTTTGTAAGCGATATTGTTAACATTCACCTTAATCATGGTTTGATTGGGTCCGGTACACTAGATAACGGTATATACGTGTTAAACTAATTACAGATTTTCAATGTCCAGAACACACTAAAAAGAAAGTCTCCAAATATAAATCAGGCTCTCTTATGGCATTGTAGACTAAGTCACATCAATGAGACAATGTTAACTAAGTTACATAGAGAAGGATATTTGGATCCGTTCGAATATCAATCTGATGCCACTTGTCAATCATGTCTCAAAGGAAAGATGACAAAAACTCCATTCACTGGACATGGAGTAAGAGCGAGCGAGCTCTTAGGACTCCTACACAGTAATGTATGTGGTCCAATGTCTACACATGCAAGAGGCGGTTTTTCATATTTCATTACTTTTACGGATGATTACTCTAGGTATGGATTCATTTTCTTGATGAAACATAAATCCGAGACTTTTGAGAAATTCCGAGAATATAAGAATGAAGTAGAAAACCAAACCGGCAAAAGTATCAAGACACTGAGATCTGATCGAGGTGGTGAATACTTAAGTGCCGAGTTCCTGGGTTAGCTAAAAGAGAATGGAATTCTCTCTCAGCTTACTCCTCCATACACTCCACAACACAACGGTGTATCAGAGAGACGGAACCGAACCCTATTAGATATGGTGCGTTCAACGATGAGTAATGCTGAGTTACCGCGATCTTTCTGGGGTTATGCACTAGAATCAGCTGCATATCTTTTGAATAGGGTTCCTACCAAGACTGTGCCTACCACACCATATCAGATGTGGAGTGGGAAGAAACCCTATCTTCAGTATCCGAAGATATGGGGATGTCCGGCTTTTGTTAAAAAGCAGCATGCGGACAAACTCGAGGCACGCTTAGTACAATGTAAGTTTGTGGGATATCCAAAGACCTCAAAGGGGTATTTTTTCTATTACGCAGAGGAACAACAGGTTTTTGTTTCTCATAATGCCCATTTTCTAGAACAGCGGTTTTTAGAAAAGGAAACAAGTGGGGGCGCAATAGAACTGGAAGAAATTCCAGACCACAAACTGCTACTGAAAGTTTGGTAGAACCAGTAGTTCCTGCACCCCTCCGCAGGAGTAGTAGGCCATCTCATCCGCCTGAGAGATACTACGGTTTTCTCATAGATGGGGATAAAGAGGATTGCGTCATTGATAACGATGAACCTACTAGCTTCCAGCAGGCCATCCAGAGCGGCGACTCAGTAAGATAGCTGGATGCAATGCGGACCGAGATGGAGTCCGTGTACACCAACAAAGTATGGACTTTGGACTTTGCTACAGATGGGATAAAACCCATAGGATGCAAGTGGATCTTCAGGAAGAAGATTGGTGTAGATGGACAGGTGGAAACCTATAAGGCTAGACTTGTTGCAAAGGGTTTTCGTCAAAGACCTGGTTTGGACTATGACGAAACTTTTTCTCCAGTGGCTATGCTCAAATCCATTTGGATCCTTCTTTCCATTGCTGCCTTCCGTGATTATGCAATCTGGCAGATGGACGTAAAGACAGCTTTTCTAAATGGTAATTTAGAAGAGTGCATTTATATGGATCAGCCAGAAGGTTTCAATCAGAGTGGGAGCAGCGGGAAAGTGTGCAAGTTGCTTAAGTCCATTTATGGACTGAAGCAGGCATCGCGGAGTTGGAACATCTGTTTTGATGAAACGGTCAAAGAATATGACTTTATCAAAAATCCAGATGAACCATGTATATATAGTAAAATTGTAGCACGAACTATCGTATTCCTCGTCTTGTACGTGGATGACATTCTCTTAATAGGAAATGACATTCCTATGCTACAATCTGTCAAAGGATTCTTGTCACACAGGTTCTCCATGAAAGACCTGGGTGACGCCTCTTACATTCTGGGGATCCAGATCTATCGTGATAGATCTAAGAGGATGTTGGGACTTTTGCAGTCCAGGTAAATCAACACTATACTGAAAAGATTCAGAATGGAAGATTCAAAGCGCGGTAATTTACCGGCTTGTCACGGAATCACCCTCTCTAAAGAGATGTCTCCCAAGACTGATTTGGAAAGGGATCGCATGTCAGTTATACCCTACGCTTCTGCAGCAGGCTCTATAATGTATGCGATATTGTGTACCAGAGCAGATGTAGCTTACGCATTGAGCGTGGTAACCTGGTATCAGTCAAACTCAGGGGAGAAGCACTGGATAGCAGTAAAGAACATTCTTAAGTACCTGAGAAGGACTAAGGATATGTTCTTGGTTTACGGCGGAAAAGACCTCCAGATCGAGGCTTTTGCTGACTCCAGCTTCCAGAGTGACAAGGATGACTCCAAGTCCATGTCAGATTATGTCTTTACCCTCAACGGAGAGACGGTGTGCTGGAAGAGTTCCAAGCAGGACACCGTTGCTGACTCGACGATGGAAGCGGAGTACATAGCTGCTTGCGATGCCGTAAAAGAAGCAGTCTGGATGAAGAAGTTCCTAAAAGAACTTCAGGTGGTTCCTACCATTGTTAATCCAATACCTCTGTATTGTGACAAAAACAGGGGTATAGCTTTAGCGAAGGAACCCAGGTCCCATCAGAAGTCCAGACACATCTTATGGCGGTATCACCTGATCAGGGAGATCATAGATCGCCGGGAGATCGAGGTCCGGAGAGTTGCTACAGAGGAGAACACTGCAGATCCATTCACAAAGGCCATACCTCAGACACGGTTCGAGAGACTATTCGAGATGACAGGTCTTCGATATGCCATTACATGGCCCTAGTGCAAGTGGGAGATTGTTAGTGTATATGCCCTAGGGGGCATTATTGTATCATACTAGTTTGTATATTACTTAATGGAAGCTTGGGATATTCACAGTTGTATTAACAGTCTTGCTCAACATAGTAGTACGCTACTTGGTTTATATCTATCTTAATATGTGTATATGTTTCTTTTAACATATCACGAATACATATTGATAAAGCCCTTAGGATCTTGCTTGACTACCAGCGTTGTGATGGCAGTCACACTAGTGGGGGCTGGGTAGTCTACAAGCACATCCTTTTTCATGTCCCTTGTCATAGGATTATCGAGGCATGGCATCGATACTCCGGAGTAGACTAGTGTGTACGCTTCTCATCCCAGCAGGGGAAATGGTCTGTCCCACAGCTATTAGTACGTTGTACTGGAGATAGTATACAGGTGCTCGTTGGGTTACGGGTACACCGGACAGGACTCGCAGGGAACTGTTGGTTGGTATTATACCCGTCGTCAGTTAACAGTTCCCAGGTAACATGAGTATAGCATAGTCCGTAGACTTGACACTGCTGCTTCGTCTCGAGTGTGTTCCCACTGTTCTTAGAATGCTACCCTACCACGGCTCAAAGGATTCGTGCAAACAGGTAGCAGTTGGGTGCAGTCCCAAAGCACTTGGAGGCAGTGGCGGTTAGATAGGATTCGTTTCTCCCGGTATTGGGAGTTGATATCGCGCTGTGTTTAGAGAGCCATTACGAAAAGTCTGTGGCCAGGGCAAGCGAGATTTACTGGTAGGTTTTCCAGTAGCTTCTCAATGTGTAATGGGCTTCACTCCGACACAACTTATACCGCCTTTTCGGGGATTGACACTTGCCGCCCCCTAGACCCGATATGCGATAGTCTTAGACGAACAGACCGGACTGTACGGAGATTGTCACATCAGGCTCAGTAGGAGTTCGGATGGGTTTCCTCATTGGCCTTCTTATCGACATCTACAGTCACGACCCGAAGTTTGGCCTGTAACTGGCACTTAACCACGTAACGTCTACAGGCGTAACGCGACTAAGTAAGCCGAAGCCCATAAATCAAAACCATTAAAAAAAGTGCGTGTTGAAAACATTTAATGAAAACATTTGTTAAAACATTTATAAAACCTTGAGTATTTTAGTAAAGTTCCTTAAAGTTTAAGTTGTTTCTTAAAAATTCGGCAGTATCTCCTTTGTAAAAACTAGCCCCGAAATCGGGTACAAGAAAAGATATAAGTAAAAATGACATATAATATGAATAAAGCATCCCCAAATGGGAACAATCACGCCCAACGGCGGAAACAACCACCACAATAATAATATACGATACCGTAGCGAAGAAATGAGCAATGTAAGTGGAAAAATATCATGAAAGATAAAACTGCATAAATAAAGTCGGCTCACAACGAGCTCGACACCAGAGTACAAAATAATATACATCGTCATCACAACTGGTCTCTAAGTCAATACATGAATAGTAGATGGAGAGTACTAGATACAATAGTGTGTACAACTGGAAAATAAACGGATACCTCAAAAACCCACCTATCAGCAAAAGGGCTCACGCGCCAACTGCAGTGGTATCCGTAGCAAAAGGTATAAGGAAGTAGCCCTGCCGCAACTACTCTAAGGGGCAACCTGCAACAATGTGGCACAACGGGGGTGAGTTGCCAACTCATGAATAGTAGATAACATATAAAGGTAATCGCGAGTATGCACGTACCGCGATAATCTAACATATGCCAACAGATAACATATGTATACGATGAGCAGGGTATGCAATAATCATGCATAACAAGTGTAAGCTAATACATCTATATATGATGAGCATGGTATGCAATAATCATACAAAAGACTCTATCAGGTACTACAACTACAGGATGAGATGCATAACAATGAATGCTGAGCATGGGGTAAAATATCATCTACACGGAATATCAACGTGGAAAAATAACCGGTGTCCATCAAATATACCCAAATCCCAGTAAACTCAGGCGCCGTCGCTCTAATCGTCCCTCAAATCCTGTATATCTCATGGAATCGTGAGTGCCTAGCATCGGCATTCGAAAATATCATGAAATCATCGTGTCTAGCATGGACACGCAAATCCTTAAGTATCAGGCTCCGTCAGTCCGGATCGGCCCACGGGCTCCGTCTGCGGAATCGGCCCTCGGCCCCGGCAGTACGGGTCATCCCGTATCCATCTCTCGACTCTGGTTAGTATCCTCCGGATAACCGCCAGGTCCAACCAGTCACCGGTAGCTAGTAGTCCCTCTGCCAGGCCTACTGTCTGTATACACAGCATCCCTTTCTTGCCCCGGGGTACCATACCGGGTCTGCCATATACTCGCAATCGGCCTCATCCAGCTTCTCGATTCTGTAACGTTTTGAAAATCGTTTCGGTGAAATTTCGGAAAATCGGTAAAATAAGGGGGTTTTCCGTAAAAAGTCAAAATACAAATATCTTTATTATAAAATTAAATATACATATTCTAGCTATGTAATTGCTATTAATTGGTGTTTATTGAGCCACTGGTAAAATTTTAAATTTTCTGAAAAATTTTCCGAAATTAATTATTTTAATATTATTTTAAGCCGTCACTAATACATTTAATTAGGGAAATTACAAATTGGAATGAGTTGAAACAAATTTTGTGCATCATAACACATTAAACAAAATTTTATCATGTGGTTTTTGAAATGAAATGGTTTGCGAAAACGGTTTAGAAAATATCGAAGAAAAAAGCTTTTTTCGGTGAAATTAGTGTTAATGGGAATTGGGGTAATACATTTATCTTTTTTCGTAACCCACACACCCACAACTCACCCTCTCTCCCCTCCCCATGTGGCCGGCCCCACTTTGACAGCCCCTCCCTCTTTTTCTCTCTCCAATCACCTCCTTTTGAATAGAAAAGAAAAGAAAAGAAAAGAAAGTGATAAAAGTAAAAGGGTGGACTTTGACTTTCCCCCACTTTCTCCACCTCACTCTCTCTCCTCCCTCACCCCTCCCAACAATTCTGGCCGAATTTTCTGGCCTCAAAACAGCAGCCCCCCTTCCCTCTTCTCCTCTCTTTTCCATCAAAAAAATTGTCAAAAAATCAAGTAAAACCTCACCGAAATCCAAATCCGATTCCTACCCATTTTCCCTCATCTTCTTTAGCATAGATCATGGTGCAAGGATTCTAAATTGGAGGTCTAGATTGTAGTTTGATTCATGGTTGTGAGGTATAACTTTTGACCCATTGTTCTTTTTGGTTTAAATTCCTTATTGAAGTTTGTTAGGTGCTTAATTTCGGTTTAATTGAAAGTTGTGGGTTTGCAAGAGAAGGTTTAGATTAGGGCTTGTGAAAAATCTAGTTAGGGTTTTGTGTTGTGAGACTATGGTTGTGGGAGGTATTTGCCATATTAATATTTTGCTAAATCAAATTAAGTTGCTAATTTGCTTTTTGTTGATTTAAATTGTGATATTTATATAAATTGTAAATTAGGTTTTTAAAATAATTATATTCTTGTGAGATAAAATTCAAATTAAGGTTTCATGTCATTATAAATATTATATTGAGTGGTTTAATGCTTTTAGTTCATGAAAATCCAAGCTAAATTGTTGTTTGTGTATTTTTGCTATAAAATTGTTAAAATTTAGGTATATTGTAAACTAGAATTTTGGGTTTAATGAAATTTATTGGGATTAAATTATGCAAATTGTTTTTATGACTTATTTAAGATATTTAATAAGTATTATGACCGCTGGATTTGTCTAAACGTCGAGTTTTGTACTAAAACGGGTAATTTTTGCTTGCTAGATTTTCGGAAAAATGGCTTTTAAGGTGAATTTGGGGTTTTTGTGAATTTTAACCTATTTTATATTATAATTAGTGTTCGTGAATGCGCAAATGAGAGTGTTTAGGCTTTTCTCGATGGTTTGATGTTTGTACATCGACATCGAGGGTTGGTTTGGCTATTCTTGCATGCGTAGGCGATAGGTTTTGACCTATGCGTGATACGCGTGCCGATTTGATTTTCGTATGCCGTTTCGATTTCGAATTTGGTTTTAATGCGATACGGTGCGTTATGATATGTAGGTACCCTATGTGGACTTCAAGACGACAAGCAAGCGTGTGGCGACAACGGCACCGGCGAGCAAGGACCAGGTGAGTAGATTTATATCTACAGGGAGAAGTCGGGTGGATGGCGTATAGCATCCCCGCAGTTCGTGGTGATGTATACGAATACGTATACACACATATATTTTGATTATATATTTTATGTTGATATGAGACTTGATGATAAAGGTAGATTCTAGGTGTTCATGGATTAGTTTAGTGTTAGTTGCGAAACCCTAGAGTAGTTGTTACACCCACACACGCACACACACACATGCATACATCTATGTTATTACCTGTGCGTATATGGGGAGATGTGTTTATGTGTTCACCTGGGTATGGGACTAGGTGTTCACATACTGGATTTGCGGATGATACTTGGGATTGAGATGAGTCGATGAGATTTGAGTTGAGGCCGTGAGATCGGTGATATGGCAGGATTCGTACTTGAGATACGTCCTGATGTTATAGCGGATCTATGGATGACAATGCCATGTGAATAGTGATATTAGTTGTGTACTAGACGTAGGTCAGTACCCCAGATGATGATCTTGATAAAGAGGATACCAGATGAACAGTGCGATGAGTATGATATTGACCCGTACCCAGATTTGGGGATGCTGTACGACGGATTTACGTACGAGCTATATATTGATGATTGATCCGCACTCTTGACTTGGGATGTCTGATTATAGATATGGTATCGAATATGATATTATTGAGGCGGGATCACCGACTAATATATATACAGGTATGTATACGTATCGACTCAGATGTTAGGCGGTTTCCTTATCTGTAGTTCAGCTTGTTAGTTCAGCCGTAGAGTTTAGTGTAGTTGTTAGACTAGATTAGACTCCTACCTATTTCAAAACTAACGAATCGTGGGTATTTTAAAAGACAGGTCAAGGGATTCTACGGATATTTCAAAAGACGTATCTTTTCTTAAAAACACCGTAGCCCTTATTTTCAAAACACCGCGATTCGTGTTATTTCAAAAGGCACTATTGTAGGACTTATATTAGGGTAATGCGGTTTAGTTATCATTGTGTCTAGTATTCAGCTCCCGCATATTATTGCTGTTGCTCCGCATCGCATACTTATTGTAATTCATATTTCATTATTGATATCATGCTGTTAGGACACCATCACCATTACCGATGATGCATATGTACCACGTACACTTACTTGCCGGCTCACACACATCTTCATCGGTAATTGCCATGTCACGTACACTTAGAAAATACTATTACATTGACATAGCCTGTTAGCTAATAGTTTAGACATGATATTAGTGTACTTACCTTATATGCTAGTTTAGACGTTGTAGTTATTACCTGCTACTTCATGCATACTGTTATTCATTGTTATGCCGCATTCATGGATTCTCATGCATATAGTCACTATTTTACGTGCTATTGAGGTTTTGGATTCGGATTTCCATGAGATTTTATGGATTTGGGGGAAAACCGCAAAACTTATACAAACTTCTTCTCTCTCTTTTTAAATGAAAAGCGTGGTTTTCCCATGATGTATGAGTCGTCCACCATGAGTTTGCTGATGGATTTCGAGACCCGATTCGAGGAGACGGATGAACCGTTTCGGGTACATGGTGGACCCGGTAAGGTACCCCGGTGCAAGAAGCGCGTGATGATGACGATGTGAGCCTGGCAGGGGAGCACTACCTACCGGTGATTTTACCTGACGCGTCGGATATCCGGAGGATACCGTCGTAGTCTTGAGATTGATGGTAGGGGGCGGTCTGGACTGACGGCGCCCTAGATAGTGAGATTGACATACAGAGATTTTGAGATATTAAGGTACAGAGATTGCGGCATAGAGATATCGAGAGATTTGGATACTTGTTTTGTGTCGATGCTAGGCACTGTTTATGCTGATTTCATTTATGATACCTCGTTTTTAAAAAGATACAGAAATCTCACTAATTTATGACAACGGTTTTCATCAGTACATGCATTCTGTTTCATGCATTCATACATCATCCATATGATATTTTGCTACCTGATGCACTGACACAGGTACATGGGATTACACTCGGGTTAGATATTTACCCTAGCCATTGTTATAGGCTGCATGTTATATATTTGAGAATATATTATGATCGTTGACCTAGGATTGCGTTGTTCATGCGATTTCTGTTCGTAGATGTTTTTCTACTCACGAGTTGGCAACTCACCCCCATTGTGCCACAGTTTCTTCTAGGTTTTGCCATACAGGTTTTGTAGGGTTCCTAGGCACTCTTGTGAAGGTTCAAAAGGCATCAAACATGCCCGGATAAAAAATTTAGACGTGCCGAACAACCCAAAGCCGGGATCTTTGCTAGATTATTAGGGTTTAACATGCAAGATGATAACTTTTATCTAAGTGTGAGGGATTACAACCTTTGTAGTCCGCTCCTTCACTTCACAAGCTCCGAGTAGAAGTCCCTTTGCCGCGATCCACGATCTCCCAGACTTATGAGAGGCTCCACGACTCGAACGATCCATGCTAGCTCGAAGTATTCCAAATCTCCGATGATCTACCTTGAAGTTGCTACGGCTCAAGCTTTCTCACTCAAAAGAGAAGAACACACTAATCCCATGGGCTAGATGAGATGAGGATGAGAGAGTAGTAATTTTGCTTTCTTTTTATATCATTTTCTCATATTTATTCATCACATCAAGAAATCTAGTGAGCTTCTTCAAGAGAGAAGAAGAAGATGATAATGAAAATGATAATCATATTAATCCTTTTGTGATGAATAGAAATCAAAGTATATGATTGAAGTATTAACCATGGTCAAGGATGAGTGGCTAAAAATGAGTAGAGAATAAACTAGAGTTAGGGTTTGGTTAGGTTTAGAAATGTGTCATCACAAAATATCCTAAGAATGACAAAAGAAAAGATCTTCTAGAAGGTGCATGAATCATCTAACCCTAATCAAACCCTAACCTCAATTAATCATCCTTAAACATGTTTAACAATTAATCATATCATGTCACAATAATATATATCACATATATATTATATATTTGCAACAAAAGAAAATAATACAATTAACATATATCGCATATATATCAATGTATCATCCACTGAGAAAATGAAATAATAAAGCGAGCCAATATTAGATAATGTAATACAATATATCATATATATTATTATACATTAAATCATCGAATCAACACTTGAATCGATGATCCGGCTATATCGAATATTACCGACTAATATATCATGTACCGATTCATCGAATCAACACTTGATCCGATGACCCGGTTCATATCCATATATCGCGAGAATATAATACGGTATCCCATATCGCATTATTCACGCTCCTGCGCATATCACATATGCGCCACTACTCCGTTTCGCCTGAGCCAAGAAACCTCTGTGTAGGACTCTAAAGAATCGTCAATACGCCGGTAGCAGGTGATGATCATATCAAACACCCACAAGCTACAAGCGGTCAGCTAAACGTAACAGCCACCCAGGTATTGAGCGATCAGAAGATCAACAAGCTAGCCTGTGCGTTCTCCTGTGAATCCAACCAGTAACACTCCCGTACAGTCCGGTCTATTCATCTGATATGTCGCATATCAAGTCTAGGGGTGGTATACGTCAGACCCCAGTAACCGATAAGTCGTGTCGATGTATGGCTCATAACGGGTCGAGAAACTACTAGTAACACTTACCAGTAAATCTCTATATCAGCCCTGGCCAGGGACTTCCAGTTATAGCCAATCGAACACAGCACAACATCAACTCCCTATACCGGGAGAGACGAATCCCCTCCTATCGCTCATTGCCTCCATGTGATTCGGGACTGTACCCAAAAGCCACCGTTTTGCACGCCCTCTTGGACGTGGTAAGGTGGAAATCAAAGCACAGTGGGAATCACACAAGACTCCATGACGATCTCGGGTCTACAGACTACCATGTACCTGTGTCACCGGAGAACTGCCATCTGACGTGTGGTATATCACCATCTGGGAGTTCTCGGCGAGTCCGTCCAGTGTACTCAGTCTCTACTGAGCACCCGTACACCATCTCTGATGTCCAACACCGATGGATATGGGATCATCCATCGCCTATCATATGGGTCAAGATGCGTATACGCTAGTCTACTCTGGTGTATCGACGCCCTGTCTCGATATACCCTCGACTAGGAACAGTTATAGGATGTACTCATCGACTACCGCGGCCCCACTAGTATGATCTCATCATAGTCCCAGTAGTCGAGTACAAGTCCTAAGGGCTTTATCAACATGTGAGAGTAAAACAGTAAACCAATACAAGTCAACATGTTAAGATAAAGTGAAACCAAATAGCATACTATCATGACGAGCAAGAAAGTCATCTCTATATATAACCAAGCATCCATTATAATATACATCATATGTACAACAATGGCCTCTAGGGCATATACATAACTAACAGGTTTCATTACGGCTTTGCTGGCACTGCTTCTTTCGGGTGACTTGCTAGTAGGTGGGTTTATTGGTATCGAACCCATCATATTACTTTGTATAATATTATTCAGTTGTATCTAGTAAATTCCATCAACCAAACATGTATTTATTTTGAGATAGAGACCAGTGATGTTATTCTTTCGACCTTAGAGTCGCACGTTATATTTCTGTGGATTTCTTGTGGTTTTGAGTTTCCTTTTGAGTTTTGATCCTCGCCCTTGGCGTTGTATATTACATTACTTGTGTGGTTGTGACCGTCGATTGACGAAGAGCTAGCTCCCGCTTGGGGATGCCTTTTATTGATTTCGTATACTATTCATGTTGTATCCCGTTTGGGGGCCAGTATTTACAAAGGAGACTCTGCCGAAATTTTCAAGAAATATTTGATGTTTTTAAAAACGCATAATTCGGCTTTTGCTAATAAAACTACTTGATTTAAATTGGTTTTTCCTTCACTCTACTACTTTTCTTGGTTTGGATTTCTGGGTTTTCGGCAAATTACGTACACCTCGAAACGTTTCGTAGTTTAAGTGCCGGTCATGTTCCGTACTTTCGGGACGTGACAGATTTGGGTTCACAAGTCACACGTCTCAGAACCGAGAAAACGCATAGTGGACGCACTGAAATATCATATCAAGAGAAACCGGTTTTTTAAAACAGTGCTTATTTTCTTAAAATAATACCACGGTTCTCAAATCCAGAAATCACATGAATCCAAAACTCAATGCGTAAATCCATGCAATGTGTCGTATGACACTAAGAGTAAAAAGGGAAAACCGCTCTTTTAAAAGGATCCAGTTTTGAAAATATCTCATGCGGTCCCTATTTTCTAGAAATCAAGTCAATATCATCCATGTATGTAACAAATGTATGTATATAGGTATGGATGTGCAAGTGGATATATACGCAAATATGAGTGTAGCAATGTAAATGTGCACTAATATGGATACACAGTGTGTATGTGCGCAAGTATAGATATGTCAAAGTATGTGTGCACCAATAGGGATATACAATGTGTGCGTGCACAAGTATAGGTATATCATGTATGTGTGCATCAATGTCAATATACAATATGAATGTGCGCAATATAGGTATATCATGTATGTGTGCATCAATGTCAATATACAATATGAATGTGCCCAATATAGGTATATCATGTATGTGTGCATCAATGTCAATATACAATATGAATGTGCGCAATATAGGTATATCATGTATGTGTGCATCAATGTCAATATACAATATGAATGTGCGCAATATAGGTATATCATGTATGTGTGCAATATGTGGCAGTAACATGTCTAATCAGCAATAATGAGGTAATCGAAATGATGTATGGTTCGTAGCAATCCTATAGTGCGAGTGTCATGGCAATCACTAACGGTGTGAGTGTAACATACAAATAGTGCTCGTGCATCTTGAACCGTTAGTGACAGTGCGGTGTGATATAACTACCATTTCTATATGCAATAAGGAGGGGTATGATACAATAATACATATGCACGAACAATATACATATAAGTATATATGCGACTACAATATCCTATCACGTCCTGACGCTTAACGCCATACGGGTGATTTCTCCGTAGATGTTAAATCTACTCACCTGGTCTCGTGCTAAGCGTAGCCGACCACCTGTTTCCCCTTCTTTGCGGCGTCCGACGTACCCGCCTGCGAACCTAGAATTTACACAAAGAATCTACATAAGCAAAAATCCTGTAAAAACACGATATCGAAACCAAACGAGAAACTCGCGTCGCGAACTAAACGCGCGTGTATCCGATACGCTGAAACGTGTGTATACGAGTCTGAAACTATCCCGACATGTCGCGACATGCAGGAACACTAAACCCACTCACGTATCATACGTGTCGCGCAAGCTAAACGTATTGGAAAATCGGTATTTTGCTCTAGATTTTGACTCGGGTGAAAAGGTAAAAAGTTGCATATACCACAGGCCTTAAAAATGCAGCAAACACCAACCCAACAAACCTAGACACCCAGATCCCCCATCTGGCCACAAATTACGGCCAGAACAAATATTTCGGCGGCCATACTGTGGAATTAGGGGTTCGTACTTCATGTGTGTGGTCTAGGTCTAGTGTGCATGCCCCGGTATTCTCAGTTTTTGTCTGAAACAACTGGGTCAACAGCAGATTACAGAAAGGCTAAAATTTACTTTAAAACGTTAAATTTACACCAATTTGAAACCCTATGGTATTTTAGTGAAATCTGGTTTAAAATCTCAGTTTAAAGGGCCATTTAACACTTAGTTAAGCTAAGCTAACTATAAAAATCACTACTTGGCCAACGATCCACACTAATCACCATTTCTAGCACCAAAACTCATATTTAACACTAACCGATGCTAATTAACACATAAGTTTAGCAAGCAAAGAAGTTAGCCTAAAAATTATACCTCACTTGACCCTAGGTGCAAGGAGAAGGAGGAGGAGAAGAAGGGACGGGCTGGTGCTGCTGCTGGGGTGCTGGTGCTGCTTGCTACAGATGCTGCTGCGTGCTGTTGCTGCTGCTATTTGTTGTTGTTGCTGCTGGCTGCTACTGCTACTGCTTCTGCTGCTGCTTCAGCTTGTGTTGCTGCTGCTGTTGCTTCTTCTGCTGCTGCTTGTTGTTGTGTGTGTGAGTGAGAGTGAGAGTGAGAGAGAGAAATGTGAATGAGTTAACAAAAGAAAAAAGAATGAGAGCCTAAGCTAGTCAACCCCCCTCTCTCTTCATTAAATATGAGCATGGCTCAAGCCATCATGCCCTCTCTCTCTCCCTTACCTACACAAGTCAACACCTAAACTAATTCATTTTTCATTTTTCAAAAAAGAAAAACAAAACAATTAATTAAAATCAATTTGGCTTAACAAAAATGGTTAGTCCACCAAGGTTTCTAATCATGGTCTAACCCTAATTTAACCCTAGTTTACATGCACATGTGTGTGCAAGCCTAAATTAATTCTTATAAAATATTCATTAATTTTGATAAGATATTTGAAAATCGTTTTGGTAAACTTTTTACTAAAAACCATATATTAAAGTATAATTAGACACTAATCACAATCTAAGATATTACAATCTTCCCCCCTTAAAGAAATTCGTCCCCGAATTTAAAAATATATAGCTACGCATACCTTCAAAGAGATGAGGGAATTTCTTCCGCATCTTATCCTCGGCCTGCCAAGTGATCTTTTCACCATTTGGGCTGTGCCAAAGCACCTTCACAGATGGCCCTCAGTGAACGAAAGATCGCGCTCGAGCTGAACGGTCTGATGCTGAATCATGTGAGAAGGGTCATGCAGGTATCTGCGAAGCATAGACGCGTGGAATACGGGGTGAACATCTGGGAAGTCGGGTAGAAGAGCCAAACGATATGCTACTGCGCGCACACGCTCGAGGATCTCAAAAAGACCTATGAATCTGGGGCTAAGCTTCCCCTTCCGTCCAAACTTCATCACTCTCTTCATCGGAGAGACCCTCAGAAAAACGTAATCGCCAACTGCGAACTCTAATCTACGGCGGCGTCTGTCAGCATACGATTTCTTCCTGCTCTGAGCTGTCCTCATCCTATCTCGAATCAGCTGTATCTTCTCGGTCGTCTCCTGTACGATCTGCGGCCCCAAAATACTGCTCTCACTGAGCTTTGTCCAACAGACGGGCAATCTACATCTCCTCCCATACAAGGCCTCGAAAGGTGACATCTGAATAGTATCCTGGAGACTATTGTTGTAGGAGAACTCTACCAAGGGTAAATGATGACCCCAGCTACCACCAAAGTCTAAAACGCACGCTCGGAGCATGTCCTCGAGAGTCTGAATAGTCTGCTCTGACTGGCCGTCTGTCTGCGGATGAAATGCCATGCTGGAACTCAAGTGGGTGCCCAACGCCTCCTGAAGCCTCTGCCATAGTTGGCTGGTAAACTGGGTGCCTCGGTCGGATACGATACATATCGGGACTCTATGCAGTCGTACGATCTCGTCGATATATATCTGGGCATACTGAGCAAATCCGAAAGCGGTCTTCACTGGCAGGAAGTGAGCCACTTTCGTCAATCGATCCGCGATCACCCAAATGGAGTCATACCCTTGACTAGTCCTGGGTAGACCCATAATGAAGTCCATAGAAATCTGCTCCCATTTCCACTCCGGAATGGGTAACGGCTGTAGCTCTCCCGCTGGCCTCTGGTGCTCGGCCTTGACTTGCTGACAAGTCAGGCATCTCGACACAAAGTCGGTGACGTTCCTCTTCATCCCGTCCCACTAGTAAACGTATCTCATATCATGGTACTTCTTGGTGGAACCCGGATGAACACTGTACACCGATCGATGTGCCTCCTCAAGAATCTCACGCCGCAGTCCCTTAGCATCTGGTACGCATAGTGTAGTCCCAAATCGCAGTATCCCCTGATCATCAATCACGAACTCAGAAAATCTGCCCTGTCCAATCTATGCCATGATCTCTGAACAACGGTCATCACTGTACTGTGCCTCCTGTACACGGTCAAGCAACTGTGGGCGTACACGAACATGCGCAAGTTGTCCCCCGATCGGCGTGAACTCGAACTGCACTCGGCTGTCGCATAAAATCTGCCAATCTGCCGACGACTGCCTCTGCACTGTGCTCAAACAAGATAGACTACCCCTGGGTCTCCTACTCAAAGCATCCGCCACTACATTCGCTTTGTCCGGGTGATATAAGATCTCGCAATCGTAGTCCTTTACTAGTTCCATCCAATGGCGCTGTCTAAGATTCAGGTCTCGCTGCTGAAATACGTATTTCAAGCTCTTGTGATCAGTGAATATCTGGCACGACTCGCCGTATAGGTAATGTCGCCAAATCTTGAGCGCAAAGACCACTGCAGCCATCTCTAAATCGTGAGTGGGGTAGTTCTGTTCGTGTTTCTTCAGCTGCCGAGAAGTATACGCAATCACCCTGTCGTGCTGCATCAATACGCACTCTAGCCCCACTCGAGAAGTATCACAATAGACCACAAATCCGCCTGATCCTGAAGGCAATGATAACACCGGCGCCGTAGTCAAACGAGTCCGCAACTGCTGAAAGCTATCCTCGTACTCCTCTGTCCAATCAAAAGGAACTCCCTTCCGGGTAAACCATGTCAAAGGTGCAGCAATACGGGAAAAGTCCTGTACAAATCGTCTGTAGTAGCCGGCCAGTCTTAGAAAGCTGCGGATCTCAGTAACTGATGTCGGTCTGGGCCAATGCTGAACGGCCTCGATCTTCTTCGGGTCCACACATATCCCATCTCGTGTAATCACGTGACCCAAGAAGTCTACGCTGTCAAGCTAGAATGCGCACTTGGAGAATTTTACGAATAGCTGGTGCTCCCTCAAGGTCTGCAGTGTGATCCGCAGGTGCTGCTCGTGCTCATCCCGGCTCCGGGAATACACCAAAATGTCATCAACGAATACGATGATGAACAAATCAAGATACAGCCTGAAAACACGGTTCATCAAGTCCATAAATGCTGCTGGGGCATGTTGGATATAGTGCCCTCAGAGTCAATTATTGGATCGTAGGTACGTGATTGCAATGATTGCGGAGGACGTATACCGGTAGGACAGTCTTACTTGAGATGATAGTATGCTATCTGGTTTGCCTTTATCAGTCGTGTACAGGTTCAGGTGACTGATCACTGCTACACTTTGATAGAGCCCTTAGGTTCTTGCTTTACTACCAACAGTATGATGGCGATCATATACGTGAAAGTTGGGTAGTCTATAAGCAATCCTTAATAGTGGTCCCTAGTCGTGGGAGTACCGAGACAGGGCATCGATACTCCGGAGTAAACTAGTGTATACAGTCGAGACCCCGACGAGGGGCGGTGGCCGGTCTCACAAGCCACTGGTGTCCGTTGGATCACCTAAGATGTATACAGGTGCTCATTGGGTTATGAGTACACCGGACAGGACTCGCCGGGAACCTGCTAGTTGGTATTATACATATCATCAGATAGCTGTTCCCTGGTGACATGTGTACAGGTTAGTTCATCGACCTGAGGTCGTCATTTGTCTCGTGTGAGTTCCCACTGTGCTTTGATTTCTACCTTACCATGGCTCAAAGGAGTCGTGCAAACAGGTATTTTTTTGGTACAGTCCCGAGCCACATGGAGGCACGTGAGCGGATCAGCAGGGGATTCGTCTCTCCCGGTATTGGGAGTGAGATCGTGCTATGTCTAGGAGAGCCATTACACAAAGCCTACGGCCGTGGCAGGAGATTTACTGGTAGGTACTCCAGTAGTATCTTAGGGTGTTTTTGGGCTACACTCCGACACGACTTATACTGCTATTGGGGGTCTGACGTTACTAGCCCCCTAGGCAGATATGCGATACTCATAGACTAACGGACCGGACTGTATATACATTGTCACTGTTAGGCTCAGTAGGGTTTCCGGATGAGTTCGCTTATCAGCCTCCCTTGAGGTCAGTCCATGGGCATTCCTTACGCACAGCTAGTGCCGCTGACGGCTTGTGGTTAAACCCACTGCCAGGGTACTGACTAGTCATTAGAGTCCCCCACAGACTGTTTCCCAAGTTCGGGCGAAACGTTGTAGAGGCCGTATGGTTTTATGGCAGGGTTCGGAAAATGCACGTGCGTTTACGCACGTGTCATACTTCGGGCAGATGATACTGGTCGGCTTTGGTTTAAGCCGGATCCGAGTATTATATTGTGTAGATATAATATCTTTGTCTCAGTTGCATTTGTATTCGGTCGTAATACAAATGCGGGTATGTTTATACTGTTACGGGGTTATCCTGAAATTCGTTTCAGGATCACTTTTGGAAGTTGCCAGTTTCCAGTTTTCTATCAGCCGTATTTAACATTCGGTTAAATACCGATTTATCTTTTCTTGAGATGAGTGTGGAAGTTTCTAGAAGCTTCTAGAAGCATCTAGAAGGTGGTGACAAGGATTAGTGACTCATGGTTGCAATTAATGATTCAATTAATGCAAGGTGACTAAGGGTAGTGATTCATTGGTTTGCTTTTATGTGTTCATACTAGGTGTCTTAGTGAGTCATTGTTATGATAAGCATTCTCTTGTTGTCACCTCCCCCTCTCCTACACTCACCCCCCTCCTATATGATGGACGGCCCTCCCCTCACTCTCTCTCACTTGATTGATTCATTTGGTTAAAAGATTATGATAGTTTTGGGGTGTATGGAAATTTCATAGCTCATTTCATTCCATCACCCGAATTAATTGGCAACTTCATTAACCGTTCATTCATGGCTTTGGACGAAGCGAGACAAAGTGTTCTACTCATTCTCTACATCAATCTTGGTCGTCTCCTTTAGCAAACTTGACGACCGAGTTGCCTCGAGTCAGAGGCGGGAGCCCGTTTAAAGAATCGTTGACGTGGTGCCACCTGGACGAGGAGATCGGAGATCGACGAGATCGGAGCAGCCGCAACGGAGCGTGGGATGATGGTTAAAGAACGAAGGACTCGGATCGTTCGGTATAACCTTTATACTCTCTTTACAGTTTGTTAGTTTAGCAATAATGGCAGATCCGGGTTATAGTATACGATAGCGCCAGTTAAAAGTTTTTGTTCCGCATTTGGCGTCTGTTAGACGGCCGGGGCTCTGCCGTAGACTTACAGGGCATTGGTGAGTCCAAACGACATCACCAAAAACTCATAATGGCCGTAACGCGTGCGGAAAGCCGTCCTCGGAATATCCTCCCGTCGAACCCGCAACTGATGGTATCCTGATCGCAAGTCGATCCTCGAAAAGTACCCTGCACCCTGAAGCCGGTCGAACAAGTCGTCGATGCGTGGTAAAGGATATATGTTCCGCACGGTAACCCTGTTCAGCTGGCGGTAGTCGATACACAAACGCAAGCCGCCGTCCTTCTTCTTGACAAACAGGACCGGAGCACTCCAAGGAGACACACTGGGTCGAATAAGTCCCTTATCCAGCAAATCTTGCAACTGACCTTTCAACACTCTAAGCTCCGTCGGGGCCATCCGATAAGCGGTATGGAAATAGGCCCCGTGCCGGGAATCAAGTCAATGCAAAAAACAATATCGCGCTCAGGCGGCAGCCCAGGAAGCTCGTCAGGGAAAACATCAGGGAACTCACGAACAATCAGAACCTGGTCTAACAGAACATCTGTAGCTTTAGTATCGCAAACATAAGCTAGAAATCCCTGACATCCCTTCCTCAACAGCTGTCCAGCGTGAAGAGAAGAAATCAAACTGTGAGGAACGGCACCACGGTCCCCCTGCACAACAAAAGCCGACTTGCCGGGAAAACAAAACCTTACTATCTTCTCACGGTAGTCTACAGACGCATAGCATGTGGCTAACCAATCTATGCCCAAAAGAACATCGAAGTCCAACATCTCGAGAAGGATCAAGTCGATAGGCAACTCTCTCTCGCCAATACGGACAACACATGATCGGAACACGTATCTAGCAATAAACGACTCGCCCACAGGAGTGGTCACAACAAGCGGCTGATCAAGCAACCCAGACTCTCTACCCAAACTCGGCACGAAGTGTGTGGAAACGTACGAGTGCATGGATCCCGGATCAAACAACACGTGTGCGTCAACAGAACATACTGATAAGGTACCTGAGACCACAGCATTGGACGCCTGCGCATCCTGATGCGTCAACGCGAAAACCCATGCATGTCCTCCACCTGCGACTGGCGGTCCCCTACTAGCAACTGGCTGTACTCTGCCGGCAGCTGGCTGTCCTCTGTCTCGGCCCCTTCGTCCTCTATGAGCAAACCCTCCGCGACCATAGCCTCTCTGTGCATGAGTCTGACGCGGAGCAACAGTAGGTACAATAGGCAACACCCTTTGGAGTGGGGAAGGTGGAAGTGTGACATGTGGTACGGCAGTCTCGCCTTCACGTGGCTCCGGGCAATCTCAAACACGATGATAAGTACTCCCGCATTGGAAACATCTAGATGGTGCTGGCTGACTCTCCTGGGGATAAAAGCTGAATAGTCGACCTCGTCCCGATCCTCCGCTACCCCCCATACCTGAACGGAACCTGTCGCGGCGCCTTAACGGCTGTCTCCGTGCTGACGTATCTGTACGAACTCTCTTCGGCCCTGGAACTACCGAAGTCTCAGCGAGGCGCTCCTCAACTAGTAAGGCTATATCTAGAGCTGCTGCATAGGTCTCGCAACGCTGTGCGCTGATCGCAAGGAACAGTGGGGTAAGCAAGCCTCTAACGAATCTCTTGACTCGCATCTCCTCAGTAGCCACTATATACGAGGCATAAACAGATGGCTCGGTGAACTACACATCATACTCTGCCATCGTCATATCCGGCGTCTGGTGTAGTGACTCGAACCTGTGCGCTCATGCATCCCTGACACTCTGGGGAAGGAAACGGGCTAGAAATACCGTCACAAACTCGGTCCAGGTCATAGGAGGAAGACCTGTTGCTCTTCCCTTCTCGACCGATTCATACCATTTCTGTGCAAGACCTTCCAGGAGAAAGTTTGTGAACTCTACCCATATCGCATCTAAGCATCTGAGTGAACGACATATCCGGGTCATCCTATCAATAAAAGACTGTGGGTCCTCGGCTGCATCGGTGCCTGTGAACACCGGAGGCTTCAGCCTCATGAACTCTGATAGCGATACTGTGATAACCTCTGTGGCTGCAGGGGCAACTGCCTGTACTGTGGTACCATCATGGTCCCCACAACGGGTGGAGCTACCTCTGGCCGCTGCCCTCGAAGCGTCTCGACTAACGACCCTATCATCTGGGGCATCTTCTGCATACCGGCCCCTAGCATGGCGATCTGATCTGTCATAGGAGCAACAGTCTGCTCGGGTATAACGGGTGTACTGCCTGGGTCAGTCCCCATCTCAGACGAGTCAACTCTAATCTCGGCTCTCACGGCCGCTCTCTGCACCCTCGTAGTCTTTGGCAGCATAATGGCTGAAAGAAAGTAGGATTCGATAAGGTTACGGAAATCGAATCACAAGAATGTATATAATCATAAAGGAATTTCAATCAATAAGTCCAAAGGTCGCTTAGGCGGAGTACCGTGTCGTGAGTTTGCAGCGGAACATACAAACGCTACGCCACTCTGCTTCAGCTACCTACTCCATCATACCAGGGTCATCCTACACTCCGAAAGGTAAAACCTATGCTTTGATACCAAGTTTGTTATGACCCGAAGTTCGGCCCGTAACTGGCACTTAACCACGTAACGTCTACAGGCGTAACGCGACTAAGTAAGCCGAAGCCCAGAAATCAAAACCATTAAAAGAAGTGCGTGTTGAAAACATTTAATGAAAACATTTATAAAACCTTGAGTATTTTAGTAAAGTTCCTTAAAATTTAAGTTGTTTCTTAAAAATTCGGCAGCATCTCCTTTGTAAAAACTAGCCCAGAAATTGGGTACAAGACAAGATATAAGTAAAAATGACATATAATATGAATAAAGCATCCCCAAACGGGAGAAATCATGCCAAACGGCGGAAAAAACCACCACAATAATAATATACGACGCCGTAGCGAAGAAATGAGCAATGTAAGTGGAAAAATATCATGAAAAATAAAACTGCATAAATAAAGTCGGCTCACAACGAGCTCGACACCAGAGTACAAAATAATATACATCGTCCTCACAACTGGTCTCTAAGTCAATACATGAATAGTAGATGGAGAGTACTAGATACAATAGTGTGTACAACTGGAAAATTAACGGATACCGCAAAAACCCACCTATCAGCAAAAGGGCTCACGCGCCAACTGCAGTGGTATCCGTAGCAAAAGGTACAAGGAAGTAGCCCTGCCGCAACTACTCTGAGGGGCAACCTGCAACAATGTGGCACAACGGGGGTGAGTTGCCAACTCATGAATAGTAGATAACATATAAAGATAATCGCGAGTATGCACGTACCGCAATACTCTAAAATATGCCAACAGATAACATCTATATACGATGAGCAGGGTATGCAATAATCATGCATAACAAGTGCAAGCTAATACATCTATATATGATGGGCAGGGTATGCAATAATCATACAAAAGTACTCTATCAGGTACTACAACTACAGGATGAGATGCATAACAATGAATGCTGAGCATGGGGTAAAATATCATCTACACGGAATATCAATGTGGAAAAATAACCGGTGTCCATTAAATACACCCAAATCCCAGTAAACTCAGGCGCCGTCGCTCTAATCGGCCCTCAAATCCTGTATATCTCATGGAATCGTGAGTGTCTAGTATCGGCACTCGAAAATATCATGAAATTATCGTATCTAGCATCGACACGCAAATCCTCAAGTATCGGGCTCCGTCAGTCCGGATCGGCCCACGGGCTCCGTCTACGGAATCGGCCCTCGGCCCCGGCAGTACGGGTCGTCCCGTATCCATCTCTTGACTCTGGTCAGTATCCTCCGGATAACCGCCAGGTCTAACCAATCACCGGTAGGTAATAGTCCCTCTGCCAGGCTTACCGTCTGTATACACAGCATCCTTTTCTTGTCCCGGGGTACCATACCGGGTCCACCATGTACCCGCAATCATCCTCATCCAGCTCCTTGATTCGGGTTCACATGTCACACGTCTCAGAACCGAGAAAACGCATGGTGGACGCACTGAAAATATCATATCAAGAGAAACCGGGTTTTTAAAACAGTGTTTATTTTCTTAAAATAATTCCACGGTTCTCAAATCCAGAAATCACATGAATCCAAAACTCAATGCGTAAATCCATGCAATGTGTCGTATGACACTAAGAGTAAAAAGGGAAAACCGCTCTTTTAAACGGATCCAGTTTTGAAAATATCTCATGCGGTCCCTATTTTCTAGAAATCAAGTCAATATCATCCATGTATATAACATATCTATGTATATAGGTATGGATGTGCAAGTGGATATATACGAAAATATGAGTGTAGCAATGTATATGTGCACTAAAATGGATACACAGTGTGTACGTGCGCAAGTATAGATATGTCAAAGTATGTGTGCACCAATAAGGATATACAATGTGTGCGCACAAGTATAGGTATATCAAGTATGTGTGCATCAATGTCAATATACAATATGAATGTGCGCGCAATATAGGTATATCATGTATGTGTGCATCGATGTCAATATACAATATGAATGTGCGCAATATAGGTATATCATGTATGTGTGCATCAATGTCAATATACAATATGAATGTGCGCAATATAGGTATATCATGTATGTGTACATAAATGTCAATATACAATATGAATGTGCGCAATATAGGTATATCATGTATGTGTGCATCAATGTTAATATACAATATGAATGTGCGCAATATAGGTATATCATGTATGCAATATGTGGCAGTAACATGTCTAATCATCAATAATGCGGTAATCAAAATGATGTATGGTTCGTAGCATTCTTAAAGTGCGAGTGTCATGTCAATCACTAATAGTGTGAGTGTAACATACAAATAGTGCTCGTGCATCTTGAACCGTCAGTGCGGTGTGATATAACTACCATTTCTATATGCAACAAGGAGGGGTGTGATACAATAATACATATGCTCGAACAGTATTCATATAAGTATATATGCGTGTTGGATATAGTGCCCTCAGAGTCAATTATTGGATCACAGGCACGTGATTGCAATGATTGAGGGAGGACCTATACCGGTAGGACAGTCTTACTCGAGATGATAGTATGCTATCTGGTTTATCTTTATCATCGTGTACTGCTTTAGGTGACCTTACAGGTCGCTATTACACATTGATAGAGCCCTTAGGATTCTTGCTTGACTGCCAGCAGTATGATGGCGATCATATACATGGGAGCTGGGGTCTATAAGCACATCCTTAAAGTGGTCCCTGGTCGTGGGAGTTTCGAGACTGGGCATCGATACTCCATTAGTAGACTAGTGTATACAGTCGAGACCCCGACGAAGGGCAGTGGCCGGTCTCACAAGCCATTGGTGTCAGTTGGTTCACCTAAGATGTATACAGGTGCTCATTGGGTTATGAGTACACCGGACAAGACTCGCCAGGAACATGCTAGTTGGTATTATACCTGACGTCAGATAGCAGTTCCCTGGTGACATGTGTACAGGTTAGTTCATCGACCTGAGATCGTCATTTGTCTCATGAGAGTTCCCACTGTGCTTTGATTACTACCCTACCACGGCTCAAAAGAGTCGTGCAAATAGGTTTTAGTTGATTACAGTCCCGAGCCACATGGAGGCAGTGAGCGGATCGGCAGGGGTTTCGTCTCTCCCGGTATTGGGGGTGAGATCACGCTGTGTCTAGGAGAGCCATTACACGAAGTCCTTGGCCAAGGCAGGAGATTTACTGGTAGGTATTCCAGTAGTAACTCAGGGTGTTCTGGGCTACACTCTGACACGACTTGTACCGCTTTTGGGGGTCTGACTTTTACCAACCCCCTAGGTCCGACATGCGATGCTCACATACGAACGGACCGGACTGTACGGATATTGTCACTGACAGGCTTAGTAGGGTGTCAGGATGAGTTCGCTTATCGACCCCCCTTTTGGTCAATACCTGGTAGCCCGTTACGTACAGCTTGTCCTACTGACGTGCTAGTGGTTAAATCCACAGCCAAAGTATTGACGAGTCTTTAGAGTCCCCCACTGACAGTTTCTCAAGTTTCGGGCGAAACGTTGTAGAGGCCGTATGAAATATGGCAGGGTTCGATCATATACGTGCCGTAGTGCACGGATCATGATCGGACGGATCATACTAGTGGGCTTTGGTTTAAACCGGATCCTAGTATTAGATTTGTTGGATTATTTTAGTCTCATCGCATTCGCATTCAGTCGGAATACGGATGCAGGTATGTATACACAGGTAAGGGGTATACTTGTGATCCGTCACGAGTTTACTTTAGATGTTGCCGTATCTTTTTATTGTTACAAACATTTAGATTAATGTTTGCATATGGAAATTGTGAGCTAGAAATCATCATTTTGTGCATTTAATGTGACATGTGTAAGTATACGGTAGCGCCCCGGCCGTCTTTCAAACGCCAAATGCGGAACAAAAACTTTTATAACTGGCGCTATCACATACTATAACCCGGATCTGCCATTAACGCTAAACTAACAAACTACAAAGAGGGTAGAAAGGTTATACCGAACGATCTGATTCCTTTGTTCTTTAACCATCATCCCACGCTCTGTTGCGGCTGCTCCGATCTCGTCGATCTCCGATCTCCTCATCCAGGTGGCACCACGTCAACGGATCTTTAAACGGGCTCCCGCCTCTGACCCGAGGCAACTCGGTCATCAAGTTTGCTAAAAGAGATGACCAAGATTGATGTAGAGAATGAGTAGAACACTTTGTCTCACTTCGTCCAAAGCCATGGACGAACGGTTAATGAAGTTGCCTTTTGGAATCGGGGGATGGAAAAATGAGCTATATGAAATTACATGAAGTAAAATTATCATAATCTTTTTTTCCCAAAATCAATCCTTAGCCTCTAAATGAAGTGGCCGGCCATTATCAAGAGGAGGGGTGAGTGTAGGAGAGGGGAGAGTGACCATAACAATTAATGAAGAGAATGATTCATCTAACACCTTGCATTTATCATTAACGCATACATTGAATCAAAAAACCCTAGTCATCAAAATATTAAATGAACATTTAATGCAACCATGAGTCACTAATCCTAGTCACCTTCTAGAACCTTCTGGAATCACGACTCACTTCATGACTCATCCAATGAAGGAAAGATAAATCCGTATTAAACCGAATGTTTAATACGGGAGATAGAAAACTGGAAACTGGCAACTTCCAAAAGCGATCCCGAAACGAATTTCAGGATAACCCCGTAACAGTATAAATATACCCGCATTTGTATTACGACCGAATACAAATGCAATTGAGACTAAGATATTATATTTACACAGTATAATACTCGGATCCGGCTTAAACCAAAGCCCACCAGTATTATCTGCCCGAAATATGACACGTGCTTAAACGCACGTGGATTTTCCGAACCCTGCCATAAAACCATACGGCCTCTACAACGTTTCGCCCGAACTTGGGAAACTATCTGTGGGGGACTCTAATGACTCATCAGTACCCTGGCAGTGGGTTTAACCATAAGCCGTCAGCGGCACTAGCTGTGCGTAACGGCTGCCCATGTACTGACCTCAAGGGTAGCCGATGAGCGAACTCATCTTGAAACCCTACTGAGCCTAACAGTGACAATATACATACAGTCTGGTCCGTTCGTCTATGACTATCGCATATCGGGCCTAGGGGGCTGGTAACGTCAGACCCCCAAAAGCGGTATAAGTCGTGTCGGAGACATGCCCTGAACACCCTGAGAAACTACTGGAGTACCTACCAGTAATTCTCACCTGCCATGGCCAAGGACTTGGTGTAATGGTTTTCCTAGACACAGCATGATCTCACCCCCAATATCGGGAGAGACGAATCCCTTGCCGATCCGCTCACTTGCCTCCATGTGGCTCGGGACTGTACCCAAAAAATACCTGTTTGCACGACTCCTTTAAGTCTTGGTAGGGTAGAAATCAAAGCACAGTGGGAACTCACACAAGACAAATGACGACCTCAGGTCGATGGACTAACATGTACACATGTCACCAGGGAACTGCTATCTGACGATAGGTATAATACCAACTAGCAGGTTCCCGGCGAGTCCTGTCCGGTGTACTCATAACCCAATAAGCACCTGTATACATCTTAGGTGATCCAACTGACACCAGTGGCTTGTGAGACCGGCCACCGCCCCTCGTCGGGGTCTCGACTGTATACACTAGTTTACTCCGGAGTATCGATGCCCTGTCTCGGTACTCCCACGACTAGGGACCACTATTAAGGATTGCTTATAGACTACCCAACTCTCACGTATATGATCGCCATCATACTGTTGGTAGTCAAGCAAGATCCTAAGGGCTCTATCAACGTGTAATCGTGATCAGTCACCTAAACCTATACACGACTGATAAAGGCAAACCAGATAGCATACTATCATCTCGTGTAAGACTGTGCTACCGGTATAGGTCCTCCTCAATCATTGCAATCACGTACCTGCGATCCAATAATTGACTTTGAGGGCACTATATCCAACAATCTCCCACTTGCACTTAAGGCTAATTATTGCGACGTCGCATACTCACAGCCCGTGTGATACCGAGTACCCAACTCCTCTACTAATCAGTTTCACAAAGCCCGTTTGTAAAACTCTTGTGTTCGAGAAATAGCCTCAATGAGTGGATCCGCCCCGATGTCTCTTTCTATGTCTCTCTTAATCTCAAGTTCGCAGAGAAAGCCATCTCCCGAATTGAGTAATACCTGTCTTAGAATATGTCTAGATATCTGATGGGACCTAGTTCATAAATGAACTCCAAATCCAAACTTCTTAGACTGTATCGATAACTGAACCTAATCAGTATCCTGCACCATGCCTCCCACAGTATCCTCTTGGACCACCTGTCCATAATACTCCCCTCTTCGTCAGAGGGAAAACTATAACTCTGACAATCACTCTGTCATCCATGTCACCTTTGAAGCCTGGAATGATAACCGTCTCCCGAAGGAAGCTACCGTCATCAAATCCGTAGAACATGCACTTATGTTCTAAAACTGTTTCCTTATATTTCTTCAGGATTGGATTAATATAAACTTATCGCATCTAGTGCAAAAACAACATCTGGTGTGGTACTTGACATCTCACGATTGACTCAATTGCCTAAGCAAGTGATCTGCCAATCATGCACATCCCTCTCCCCTTTAGTCTGTAAGACACCTTTAGAGAGGGTGACTCCATCACCTGCAGGTGCACCACCATGCCAGGAGTCATCTATTCTAAAAACTATTAGAATACTGTCAAAGTACCCACATTAGGAAACTACCCAAATCTAGATTTAAAACCATAGATCTAGAAACCAGAATGTCTGATATTATATCCATATCCTGTCTGGAGAAACAACTGTGTGACGACCACAGTACAACCGATCGTAGTATAGGAATTTTACTTCCTACTCTGTGTATGTCATCCAAATACCAGGACATCACACCCTACTACCTTCTTAACAGATCCATCCCATATTCTGATGAAGTCAAAGCCATGACTGTCACATCAAAACTAGATGATCTATCTCCGCTATATCTGCTCTAGTCTATAAATAGACATAAGGTACTTGCCCACTATGCTTCCGCTGCTCCCACTGACCACAACAACCCTCTGGCAGAATAATATATACGTGCACTTATAAAGCTAGTTTAGAACGACGCTATACTTAACCTCCTACCGGGTCTCATAGTCTGGAACAACAGTAGTGTCAAGTTTGGGTAAGCAAGAACCTCCCTGTCACCGTCCTTGAGGCTACTGGAGTACCTCTCGGGTGTCTGAGGTTACCCACCATATCTGCGGAGTGGCTATTGAAATGTCAAGACTGATTGAATCTATAGGTCCTATTAAATTTTCGTAACCGTTTGCGGTTCTGGAATCACTTCCAGTTCTACCATACTCCCACTACTGTTTTCTGAAAAAATCCATTTTACTAAAACTGTGGCGAGTCAAGAACAATATCACTATTGATCTTCCAGTTGGTATAAAATCAACCCTTGACATAGCCCGGGCCGACCCACAAACTGCCATTACAGAAACGTGCCTTGAGTTATCCAGAGTCTGGTTTTAAGCATAAGCCGGAAAACTCCCCGTACCTTAACATCGTTAAGATATGAATCATTCTATATCCAATATAGAAACTTTGGCACTTATTTAATTGGAACCAGATTCTAATCATGCAGCTGTCTCCAGTGCATATCATCTTAATGGAGAGAGGCTAATCAGCATTACTCAACTTAGGAATCCATCCAATTATGAGTAACCCGAAAGAGAAACAAGTTTCTCAAAACCATTACTATCATCTGAATACCAATCACAAGAATCTACATCTTCGATCTCTTTGAAGAATCCCGATATTTGCGACATCTGGTTCTCTACTTTATTCTTATACCCACAACTTCTCAAAATTTAGACCTTGTATTTCTACGAAACACTTGTCTAAAAACTAGAGAGGTCATAAGTAAACAGAACATAGTACGAGGACCCCCCTTTGTCCCGATGGACACTGGACAACATGTTGGAGATAGTGCCCTCAGAGTCAATTATTGGATCACAGGCACGTGATTGCAATGATTGAGGGAGGACCTATCCCGGTAGGACAGTCTTACTCGAGATGATAGTATGCTATCTGGTTTACCTTTATCATCGTGTACTGCTTCAGGTGACCTTACAGATCGCTATTACACGCTGATAGAGCCCCTAGGATTCTTGCTTGACTGCCAGCAGTATGAGGGCGATCATATAAGTGAGAGCTGGAGTCTATAAGCACATCCTTAAAAGGTCTCTAGTCGTGGGAGTTTCGAGACAGGGCATCGATTCTCCAGAGTAGACTAGTGTATACAGTCGAGACCCCGACGAGGGGCGGTGGCCGGTCTCACAAGCCACTGGTGTCAGTTGGTTCACCTAAGATGTATACAGGTGCTCATTGGGTTATGAGTACACCGGACAGGACTCGCCGGGAACATGCTAGTTGGTCTTATACCTGACGTCAGATAGCAGTTCCCTGGTGACATGTGTACAGGTTAGTTCATCAACCTGGGGATCGTCATTTGTCTCGTGTGAGTTCCCACTGTACTTTGATTACTACCCTACCACGGCTCAAAGGAGTCGTGCAAACAGGTTTTAGTTGGGTACAGTCCCGAGCCACATAGAGGCAGTGAGCGGATCTTCAGGGGTTCGTCTCTCCCGGTATTGGGGGTGAGGTCGCGCTGTGTCTAGGAGAGCCATTACGCAAAGCTCTCGGCCGAGGCAGGAGATTTACTGGTAGGTATTCCAGTAGTATCTCAGGGCGTTCTGGGCTTCACTCCGACATGACTTGTACCGCCTTTGGGGGTCTGACTTTTACCAACCCCCTAGGCCCGCCATGCGATGCTCATAGACGAACGGACCGGACTGTACGGATATTGTCACTGACAGGCTCAGTAGGGTGTCAGGATGAGTTCGCTCATCGACGTCCCTTTTGGTCAATAGCTGGTGGCCCGTTACGTATTGGCTTATACCTCTGACGTGCTAGTGGTTAAATCCACAGCCATAGTATTGACGAGTCTTTAGAGTCCACCACACTTTCAGTTACTCAAGCTTTCGGGCGAAACGCTGTAGAGGCCGTATGGAGATATGGCAGGGTCCGATCAGATACGTGCGGTATTGCACGGATCAGGATCGGACGGTTTGTACTAGTGGCCGTATGGATATATGGCAGGGTTCGATCAGATACGTGCGGTATTGCACGGATCAGGATCGGACGGATATTACTAGCCGGCTTTGGTTTAAGCCGGATCCTAGTTTGGTACAGTGTAGATTTTGTCTCATTGCATTTGTATCCGGTCGGAATACAGATGCGGGTGTGTAAGCACAATATCGGGGTTTTCCTGTAATTTATTACGGGACCAGTTTTCTGGAGTTGCCGGTTTGCATTCCGTTCCGGCCGGTTTTTCCTTTGTTCTTTCCCGGCCGGACTTTTACGATGGAGGGGGTTATTTGCAAGTTTGCAAATAACATTTGTGGAGGGGGTATCTTGCATATTGGTGGCATCATGATAGTTTCTCATGATGAGATGCTTTCTAAGTCTTTTCATTTGCTTTATGTGATTAGAAGTGATGAGAATGGTTGATGTAAGTTTTGCTTTTGATATGGTCACCATTCTCTTTCTCCTACACTCACCTCCCTCTTGATATCTCTCCACCATTCTCATTTGAGGGGGGCCGGCCACTTTTTGCATGGGGAGAGAAAATGAGAGGGTTCATTTTGTATGAGGAATTCATTTTTCATCTCATTCTTCTTGCTACTAAATTTCTCACATCACTCAAAAGTTCATTCCTTCGATCCCTCCATCAAGGCAACAAAACCCAAGTGAGACATAGCCTATACACTTTCTACAGCAAACCTTGGGCACGTCGACTAGCCAGCTTCGTGCCCGAGTTGCCTCGGTATTGAGGTGGGAGCCCGTAAAAGATGCAGATGATGTGGTGCCCTTCCGGCAAGGAGGCGACGACCGGAGTTTCCGCGGGAGATCGGGACGACGACGAGAAGACCGGAGGACTCGGATCACTCGGTATATCTCTCACCCTTTCTCTTGTTAGCTAGTATCGGTTAATGGTTACGATCCGGGTATATTGTCCGCGGTAGCGCTAGTTTAAAAGATAAGAAAATTTTGATTCCGCATTTTGGCCTCGGATAGACTGCCGGGGCGCTGCCGTGGCGCAACATGGTATCAGAGCCACGCCATTAACCTTGCCTAGCTTGTTCTAGTGTGTTTTACATTTCCGATCGAACAAAATCCCAAAAACCCCATTTCGTGTGCATCAGTTTTCTGTCGATTTTTTCCGGGCTCTAAAAATTTTTCAGGTTGTAAAAAACTAATGTACTGGAAATTCTAAGACTACTGGAAAAATTCGACACAGTCAGTCGATCTCTCAGGCGCGGAACCGCGGCCAAACCCCCCTTGGGCCGCGGTTCCGCCGCGCATTGGTGTCTTTACTGTATCATATTTTTCCAGTGGGCTTCTGGGCTAATTTTTGGGGTTTTGGAATATTAATATTGGGCTCAGAATTTCTGTGAGTGCTACCGTATTACTTGGGGGCCCACTTGTTAATTTTTGATCGATTGGATATTTTAAACACATTATTTCATAGTATTTACATTATATCTGCGACCGTGAATATCACTTGATCGGTAAATCCTGTCTAACTGCTATAGCCCGGTTAGACGGATTTGCGAACGTGATTTTCACGTTGATGTTCTGTGTTTATGCTGTGATGTTGCGGATCGGTCGTGGGGGATAGCCTGGATGCAATGCTAGTACAGTTTTGTCTTATATGTACATTTGATATTGCGGGGCGAGCGTCCGACATGTGGACTGCCGTCACTGCCTGTTTGTATTATTCTTTTGGGGCACGACCTGGTTGCGGTCGATGTACCCGTTGTATGTATATTTTACTTTCTGTACTAGGATTGCCCCGCGGTGGGGTGCACGGATAGCCGGGTTCTGGAGGGCAACAAGCCCGCATCTCATGGCATTGGGACGGAGGGGGCTTCACTCCAGGATTGGCGGGCTATTCGCCGCACTCGTAGGGGGTACAGGTTGACCCAGGAGGGGTGCCTGAGTTACCGGATTCCGTGAAGTGCTGGGTGGTCCATTCACGTTGCTGAAGGGGGCTGCCTCGCTTCAGGTTTTGGCGGGTGACTTGCCGCGCCCGTAAGGGTCTAGGTTTTCATTGCACAGGCTATCGACACGACCAGGGGAACGTCGGGTTTCAGCAGCGGCTCTGTGAAACCCGGGGCTTCCAGATATCTGTATTGTTCTGTGATGCTGCATATTTCTGTGATGTTGCATTTTATTCACGCCTTGAGCGAAATATAATATATTGGTATATATATTAGTAGATGTTGTATATGTTTTACATCCGCGCTAGTCCGGTCCCCGCTCTGTCGTTAGTTAGCTAACCTAACGGGTAATGACGGGACCCAGTGGCGAATGCGGATGGCATATACGTACATCAGTATATTTTCGTTCTTTGTGGTGTGATCAATTGATGGGACTGCGTTGATTCGGATCAATGCAAGCTAAACAAACCTATTCTGATGTTGTTGGAACATTTTTCAAAAAGCAGTTATTGCAAGGACGTTCACTTTTGTTTTTCATCGTGGTATTCAGTTGGAATATCCTGCTCCTCAGTCGACGAGGCAAGGGCCGAGATCCCTTCACCGGGAGTGACCCCTTGGACAGAAGTTTGCGTCAGGGCATTAACTTCACTATAGCCGATTACTTTTGCTTTGCATCATGGTATTCAGTTGGAATATCCTGCACCTCATTCTACGGGGAAAGAGCCGAGATCCCTTCACCGGGAGTGACCTCTTTAGTAAAGGTTTTCGTCACAATATTTTCTAAAAAGGCTATGCAGTTCCTTCAACGATATCAAGTTCATTACGTTAAAGGTTTTTCGCCAAAAACCAGTCGTAGCCCTCCGTCATTTCTTACAAGTATTACTTAGTATTCGTGCTGCGTTTGTTGACTGTGTCAAGGCGTAGTGTGCGGTAGCTAAGTAGTGTTTGTTTGTAGCATATTAATGGGATTGGTTAGGACAGTCGTCCGGCCTTGTTGACTGTGTCAAAGGCTCGTACGGGTGGGTTTAATGCAATCCAGGATAATGACGGGTTGAACTTGACTAGGACTCTTTGATTTGTTAACTGTGTCAAGGTCACTTGGGTCCTAGGGGTAAAAACACACATTGGGAGTTTCAAAAGAACTGAAACTTGCCAGATATGCACATACCTTCTGGAGTGTGGTGACTTGAGTGGATTCCGTCAAGTTATCATGCGATGATAGTTGGATCCCGATTCCTGCTGATGAGTTGGTTTACTCCTCGTGTGATCCCGACTAGTTCTTCTTTCAGGTTTGGAGGAGAATTTGACGGTACAGTGGGAGGTTTCCAGATTAGATAAAGTGATAACCATTCTGATCTAGATTGAGTGCATGCTGAGTGTTTCTTTTCTGTCTCTCTTTGGCAGCGACCATTGACCCGACCCTGGACTATGACTCAGTGACCAAGTTGACCGAACCTTCTTAACACTGGCTTTTGGATTGTCAGAGTTGCAAACCTCATTGCCACTCCTACTTTTACTCTTTTCTCCAGGACACCCCGTATTACTACGAACGTCCACTTCCATTGGACAAAACCATCGTATGGTTATATGCGAACTCGAAGGACTTCGAGGATGGTTTCTGGTTCTAGAGAAAACGAATAGGATTATTCAGTTGTCTTTTCCTTTTACCTTCTCTCAAGTTGCGAGCACTCCTTGGTTTAGGAGATAGTACACCTATTATGCAAATTGGATAGTCTTCTTCCAAACCTTAGGCAGGTGCCGAACGGTGGGGAATGAAGAAAACCAATTAGCATAACGATGGTGTACAGAAGGTATTAAGTTAAGACAAAGCAAGGGATTAGTAAGAGGGCAAAGTAAATTGCGACTGCTATTCACGACCAAACCGAGTATATCTTCGCCAAACCTAAATCACCTTTGTATTTCTCCAGGACACTCCGTATCACTACGAAGATCCACAGTTTATTTGGATACTCCATCGTATGGTTATATACGAACTCGAAAGGAACTTGTTCTAGTTCGGGGATGGATTCTGGTCCAGGAGAAATAGGAATAAGGTTTATTCGGTTGTCTTTTATCATCACCTTCTCTCAGGTTGCGAGGGCTCCTTAGTTTAGGAGAGTACACTTATTATGCTTACTGGATAGTCTTCTTCCAAACCATAGGCTGGTGCCGAACGGTAGGGAAGGAAGAAAACCATTTGGCCTAAGGGGGTGTGCAGACGGTAATGACTAAAGACATATAAAGGGATTTGGACAGATGGCAAAGAGATATACGGTTACAGTTGTGAATCTGGATAATGGTAGAGGCATTACTAGGAATACCAGGATACCCTATCGAAACATTTCAATGTTTCAGTTCAACTGTGTACTATTAAAAGAAAACTGATTTCCTGATTAGACACTTGCTCCAGTGTATGTATTTACCAGGTTTGATTCTCACATCTGTATGGTTTTACAGATGATGAGTGGGAGTAAGTTATTGGGAATAGGGTGATCATCCTCATTATATCGGGATTCGTTGTAATCGGTGATATTTGAGGAGATCACCTGGGCTGTTTGCCGGTCGGCAAATATTTGGTTTTGAATATCCGTTGTTATGCACTAATTTCAAATTGATATATCTGTACGTCTATTTTTATAGAGTGAGATATACCTTTTGAAATTATGTCTATGACATTTACCTATATCAGTGGATGGTTAGGTAAGGAGCATTGAACAGCGGTGTAATTCTTCTTAACCATAGTACCGTTTTCAACCTACGACACACAGTGAATGAGTTGTTAGACTCAGGGACTTATACAGAGTATTGTATATTGTCCAGTGTCCATTAGGACAGTGGGGTTGGTCCTCATACTATATTCTGTTTACTTTTAACTACTCTAATTCTTAGACATGTGTTTCGTAGAAACACAGGGTCTGAGTTTTGAGGAGTTATTGGTATAAGAATAGAGTAGAGAACCAGGTATTGCAAGTATCGGGATTCTTCAAGGTGATCGAAGATGTAGATACTTGTGTATGGTATTCAGTTGATAGTAATGAGAACTTGCTTCTCTTTCAGGTTACTCATAATTGGAAGCATTCCTAAGTTGGGTAACGCTGATCGGCCTCCTTCCATTTAGTTGACATGCACTGGAGACAGCTGCATGATTTGAATCTGGTTCAATTAAATCAGTGCCTCTGGTTCTATATTGGGTATAGAACAGTTCATATCTTAACGATGTTAAGGTACGGGGAATTGTCCGGCTTATGATTAAAACCAGACACTGGACAACTCAAGGCGCGTTTCTGTAATGGCTGTTTGTGGGTTGACCCAGGCTATGACGAGGGTTGACTTTCTACCATCTGGAAGATCAATAGTGATATTGTTCTTAACTCGCCACATTTTAAAAAGAAATGGTTATTTTTCAGAAAACAGTAGTGGGAGTATGGTAGAACTGGAAGCGATTCCAGAACCGCAAACGATTACTGAAGATTTGATAAGGAACCTAAAGATTCAATCTGATTTGACATTCCATTGGCCACTCCGCAGATAAGGTGGGTAACTTCAGGCACCCGAGAGGCACTCCGGTAGCCTCAAGGACGGTGACAGGGAAGTTCTTGTTTACCCACACTTGCCATTGTTGTTGTTCCAGGCTGCGAGACCCGGCAGGAGGATGAGTATAGCGTCGTTCTAAACTAGCTTTAGAAGTGCGCGTCTATATGACTCTGCCAGAGGGTTGTCGTAGTCAGTGGGAGCAGCGGAAGCATTGGTGGACATCAGGCTTATGTCTATTTATAGACTAAAGCACATATAGCGGAGATAGATCATCTATTTCTGATGTGACAGTCATAGGTTTGACGTCATCAGAATAGGGGATGGATCTGTTAAGAAGGTAGTAGGGTGTGATGTCCTGGTTTTGGATGACATACACAGAGTAGGAAAGGAAACTCCTATAATACGATCGGTTATACTTTGGTTGTCACACAGTGGTTTCTCCATACAGGACTTGGATATTATATCAGACATTCTGGTTACTAGATCTATGGTTTTAGATCTAGATTTGGGTGGTTTCCTAATCTGGGTACCTTGACAGCATTCTATGAGTATTTAGAATGGACGACTCCTGGCACGGTAGTACACCTGCAGGCAATGGAGTCACCCTCTCTAAAGGTGTCTTACAGACTAAAGGGGAGAGGGATACGCATGATTGACAGATCACTTGCTTAGGCAATTGAGTCAATCATGAGATGTCAAGTACCACACCAGATGTTGTTCTTGCAGTAGCTGCAATAAGCTGATATTAATCCAATCCTGGAGAAACAATCGGAAGCAGTTTTAGAACATAAGTTGATGTTCTAGGGATGTGATAACGACAGCCTCTTTTAGGAGACGGTTGTCACTCCAGGCTTCCAAGGTGACATAGATGGCAGAGTGGCTGTCAGAGTTATAGTTTCTCCTTCTGACGAGGGGCAGTATTTTGGACAGGTGGTCCAAGGTAATACTGAGGGAAGCATGGCGCTGGGTACTGATAAAGTTCAGTTATCGATACAGTCTAAGAAGTTTGGATTTGGAGTTCATTTATGAGCTAGGTCCCATCAGATATCCAGACATACTCTAAGACAGGTATTGCTCATTTCGGGAGATGGCTTTCTCTGCGAACTTGAGATATAGAGAGACATAGAAAGAAACATCACAGCGGATCCACTCACTGAGGCTATTCCTCGAACGCAATAGTTTCGCAAACGAGCTTTGTGAGACTGATTAGTAGAGGAGTTGGGTGTTCGGTATCACACGGGCTGTGAGTATGCGACATCGCAATAATTAGCCTTGAGTGCAAGTGGGAGATTGTTGGAGATAGTGCCCTCAGAGTCAATTATTGGATCACAGGCACGTGATTGCAATGATTGAGGGAGGACCTATCCCGGTAGGACAGTCTTACTCGAGATGATAGTATGCTATCTGGTTTACCTTTATCATCGTGTACTGCTTCAGGTGACCTTACAGATCGCTATTACACGCTGATAGAGCTCCTAGGATTCTTGCTTGACTGCCATCAGTATGAGGGCGATCATATAAGTGAGAGCTGGAGTCTATAAGCACATCCTTAAAAGGTCCCTAGTCGTGGGAGTTTCGAGACAGGGCATCGATTCTCCAGAGTAGACTAGTGTATACAGTCGAGACCCCGACGAGGGGCGGTGGCCGGTCTCACAAGCCACTGGTGTCAGTTGGTTCACCTAAGATGTATACAGGTGCTCATTGGGTTATGAGTACACCGGACAGGACTCGCCGGGAACATGCTAGTTGGTCTTATACCTGACGTCAGATAGCAGTTCCCTGGTGACATGTGTACAGGTTAGTTCATCGACCTGGGGATCGTCATTTGTCTCGTGTGAGTTCCCACTGTACTTTGATTACTACCCTACCACGGCTCAAAGGAGTCGTGCAAACAGGTTTTAGTTGGGTACAGTCCCGAGCCACATGGAGGCAGTGAGCGGATCTTCAGGGGTTCGTCTCTCCCGGTATTGGGGGTGAGGTCGCGCTGTGTCTAGGAGAGCCATTACGCAAAGCCCTCGGCCGAGGCAGGAGATTTACTAGTAGGTATTCCAGTAGTATCTCAGGACGTTCTGGGCTTCACTCCTACACGACTTGTACCGCCTTTGGGGGTATGACTTTTACCAACCCCCTAGGCCCGCCATGCGATGCTCATAGACGAACGGACCGGACTGTACGGATATTGTCACTGACAGGCTCAGTAGGGTGTCAGGATGAGTTCGCTCATCGACGTCCCTTTTGGTCAATAGCTGGTGGCCCGTTACGTATTGGCTTATACCTCTGACGTGCTAGTGGTTAAATCCACAACCATAGTATTGACGAGTCTTTAGAGTCCACCACACTTTCAGTTACTCAAGCTTTCGGGCGAAATGCTGTAGAGGCCGTATGGAGATATGGCAGGGTCCGATCAGATACGTGCGGTATTGCACGGATCAGGATTGGACGGTTTGTACTAGTGGTCGTATGGATATATGGCAGGGTTCGATCAGATACGTACGGTATTGCACGGATCAGGATCGGACGGATATTACTAGCCGGCTTTGGTTTAAGCCGGATCCTAGTTTGGTACAGTGTAGATTTTGTCTCATTGCATTTGTATCCGGTCGGAATACAGATGCGGGTGTGTATGCACAATATCGGGGTTTTCCTGTAATTTATTACGGGACCAGTTTTCTGGAGTTGCCAGTTTGCATTCCGTTCCGGCCGGTTTTTCCTTTGTTCTTTCCCGGCCGGACTTTTCCGATGGAGGGGGTTATTTGCAAGTTTGCAAATAACATTTGTGGAGGGGGTATCTTGCATATTGGTGGCATCATGATAGTTTCTCATGATGAGATGCTTTTTAAGTCTTTTCATTTGCTTTATGTGATTAGAAGTGATGAGAATGGTTGATGTAAGTTTTGCTTTTGATATGGTCACCATTCTCTTTCTCCTACACTCACCTCCCTCTTGATATCTCTCCACCATTCTCATTTGAGGGGGGCCGGCCACTTTTTGCATGGGGAGAGAAAATGAGAGGGTTCATTTTGTATGAGGAATTCATTTTTCATCTCATTCTTCTTGCTACTAAATTTCTCACATCACTCAAAAGTTCATTCCTTCGATCCCTCCATCAAGGCAACAAAACCCAAGTGAGACATAGCCTATACACTTTCTACAGCAAACCTTGGGCACGTCGACTAGCCAGCTTCGTGCCCGAGTTGCCTCGGTATTGAGGTGGGAGCCCGTAAAAGATGCAGACGATGTGGTGCCCTTCCGGCAAGGAGGCGACGACCGGAGTTTCCGCGGGAGATCGGGACGACGACGAGAAGACCGGAGGACTCGGATCACTCAGTATATCTCTCACCCTTTCTCTTGTTAGCTAGTATCGGTTAATGGTTACGATCCGGGTATATTGTCCGCGGTAGCGCCAGTTTAAAAGATAAGAAAATTTTGATTCCGCATTTTGGCCTCGGATAGACGGCCGGGGCGCTGCCGTGGCGCAACACAACATACAATACTCTGTATAAGTCCGCTGAGTTTAATAACTCAAAACCTGTGCGTCGTAGGTTGAAAATTGTACCCAGGAGATTTCCTCAAATATCACCAATTACAACGAATTCCGATATAATGAGGATGATCACCTAATTCCCAATAACTTACTCCCACTCATCATCTGTAAAACCATACAGATGTGAGAATCATACCTTGTAAATACATACCCTTGGAGTAAGTATATAATCGGGAAATCAGTTTTCCTTTAACAATGCACAGTGAAACTGAAACATGAAAATGTTTCGTTGGGGTATCCTGGTATTCCTAGTAATGCCTCTTCCATAATCCAATTCATGACTGTAACCGTATAATTCTTTGCCATCTCTCCAAATCCCTTTATTTGTCTTTAGTCGTTACCTTCTGTACACCCCTTTAGGCTAAGTGGTTTTCTTCCTTCCCTACCGTTCGGCACCAGCCTATGGTTTGGAAGAAGACTATCCAGTAAGCATAATAAGTGTACTCTCCTAAACTAAGGAGCCCTCGCAACCTGAGAGAAGGTGATGATAAAAGACAACTGAATAATACCTTATTCTATTTCTCCCGAACTGGGGAAAAAAGCAAAGGTGAAATAGGAGTGGCGATGAAGCACTCGGTTTGGTCGTGAATGATAGCAGTCGCAATTTACTTTGCCATCTTTCTAATCCCTTTATTTTGTCTTTACATATTACTTTCTGTACACCCTACTTTGGCTAATTGGTTTTCTTCATTCCCTACCTTTCGGCACCTACCTATGGTTTGGAAGAAGACTATCCAATAAGCGTAATAGGTGTACTCTCCTAAACCAAGGAGCCCTCGCAACCTGAGAGAAGGTGATAATAAAAGACAACTGAATAAACCAATTCTATTTCTCCTGAACCTGGATCCATCCTCGAAGAAGTTCCTTCGAGTTCGTATATAATCATAAATGGATCTATCCAATGGAAGTGGATACTCGTAGTGATACGAGGTGTTCTGAGAAATGCAAAGGGTAAAAGAAGGAGTGGCAATGACTTATGCAACTCAGACAATCCAAAAGCCAGTATTTTAAGAAGGTTCGGTCAACTTGGTCACTGAGTCATAGTCTAGGGTCGGTCAAAGGTCGCTGCCAAAGAGAGAAAGAAAAGAAACACTCTGCGTGCACTTTAACCTAGATCAGAATGGTTATCACTTTATCTAATCCGGAAACCTCCAACTGTACTGTTAAATTCTCCTCCAAACCTGAAAGAAGAATTAATCGGGATCACCCGAAGAGTAAACCAACTCATTAGTGGGAATCGGGATCCAACTCTCATCGCATGATAACGTGACAGAATCCACTCACGTTATCACACTCCAGAAGGTATGCGCATGCCTGGCAAGTTTCAGTTTCTTTAGAAACTCCCGATATGATTTTTACCCCATGCTCTTATGATCGTGACTAAGGGCCAACCCATCATAAGTCGCATGTCAAGTTCTTCCCATATCTTGTTAATTTGAACCACCCGTACTCTCTCTTGAATAAGGGCCAACAAGGCTGTACGACTGTCCCAAACCAACGTATCTATCTATGCAACATGTGAACACTCCAGCAGCTACCAATCACTATGTCTTGGCTAAGGGCCAGACCAACATAGCTTGAATACTGACCATTCATATGAAATGACGGAGGGCTACGGCTAGTTTTTAGCGAAAAACCTTTAACGTAATGAACTTGATCTCGTTGAAGGAACCTGATAGCTTTTTATAAAAATATAGTGGCGAAAACCTTTGCTAAAGAGGTCACTCCCGGTGAAGGGATCTCGGCTCTTTCCTCGTGGAATGAGGTGCAGGATATTCCACTGAATACCGCGATGCAAAGCAACTTGTAATCGACTATAGTGAAGTTATTACCCTGATGTAAACTTCTGCCCAAGGGGTCACTCCCGGTGAAGGGATCTCGGCCCTTGCCTCGTCGAATGAGGTGCAGGATATTCCAACTGAATACCACTGTGCAAAACAAAAGAAAACGTCTTTGTAATAACACTTTTTAAAACTGTTCCAACAACATCCATAACAGGTTTGTTTTCCTTTGCATTGATCAGAATCAATGCAGTCCCATCAATTAATCACACCAGAAAAGAACGAAAAATAAAATGTACGTATATGCTATCCGCATTCGCCACTGGGTCCCGTCATCACCCGTTAGGTTACTTAACTAACGACAGAGCGGGGACCGAACTAGCGCGGGTGCAAAACATATACAACATCTACTAGTATATATACCAATATACAATAATCGCTCCAGGCGTGATAATATGCAACATTACAGAAAAGTAATAAGCATCACAGAACAATACAGATAATCTGGGATCCCCGGGTTTCACAGAGCCGCTGCTGAAACCCGACGTTCCCCTGGTCGTGTGGATAGCCTGTGCAATGAAACCTAGACCCCTACGAGTGCGGCAAGTTACCCGCCAAAACCTGAAGCGAGGCAGCCCCCTACAACAAAGTGAATGGACCACCCTGCACTTCACGGAATCCGGTAACTTGAGTACCCCTCCTTGGGTCAACCTGTACCCCCTACGAGTGCGGTGAATAGTCTGCCAATTCTAGAGTGAGGCCCCTCTGCCTCTCAAAGCCATGAGATGCGGACCCGTTGCCCTCCAGAACCCGGCTATCCGTTCACTCTGTCACGGGATAAAACCTAGTAAAGAAATGAAAAATATGTACAACGGGTACATCGACCTCAGCCCGGTCGTGCCCCAAAAGAATATTATACAAACAGGCAGTGACGGCAGTCCATATGTTGGACGCTCGCCCCGCAATATCAAATGTACAAATAAATCCAAACTGCACTACCATTGCACACTGCTATCCACCACGACAAATCCGCAACATCACAGCACAACACAGAACATCAACGCGAATGTCACGTTCGCAAACCCGTCTAAAAGGACTATAGCAATTAGACGCGGTTTACCGCTCGAATGACATTCACGGTCGGAGATATAATGTAAGTACTGTAAACTAACACGTTTAAATTTCGATCGACAAAATTTCCCGAAGTGGGCCACACGTACATCTGCTGTACAGTAACAAAATCTTGGCCCAAAAGAAATATTCCAGAAACCACAATTTTCAATGTAGAACCTACTGTAGAAAAATGGTTCACTGTAGCTCTAAAACGGCCGCGTAACCTCGGCCAAACTAGGGTTTGTGTGGCAGTTCCGCGGCGCTTTGGAGTCAACAGTTGACCAAATTTCACCAGCATTCTTAAAAAAGCCTGCACGATTTTCTGAGATGCTCAAAATGATTTTTAGACCTGTTTAAAAATTCGACAGAAACTTTAACATGAAAATCGCGATTTCGGAAATTTCGTTCGATCGATATTTTAAACGCGTTAGAACAAGTTAGTAAAGCTTAATGGTGTGGCTTTAATACCATGTAAGTCTACGGTAGCGCCCCGGCCGTCTTTCAGACACCAAATGCGGAACAAAAACTTTTATAACCGGCGCTATCGCATACTATAACCCGGATCTGCCATTAACGCTAAACTAACAAACTACAAAGAGGGTAGAAAGGTTATACCGAACGATCCGAGTCCTTCGTTCTTTAACCATCATCCCACACTCCATTGCGGCTGCTCCGATCTCGTAGATCTCCGATATCCTCGTCCAGGTGGCACCACGTCAACGGATCTTTAAACGGGCTCCCGCCTCAGACCCGAGGCAACTCGGTCATCAAGTTTGCTAAAAGAGATGACCAAGATTGATGTAGAGAATGAGTAGAACACTTTGTCTCAATTCGTCCAAAGCTATGGACGAACTGTTAATGAAGTTGCCTTTTGGAATCGGGTGATGGAAAAATGAGATATATGAAATTACATGAAGTAAAACTATCATAATCTTTTTTCCCCAAAATCAATCCTTAGCCTCCAAATGAAGTGGCCGGCCATTATCAAGAGGGGGGTGAGTGTAGGAGAGGGGAGAGTGACCATAACAATTAATGAAGAGAATGATTCATCTAACACCTTGCATTTATCATTAATGCATACATTGAATCAAAAAACCCTAGTCATCAAAACATTAAATGAACATTTAATGCAACCATGAGTCACTAATCCTAGTCACCTTCTAGAACCTTCTAGAATCACGACTCACCTCATGACTCACCCAATGAAGGAAAGATAAATCCGTATTAAACCGAATGTTTAATACGGGTGATAGAAAACTGGAAACTGGCAACTTCCAAAAACGATCCCGAAACGAATTTCAGGATAACCCCCTAACAGTATAAATATACCCGCATTTGTATTACGACCGAATACAAATGCAACTGAGACAAAGATATTATATCTACACAGTATAATACTCGGATCCGGCTTAAACCAAAGCACACCAGTATTATCTGCCCGAAATATGACACGTGCGTAAACGCACGTGCATTTTCCGAACCCTGCTATAAAACCATACGGCCTCTACAACGTTTCGCCCGAACATGGGAAACTATCTGTGGGGGACTCTAATGACTCATCAGTACCATGGCAGTGAGTTTAACCACAAGCCGTCAGCGGCACTAGCTGTGCGTAACGGCTGCCCATGTACTGACCTCAAGGGTAGCCGATGAGGGAACTCATCCTGAAACCCTACTGAGCCTAACAGTGAAAATATACATACAGTCCAGTCCGTTCGTCTATGAGTATCGCATATCGGGCCTTGGGGGCTGGTAACGTCAGACCCCCAAAAGCGGTATAAGTCGTGTCGGAGACAAGCCCTGAACACCCTGAGAAACTACTGGAGTACCTACCAGTAATTCTCACCTGCCTTGGCCAAGGACTTGGTGTAATGGCTTTCCTAGACACAGCACAATCTCACCCCCAATATCGGGAGAGACGAATCCCCTGCCGATCCGCTCACTTGCCTCCATGTGGCTCGGGACTGTACCCAAAAAATACCTGTTTGCACGACTCCTTTGAGCCATGGTAGGGTAGAAATCAAAGCACAGTGGGAACTCACACAAGAAAAATGACGACCTCATGTCGATGGACTAACCTATACACATGTCACCAGGGAACTGCTATCTGACGATAGGTATAATACCAACTAGCAGGTTCCCGGCGAGTCCTGTCCGGTGTACTCATAACCCAATGATCACCTGTATACATCTTAGGTGATCCAACTGACACCAGTGGCTTGTGAGACCGGCCACCGCCCCTCGTCGGGGTCTCGACTGTATACACTAGTCTACTCCGGAGTATCGATGCCCTGTCTCGGTACTCCCACGACTAGGGACCACTATTAAAAATGTGCTTATAGACTACCCAACTCTCACGTATATGATCGCCTTCATACTGTTGGTAGTCAAGCAAGATCTTATGGGCTCTATCAACGTGTAATCGTGATCAATCACCTGAACTTATACACGACTGATAAAGGCAAACAAGATAGCATACTATCATCTCGAGTAAGACTGTGCTACCGGTATAGGTCCTCCTCAATCATTGCAATCACGTATCTGCGATCCAATAATTGACTTTGAGGGCACTATATCCAACAACATGTGCAAGGCTAGTGACTTATGGTCTCTTTTTATGTGCATATGTCACATTATTGTTTGTTTTGGTGTTGATATGATGAGAAGAGAGAGAGGGGCTGCCATATGAGAGCTTGGATGTGTAGGGTTCCTAGGCACGCTAATGGGGTCACACAAGGCATCAACCATGCCAATTTCAAATTTTTCATGTGCCGAGAAACCCTAATACGGATCGTTAACTAGAATTTTAGGCGAAACATGCAACTAGTTAACAACTTAACTAAGTGAACGGAAATACAACCTTTGTAGATCCGGTCCTCCACCTCCATAGCTCCATGATGAAGTCTCCTTGCTGTCCAAATCGAATCCCGGGCTCCAGCGTCGGCTTCATCGGAGAAATGGGCGGGCTTGGTCGTCGGCTTCGATGCCGAAGATGATCTACGTCGAGGCAACACTAGATCAAGCTCGAACTTCACCAAGCCATGAAACTTGTGAAGAAAACACCCTATACTACTTGGCAAGTGGTAGAGGATGAAGAAATAGGAAGTGGGTTCACTTTAGAATTGGATTTCTCACTCTTTTTCTCAAGTTGCCATTGATGGAGGCAAGCTTTCTTCATCTTGAAGAAGGAGAAGAAGAAGAAGATAATATGATAAGTATTATATAAAAATAGAAAATAAAAGGAATACTTATCATATAGCAACCATGGTCAAGTGTAGAGAATGAACTAGGGTTAAGTGGAATGGTTAGGGTTAAGCATGAAAACAAAAAAGGTCACTTAGTCAAAGTTTCATGAAGCTTCAACTAGCAAACAAAGAAAGCCTCCATTCATTTATTTTGCAAAAATAAATAAACAAAATAAATGAATAAGTAAATCAAAACCCTAACCATTACACAACCATGGTTTTATCATACACTTAACAAAGTATGCATCTATCATCAAACATGATACAAACAAGTGCACAAAAATATATCACATATACAATGTGCACATCAAGTGTGAAAATTCTTTTAAAGTGAACCTATACATGTTAATGCAAAGTAATATATCAAATATATAATTATACATTAAATCATTAAATCAACACTTGATTTAACGATCCGGTCATATCGCATATGACCGACTAATATCCAATGTATCGGCTTATCGAATCAATCCTCGATTCGATAACTAAGTTATATCGCATACAACCAATCGATACATTTATCGCGAGAATAGAATACGGTATCACATACATGCATTATTGTCGGTCCCGCACATATCTCATATCCGCTCCTATTTCGTTTCGCTTGAGCCAGGAAACCTCTGTGTAGGACTCTAAAGACTCGTCAATACGCCGGCAGCATGTGATGATCATATCAATCACCTATAAGCCGCAAGCGGTCTGCTAAACGTAACGGCCACCCGGGTATTGAGCGATCAGAAGATCGACGAGCAAGCCCGCTCACACTCCTGTGAATCCAACCAGTAACACTTACCGTACAGTCCGGTCAGTTCGTCTGATATGTCGCATATCTCGCCTAGGGGTGGTAAACGTCAGACCCCAATAGCTCGATAATTCGTGTCGATAGGACTATAACAGTTCGAGAAACTACAGGTAACACTTATCAGTAAATCTCAGCAACCCTGGCCAGGGATTTCCGGTTATAGCCAATCGAACACAGCGCAACATCAACTCCCTATACCGGGAGAGACGAATCCCCTCCTATCGCTCATTGCCTCCATGTGATTCGGGACTGTACCCAAAAACCACCGTTTTGCACGCCCTTTTGGACGTGGTAAGGTGGAAATCAAAGCACAGTGGTAATCACACAAGACTCTATGACGATCTCGGGTCAACAGACTACTCTGTAGCAGTGTCACCAGAGAACTGCCATCTGATGTAAGGTATAATACCATCTGGGAGTTCTCGGCGAGTCCGACCAGTGTACCCAGTCTCCACTGAGCACCCGTATATCATCTCTGATGTCAAACACCAATGGATATGGGATCATCCATCGCCCATCTGTATGGGTCGAGAAGGTATACTCTAGTCTACTCTGGTATATCGATGCCCCGTCTCGATACACCCATGACTAGGGACCTTAAAGGATGTACTTATGGACTACCATGTCCCCACTAGTATGATCTGCATCATAGTCCAGGTAGTCAAGTACACATCCTAAGGGCTTTACCAACGTGTAACAGAGAGACAATCAATATACACGTTAAGGTAAAGAGTAACCAGATAGCATACTATCATGTCGAGCAAGAAAGTCCTCCCTATATATGTCCCAGCATCCACTGCAATATACATCCAATGTACAGTAATGGCCTCTAGGGCATACATATAACTAACAATCTCCCACTTGCACTAGGGCCATCTGATAGCAGTGGTTGTAGTATCTCATACTCAACCATCCCATAAAAGTCTCTCTCTGGGAAATGGCCTTTGTGAGTGGATCCGCCGTGTTGTCCTCTGAGTCTACTCTCCTAACCTCGATCACCCTGGAGATCAACCATCTCCATGATCAGGTGATACTGCCTTAGAATATGTCTGGATCACTGATGGGACGGGTGTTCCTTGGCATAAGCCATAACTCTATTATCACACAATGGGAGGAACGACGTTCATCTCATGAACTAATATACACCCAGACTGCCTCTTTGGTAGCATCTTAAGTGGCGATGTATCCAGCCTTTATCATCTAGTATGCCACGGTATCTAGCTTGGAACTCTTCCAACATACCGTCCCTTTACTGAGGGTAAAGACAATATCTGTTACTGACTTTCAGTCGTCCTTATCACTCTGGAACACTTCCAGTGATTCTCCCCAGGATCGATTGATACCATCTCACTACAACTAGTGAGAATCCTAACATCCAATTAGATCTATCTCATAGATCCAAAACCCAGGATTTAGGAGGTATCATTTTGATCCTTTATGGAGAATCATTGTGATAAGCGGAGATTGACCGAGCGTAGCATAGGAAACTCCTTCCCTATCTAGAGCATGTCATCCACGTACTCTACGAGGATCGTCACTATACTCCCTACTACCTTTTTGTTTATACAAGGTTCATCTACCATTTTGATGATGTCAAACTTTTTGACTAACACATCAAAACAGATGTTCCAACTCCGCGATACCTGCTTTATCCTATAAAGCATCTTGTACACGTTTCCGCTGCTCCCACTGTCTACGAAGCCCTCTGGCTGTGTACTTATAGACGTTCTCTTCTAAAAGAGCATTTAGAAAAGCAGTCATGGCACCCAACCGCCAGATATCGTAGTCATGGTATGTAGCCGTGGCAAGTAGGATCTGGATGGACTTAAGCATAGCCACTTGAAAAGGTTTCATCATTATCCACGCCTGGTCGATGACGAAAAGCTTTAACAAGTCTAACTTTGAAAGTCTCAACTTTTCCATCTACACCAAGTAATCTTCTCAAGATATACTTGCTCCTGATGGGGATTTAACCCTTCAGATATAGCAACCAAAGTCCATACTTTGTTGGTGTATAAGGATTCCATCTCAAATCGCTAAGAATCCAGCCATTCTTACAGAGTTGCACTCCTGATGGCCTGCTCGAAACTAGTTGGGTCATCATCTCATGATGCAATCCTCGCTCCCACTGTCATCGAGAAACCGAAGTATCTCTCAGGCGAATGAGGAACCCTACTAGATCGGCGGAGAGGCTGAGGTTCGTTGGTATCTATTGAATCCTTTGGTTGTACCAAATCATTAGCTGCAGTTTGTATACCTGGAACATTTCCAGTTCTACATTACAGATCTTGCCTCGAGCTTGTCCGGATTATGCTTTTAGACATAGCCCGGACAACCCCAAATCTTAACCAACTTAAGATATGGGCTCTTCCCTTTCCATATCACATATGAAGCGGTAGGCAACTGATTTGATTGGAACCCAATTCAATTGGTATGCAGCTTCTCAAGTGCATAACTCCCAAAAGGAAATAGGAAACACAGTGGTACTCATCATAGAGCACACCATATCACATAGGGTGCAACTGCTCCGCCCCGATATACCATCGTGCTATGGTGTATACGGAGGAGTAATGCTGAGAGAGAATCTCATTCTCCTTTAGAATAGTCCAGGAATTCCGTACTCAAGTATTCTCCTCCTTGATCTCATCAAAGGACATAATACTTATACCCGTGTTTTGGTTCTCTACTTCTAAATCATATTCTGTGAATATCTCAAAAGGTTCGGACTTGTGTTTCAACAGGAACATATGTCTGAATCTAAAGAGATCATCAGTGAATGTAATGAAGTACAAAGAACCGGTCTTAGCATGTGTAGACAGGGGACCTTTATACATCAACATGTATCATCCCAAGAGTTCACTAACTCTTTCTCTGTTTCCAATAAACAGAGCTGGTTTCATTATATCTTTGTGACATGACTGGCAAGTTTCACAAGATGTAAATTCAAACTGATTTAAATATGCATCTACAAGTAACTTCAGCTAGTCGGGTCGCATTGATATGACCTAGTCTACAATGCCTCAAGAAGGATTCGTTCATTTCTGAACTCTTCCTCTTGTGTATGTTCCGTATACTAAGAACTGTAGTTTGATTTAGAATATCAATGCTTTTAGATAACGCGCCTGAACCGATCAACTTTTGATATAGGAAATGTTCAAAACATTATCCGACAATACAAAATTATATCCTTTCTTTACTAATAAAGAGACTGATATGATTTTGTATATCAGGTTCGGTATCTAATAACATTCGTTTAGAATCAATGTATTGGTAATACAGGGTGACAGTGACCAACAGGCTTGGCTGCAACACTTGCCCCGTTTTCTGCCTCATGAAACTTATCACCCGTTCTCAGTTCTCTACCTTTCTGTAGCCCTATGTAACAGATTACATATCTGGGATCCTGATCTGGTATCACATACCCAGGACGTAGAGGATACAGAGAAACAGTTCTTTGTAATGAACACACCCGAAGATGATGCATCCGCTTGCACTCTCTTCGTTTGGGCGGCACGGGAATTCTGGTAATCCCCAATTTCCTGCTCTATCTTATAACAATTATAAGTTGGAGCGGGACCAACATTCCTCAGCTAAGTATAACAATCGGGTTCGGTCAATAATCCGTATTATTATCTTGATTAAGGCGGGATATGGTCGCTACCTGGAGAGAGAGAGAAGAAAACACTCAGCGTGCGCTCTTGCAAGATCAGATTGGTTATTATTTTATCTAATCAGGATGGCTCCCACTGCTTTTTATCAAATCTTCCTTCAAACCCTAAAAGGAAAGACTAGCCGGGATTAATTACACACTACAAGTTCGCCAATCTTTCAGCCAGGCCAGTGTCGGTACTTTGAGGGAGGTCCCCCGTGCTTTCGCACGAACCTAATTATAGTAAACCTCGTTTTCCCAGAGGCGTAACCTCGTTAACACCTTTCTAGACACCTACTTGATCGGCTAATTGTAATGTGTAAAACTCTCCCAGGAGTAACTCTTACTCGCAGCGGGTATCGGGATCCAACTATCTAATAGAAGGTATGCAATCTCATTGCAAATTTCAACACTTGAAATTCCCGATAATATTTTTCCCCTAGCAGCTATATGACCTTAACATAGTCAACAAATCATAAGTGCTAGTCAAGTTCAACCCGTCATTTCCCGATTGAATTAAACCCACCCGCACGACCCTTAACATAGTCAACAAAGTCGCATGACTACCCTAATCCAATCGCATCATATGCTTATACAGATAAGCATTAATTAGCTACCGCACACTACGCCTTAACATAGTCAACAAACGTAGCACGAATACTAACTAGTACTTATCTGAAATGACGGAGGGCTACGACAGGTTTTTCTGAAAACCTATTGCGTAATGAACTTGATATCGTTGTAGAATCAAATGATTTTGAAATGGAGTGTTTTTTATGCTTTTCTAGTTTTGCTAAAGGGGTCACTCCCGGTGAAGGGATCGTCGTCCCTTTCCTCATCGAATAAGGTGCGGGACATATCATATATATCACTGTGCAAAGCAGAAACTATAGAAGCAATCAAAAGACAAACCGAGAGTTGTAGCATCTGCCAGTTATTGCTAAAGGAGTCACTCCCGGTGAAAGGATCTCGGTCTTTTCCTTATCGAATAAGGTGCAGGATATATCATATATACCGCTATGCAAAGCAAGAACTGTAGCTACCTGTTTTATTTTTGAAATTCAATTCTACAACATCTTTAGGTTTCTTTTATTTCATTAATCTCATTAATGAAGTCCCATCATTTAAGTATCTAAACATCACAGATAAATACGACGTACACTTATGCCATCCGCATTCGCCTCGATGTCCCCTCGTGCACCGTTAGGTTAGGTAACTAACGACAGAGCAGGGCAGGGCTAGCACGGGTGTAAAACATAAGTAACGCCTATATAATATATCACATATACTATATACAGTATCTATCACAGAACATCACATGATCACATCACAGATATCGCAGCAGAAGAATCATATGAAATATTGGATATACTAGGACGTCCGTGTTTTCAATACAAGCCAGTATAAAACACGGATTCCATGGTCGCGATGAATAGCCAAACCCACACCCCTAGACCCCTACGAGAGCGGCAAGCAACCCTACCAATTCTAGAGTTAGGAGACCCGGACTCGACTCCTCGAGTTGGTCTCCCTCTGGACTCCAGAACCCGGTTACTTATGCTCCCCTCTTTGGGTCTATCCTAGTGCGGAAAAGTAAATAAAATACAAAGGGTGACATCTTCCGCAACCTGGAAGTGCCCCAATAAAAGAATATTACATACAAGTTTTTACATGAATGAAAATGAAAAACACTCATCTCACATAAAAAAACCCGGCTATTCAAACACGGCGATCCAATATAACATATCCAACAACACATAACATCACATGTCATCAACGTAAGTAAACATGCGTATCCCAATTGTCGTTGACATATAGCAACGAAACCGGCGATATCACATATTACACTTACGGTCACAGAAAAGAAAGTGTAAAACTACAACAGTTGGAATCCGCAACCTCCTTAGACATCACATGCCTAATCAAATGAATTACTTAGACATCGCATGCCTAACAATTATAAACCCCGCATTTTAGTCTCAAAATCGAAAACACTTTTCAATATCAAGTCGGGCAATCCAACAAGATTCCCGACATCCTGATCGAATACTCGTCGCAAACTTTAGTAGACGGCCGCACCCCCGATACCGTCGACGAAGTGCACCAAGGAGGAACACCGCTACCGCGAGCACCCGAACGGATGCTTTCGGCGACGGGGTTCTCCTACAGTCACTTGGTCGGGGCTAAGGGGTGTAGCTGTCTATTAAGTTTATCGGCGAGTATCCGCGTACGCTACGTGATTGCGACGGACTTTTGATCACATCAAAATTCCATGGCAACCGATCATTCGAGACTAAACTACTATGTTTATAATATTCATTCAGTTATCTCATAACTACTTGTGGATTCCAAATATTGTATCACATTCCAGATAAATAGAAAATGTTAAACTTTCCGATCGAACATTTCCAACACCCAAGTTTTCCTGAAACAGCTCAACACATGAAATAAGTTTAAAATCATCCAGTTCATGCCACAGTACCAACGGTCCTGCCGTAGAAGGGTCAAGCCAACGCCTCACATGTGGCACGCCGTACTGCCCCAAACCCTAAGGTTCAAAGGGCAGTTCAAGACGGTCACATAATCGAGTTAAGGTTTGTTGTCTTCTAGAGGGTCCATCGAGTTACTTGCACTACTTAGAACGTCTTTAAACCACGGAAAAATCCAACACTTGGAAATTTCCCAACAGGGGAAAAATTGGGTATTTATATCCGGTCAAACTTTTTAACATATTCTAAATATCCGGAAAACACAGAGACAAAATTAGACAATCCGATCGAAACACCGAGTCCCCAAAACAACCCAGAATACTCAACTCTTGAGTAAAAATTAAAATTACCCAGAAAACACAGGAGTCAAATATAACAATTACTGTGCAAAGAATAGTCAAAGAGTCAACAAAATGGCCGCGGAACCGCCGCGCCACGTGGGGTAAGGCCGCGGTTCCGCCGCAGTTTGACGGAGTTAGGGCACCATTTTGTACAGTAATTCATATAAAACCCTGCTCATTTTTCTGCATATTTTTAATCTGGAAAAATCCACAGTTTACAAAAATGTACAGAAAGGGGTGAAAAGCGGGGATTTCGGGTTCGATCGGACTTCTAACTTCGTCTACGCATCGCCTAAGGCTCTAGCTAGGCTCTGATACCAGTGTAGGGTTCCTAGGCACACACTAGAGGTCTCACAAGGCATCAACCATGCCAATTTCAAATTTTTCATGTGCCGAGAAACCCTAATACGGATCGTTAACTAGAATTTTAGGCGAAACATGCAACTAGTTAACAACTTAACTAAGTGAACGGAAATACAACCTTTGTAGATCCGGTCCTCCACCTCCATAGATCCATGATGAAGTCTCCTTGCTGTCCAAATCGAATCCCGGGCTCCAGCATCGGCTTCATCGGAGAAATGGGCGGGCTTGGTCGTCGGCTTCGATGCCGAAGATGATCTACGTCGAGACAACACTAGATCAAGCTCGAACTTCACCAAGCCATGAAACTTATGAAGAAAACACCCTATACTACTTGGCAAGTGGTAGAGGATGAAGAAATAGAAAGTGGGTCCACTTTAGAATTGGATTTCTCACTCTTTTTCTCAAGTTGCCATTGATGGAGGCAAGCTTTCTTCATCTTGAAGAAGGAGAAGAAGAAGAAGATAATATGATAAGTATTATATAAAAATAGAAAATAAAAGGAATACTTATCATATAGCAACCATGGTCAAGTGTAGAGAATGAACTAGGGTTAAGTGGAATGGTTAGGGTTAAGCATGAAAACAAAAAAGGTCACTTAGTCAAAGTTTCATGAAGCTTCAACTAGCAAACAAAGAAAGCCTCCATTCATTTATTTTGCAAAAATAAATAAACAAAATAAATGAATAAGTAAATCAAAACCCTAACCATTACACAACCATGGTTTTATCATACACTTAACAAAGTATGCATGTATCATCAAACATGATACAAACAAGTGCACAAAAATATATCACATATACAATGTGCACATCAAGTGAGAAAATCCTTTTAAAGTGAACCTATACTTGTTAATGCAAAGTAATATATCAAATATATAATTATACATTAAATCATTAAATCAACACTTGATTTAACGATCCGGTCATATCGCATATGACCGACTAATATCCAATGTATCGGCTTATCGAATCAATCCTCGATTCGATAACTAGGTTATATCGCATACAACCAATCGATACATTTATCGCGAGAATAGAATACGGTATCACATACACGCATTATTCTCGGTCCCGCACATATCTCATATGCGCTCCTATTTCGTTTCGCTTGAGCCAGGAAATCTCTGTGTCGGACTCTAAAGACTCGTCAATACGCCGGCAGCAGGTGATGATCATATCAATCACCCACAAGCCGCAAGCGGTCTGCTAAACGTAACGGCCACCCGGGTATTGAGCGATCAGAAGATCGACGAGCAAGCCCACTCACACTCCTGTGAATCCAACCAGTAACACTTACCGTACAGTCCGGTCAGTTCGTCTGATATATCGCATATCTCGCCTAGGGGTGATAAACGTCAGACCCCAATAGCTCGATAATTCGTGTCGATATGAGGTCTATAACAGTTCGAGAAACTACAGGTAACACTTACCAGTAAATCTCAGCAACCCTGGCCAGGGATTTCCGGTTATAGCCAAGCGCAACATCAACTCCCTATACCGGGAGAGACGAATCCCCTCCTATCGCTCATTGCCTCCATGTGATTCGGGACTGTACCCAAAAACCACCGTTTTGCACGCCCTCTTGGACATTGTAAGGTGGAAATCAAAGCACAGTGGGAATCACACAAGACTCTATGACGATCTTGGGTCAACAGACTACTCTGTACCAGTGTCACCAGAGAACTGCCATCTGACGTAAGGTATAATACCATCTGGGAGTTCTCGGCGAGTCCGTCCAGTGTACCCAGTCTCCACTGAGCACCCGTATATCATCTCTGATGTCAAACACCAATGGATATGGGATCATCCATCGCCCATCTGTATTGGTCGAGAAGGTATACGCTAGTCTACTCTGGTATATCGATGCCCCGTCTCGATACACCCACGACTAGGGACCTTGAAGGATGTACTTATGGACTACCATGTCCCCACTAGTATGATCTGCATCATAGTCCAGGTAGTCAAGTACACATCCTAAGGGCTTTACCAACATGTAACAGAGAGACAATCAATGTACACGTTAAGGTAAAGAGTAACCAGATAGCATACTATCATGTCGAGCAAGAAAGTCCTCCCTATATATGTCCCAGTATCCACTACAATATACATCCAATGTACAGTAATGGCCTCTAGGGCATACATATAACTAACAGGATTTGTATTTTTTGATACTCACTCTCTCTCCTTTTATCATAAGAAACACACAAAAGAAAAATGTCTCCTCTTCTTCTTCTTCCTCTAGCTCAAAATCTCCATTAATGGCAACACCTCTAACCTCCATCCAAATCAATGGATGCAAGAGACAAAGTGATCACAAACATTCTCTACAACACCTTTGACACGTCGGCTAGCACACTTCGTGCCCGAGTAGCTACGGATGAAGCGGGAGCTCGTAAAAAGACTCGTAGATGTGGTGCCCTTTCCGACGAGGAGATCGAGACCGGAGCTGCCGCGAGGAGCTTGGGATGGTGGCCAAAGACCGAAGGATACGGATCGATCGGTATAGCCTTTCTATCCCTTCTCTAGATTGCTAGTTGTAGGTTAATGGTTCGATCCGGGTTTTAAGCATACGATAGCGCCGGTTTCTAGTTTTGAAAAAGTTTTCGTTTCCGCATTTTGAACTCGGAAAGACGGCCGGGGCGCTCCGTAGACTCACATGGTATCAGAGCCACGCCATTAACCTTTACTAGCTTTCTCTAACGTGTTTAGAACTTCGATCGGATGAAATTTTCTAAAAACTGCATTTCCAAGTCACAGTTTCTGTCGAATTTTTCCTGTGGTCAAAAAATTATTTGGAGTATTGCATAAATATGTGCAGGCTTTTCTAAGAAAACTGCAGAAATTTTGTAGGCTGATTTCACTGTAGCGCGGCGAAGCCGCAGCCGTACCCACGTTTTGGCCGCGGATCCGCCGCAGTACTGTAGCCAAAGTGCACGAAATTTTCTGTGGTGGTCTCTGACTTGGAAATGTGGTTTCTGGTATTTTTTGTTTGGGGCCAGATTTGTCTGAGTACTGGGTATTGTACTTGGGGTCCACTTCGGGAAATTTTGTCGATCGAAAATTTTAAATATGTTGGTTCACAGTATTTACATTATATCTGCGACCGTGAATGTCATTTGATCGGTAAATCTTGTCTAATTGCTATAGCCCTATTAGACGGATTTGCGAACGTGACATTCACATTGATGTTCTGTGTTGTGCTGTGATGTTGCGGATTTGTCGTGGTGGATAGCCTGGATGCAATGTTAGTTCAGTTTGGTATTGTTTGTACATTTGATATTGCGGGGCGAGCGTCTGACATGTGGACTACCGTCACTGCCTGTTTGTTTATTATTCTTTTGGGGCACGATCGGACTGAGGTCGATGTACCCGTTCTATATTTTTACTTTCTGTACTAGGATTACCCCGCGGTGGGGTGCACGGATAGCTGGGTTCTAGAGGGCAACAGGCCCGCATCTCATGGCTTTGAGACGGAGGGGGATTCACTCTAGAATTGGCGGGCTATTCGCCGCACTCGTAAGGGGTACAGGTTGACCAAAGGAGGGGTGCTCAAGTTACCGGATTCCGTGAAGTGCTGGGTGGTCCATTCACGTTGTTGAAAGGGGCTGCCTCGCTTCAGGTTTTGGCGGGTAACTTGCCGCGCCCGTAGGGGTCTAGGATTTCATTGCACAGGCTATCAACACGACCAGGGGAACGTCGGGTTTCAGTAGCGGCTCTATGAAACCCGAGGATCCCAGATTATCTGTATTGTTCTGTGATGCTGATTACATTTCTGTGATGTTGCATTTTATCACGCCATGAGCGATTATTATATATTGATATATATACTAGTAGATGTTGTATATGTTTTACACCCGCACTCGTCCAGTCCCCGCTCTGTCGTTAGTTAAGTAACCTAAGGGGTAATGACGGGACCCAGTGGCGAATGCGGATGGCATATACGTACATCATATTTTCGTTCTTTTGTGGTGTGATTAATTGATGGGACTGCATTGATCCGGATCAATGCAAGCTAAACAAACCTGTTTGATGTTGTTGGAATATTTTTCAAAAAAAAAGCTGTTATTGCAAGGACGTTCTCTTTTGTTTTGCACAGTGGTATTCGGTTTTGAATATCCAGCACCTAAGTCGATGAGGCAAGGGCCGAGATCCCTTCACCGGGAGTGACCCCTTGGATAGATGTTTGCGTCAGGGTAATAACTTCACTATAGCCGATTACTTTTTGCTTTGCATCGTGGTATTCAGTTGGAATATCCTGCAGCTCATTCTACGGGGACAGAGCCGAGATCCCTTCACCGGGAGTGACCTCTTTAGCAAAGGTTTTCGCCACTATATTTTTATAAAAAGTTATGCAGTTCCTTCAACGATATCAAGTTCATTATGTTAAAGGTTTTTCGCCAAAAACCAGTCGTAGCCCTCCGTCATTTCTTACAAGTATTAATTAGTATTCGTGCTGCGTTTGTTGACTGTGTCAAGGCGTAGTGTGCGGTAGCTAAGTAGTGTTTGTTTGTGGCATATTAATGCGATTGGTTAGGTGTCACGACCCGAAAGTACGGAACGTGACCGGCACTTAAATTACGAAGCGTCTAGAGGCGCCACGTAACCTAAGTAAGCCGAAGCCCAGAAATCTAAACCATAAAAGAAGAAGAAGAAGAAAAAAAGAAAACAAGTTTAAAAGCATCAGCAAATTTTCTCAAAAATTTCGGCAGGGTCTCCTCTGTAAAAACTGGCCCCCAAACGGGTACAACAAGTATAATATAAATAAACAATAAAAAGTATCCCCAAACGGGTGCTAGCTCAACGCCAACAGGCGGAAACAACCACAACAAACACAATAATATACAACGCCAAAGGGCGAGGCTCAAAACTCAAAAGAAAACAAAACCACCAAATCAGAATAATACATGCGCGACTCTAAGGTCGAAATAAAAGACTGGTCCAATAAACTTATCAAGTAATACAAGTATGGTTGATGGAGCTTACTAGATACAAATGAATGAATAAAAGTACAATGGTGGTTCGGATACAAGTGAACCAACCTACCGTGCAAATCACCCTGAAGAAAAGATGTGCCAATAAGCTGCCACGGAAACCTGTACATCGAACCTGAAATAAAATTTGGCACAACGGGGGTGAGTTGCCAACTCGTGAGTAGAAGACATCTACGAAAAGAAATCGAATGCACGACGCTATCCTAGGTCATAATAATACACTATAATATCCCAATCATCTAGTAATAGCAGGGTAAAACTACGTGTAAGTGCAGATACTCCGTGCTTGTGTCAGTGCCTCATATAATACTATGTCATATGAAATGAAATGCATGCACCATGAATGTAAAGTAACAAATCCTGAAATCCAGATATATATGTATAAGAAATCTTTAGCTGTTATCATAGTAAAATGTGTATAAGAATCTGAAATCTCAACAATGAAATCCATGAAAATCCGTGTCAAGCGTCGACACAACACATGTAATCTCAAGTCTCAATATCTCGGGCTCCGTCAGTCCGGATCGGCCCATATCATCAAATCTCACGACAACGGTCGGTATCCTCCGGATATCCGCCGCGCCAGACATCACCGGTAGGTAGCCTTCCCCTGCCAGGCTCATCGTCTACAACTCGATCTTCTTGCCCCGGGGTACCATACCGGGCCCACCATATACCCGAGACGGTTCATCCACTCCTCGAATCGGGTCTCGAAATCCAACAGAAAACATGAAATCTCATGGTGGACGACACATACATCACGAGAAAACTGCATCTTATGTTTTTAAAAAGAGAGGAGGAGGAGAGAGAGAAGTTTTTTACATATTCTTGCGGTTTTCCCCAAAATCCAGAAATCTCATAGAAATCCAAATCTCAAAATCATGAGTAACTATATGATAATTGTCGGCATATGCCCATAATACTGCATGATAACATGAAAATATGAATGCATGAATGTCTAAGTAATAAATATCATGTCTATACTAACATCAGAGAATAATCACAATATTATATCGGTCTAGTTGTTAACTGATTCTATCCATAAAAGACAATATGATCTAAAGTGTACGTGACATAGCAATTACCGATGATGATGTGTGTGAGCCGGCAAATAAGTGTGCGTGGAATATGCGCATCATCGGTAATGGTGCTGGTGTCCTAATAGGTAAAGTTTATACTGATTATAGCAACATATGTAAGAACATGCAACATTATGATTATAATGTGAAAGTAAAGACGGATGTGTGTTATCCACTCATTTGATATACAATTACCACTACCACTATACGACTCGAACCTAACGTAGTGTCCATCTAACCCCCCTAAGGAAAACTAAACCTAAGAACTGGTCGATAGAAGTATACCTAAAGCCTGAGTCCATATCTCTAATAGTCGGCGATCCTGCCTCAATAGCGTCACGTACATAGTACGACTTCCTCAAATCAAGAGTGCGGATCAATCATCACATCTTTGCCTCGTACGGTAAAATCCATCGTACGGCATCCCAATATCGGGGTACGGGTCAAATATCACCTACGTGTCTCATTATTCGTATAATATCATTATCAACACATGTCATGATCGAGGTGCTATGCTGTAATCGCATACATCAATTATATAACATTGCCATCATAAATATACCTCATTAATTTATCCTCATTAATAGCATGTCATATGTATCATGTTGTGATCGAGTCATACTGATATCATATCGTCATCAAGTCACACCTATATGATATCGACATCAGGTCACACCTATATGATGTCGTAATCAAGTCATACATATATCATATCGTGATCAGTCACAAGTTACAGTTCGGGTTCTATTTTAGAGTCCCATGTACCTCAATATCATCACTACCCATTATAATTTAGGTATACCTGTTCATTATCTCATTCTCTAATGATCCGCTAACACTTTAATACGACTGTATAGTCAAGAATCACAGCATCAAGCCCAGTTATCCTGTTTCATTCCCGTGTATCAATGTATCCCACATACGTGTTGTATATATCTATATATATTCCTATACCTAGTCCTATATATATATACACATACCCGTATACACCATGTCGAGTTTCAGTGTGTGCGTGTGTGTGTTTCTACCTGAAACCTACGAACCTCTTCCAGGGTATTCATCCTCTGGTATGGTTTTCCTAAATCAGTCTGGTCCAGCCTAGGGTCATTACTAGGGTCCTACTCATTAAGAATCTAGGGTCACATCTGGTTTCCTAATGTCAATAAGTACTATTCCTATTCTACGTTGCGGGGGTGCTAAACGCCATCCACCCGACTTCCCCCCGTAGATATGCATCTACTCACCTGGTCCATGTCTGCCGAAGACGGTGTCGCCATCATCCTCTTCATCGCCCGCAGTCCACGTGAGGGGTACCTAAACGCAAACATATAAATAGTATCGTAAACTGAATCACATACAAAAGCCAAAACGACGCAAGGAACAAGCATAGGTTAAAACATATGTCCCGTCCACGCAAAAGAACCAAATATCGCTCGATATCGGCGTACAAACTCCGATGGATCGAGATAAACATCAACAAATAACTCGTAGTTTTAAAACAACCTACTTATATTATAAAACATGATTAAATCCATCGAAACCCTAAAATCCATCAAACCGTCCAATTTCGTAAAACCCGAAAATACCAATTTACCGTTTTTCATCAAAACTTGACATTTAAATGAAACCAATGGTCACAAAACTCATTAAATAGCATAACTAGACTATACAAACCATTACTATATTTTTATTACACAAATTTGTATTAATTTGAAATTTCTAGTTTGCAACCTTTAACAATTTTCAACATTTTTCAAGCAAAATACCTAAATTCCACCACAAAACATGATTTTGCATGAATTAATGTACTAAACTACAATTCATGATGATAATGATATGATGAAACCATGATTATATTTTTAATTTCATTTATATAGGAATTTCCAAAATCTAGTTTACAAAATACTAGCATTTTATTACTATTTTCCAATTATCAAAGGAAACTAGTGATCAAACTAAGTTTTTCTTTCCTTTAATATGCTAATATTCTCACTAAAACTACCATATAATGATAACAAGCTTAATAAGAATTTTATTTTACCCACAAACACATTTTTGAAAAATCTAGTTAGCTAAATAGCTTAATTAAAACAATTTGAATAAACAATTTATTATACAACAACCATGCAATATTTTTCCACTCTAAAAGATGTTAAACTAGCTATTATAACCTTATTTAATTAATAAAAACCACAACTTGAATTTACAAACCCTAACTTTAATTTTAAAATTTGCAACTAGAATTAATATATTAAATCTAATTATGCTTTAAAAGAAACATCTAATAGAAATAAAACAAAAGAAGGAAATTTATACCTTCAAAATATGAAACCCAAACATGAAAATGAGCCTCCAAAATGCATGCTTTCCATCTCCAAAATCCATGCTAAATAGGTCAAAGGAAAATGGTAGAGGTTGAATGTTGATTTTTGAGATTTATTTTTGGAATTTTTGATGAATTTTGATGATTTTTATTGCAAAAATGATGGGGGAAAAATTTTTGGGCTGCCCATGGAGGGGAGGCCGGCCATGGAGAGGGAGGAGGGTGGAGAGAGAGAAAAAATATGTGGTATTGTGTAGAAAGTTCATAAATAATGTATTTTTTTCACTTAAACCCTTTATTATCTAACTTTTTCAATTTAACCCTTTCTCCTAGAAATTTCTAGAACCATGGAGAGATTTTGGAAAAGATTTTGCATATTACACACTTGATTCTAATATACCATGGCTCATTTTTACAAATTAAAACCATTCAAATTTGTAATTTACACTAATTTAGTTTAAAAAATAAAGCTTATGTTAATATTTAAAATAATTAATTTAGGAAAAATATTTAATTAAAATAAAATTTATAAGTGGCTAAATAAACACCATTTACTAGTAATTACATAATTAAAATATGTATTTTTGAAATTATAATGAAAAACAATTACGGTTTAATTTTACGAAAAATACATTTTACTTTACCGAAATTCATAAAATTCACTTAAACAATTTTATTCATTTAATTATTTATTTAATTATTTTTAAAACGTTACATTAGGACAGTCGTGCGGCCTTGTTGACTGTATCAAGGGCTCGTACGGGTGGGTTTAATGCAATCCAGGATAATGACGGGTTGAACTTGACTAGGCCTCTTTGATTTGTTGACTGTGTCAAGGCCACTTGGGTCCTAGGGGTAAAAAAAATACATCGGGAGTTTCTAAAGAAACTGAAACTTGCAAGATATGCGCATACCTTCGGGAGTGTGATAACATGAGTGGATTCCATCACGTTATCATGCGATGATAGTTGGATCCCGATTCCCACTGATGAGTTGGTTTACTCCTCGGGTGATCCCACTAATTCTTCTTTCAGGTTTGGAGGAGAATTTGAGATTACAGTGGGAGGTTTCCTGATTAGATAAATTGGTAACCATTCTGATCTAGGTTAGAGTGCACGTAGAGTGTTTCTTTTCTCTCTCTCTTTGGCAGCGACCATGATCCGACCCTAGACTATGACTCAGTGACCAAATTGACCGAACCTTCTTAAAACACTGGCTTTTGGATTGTCAGAGTTGCATACCTCATTGCCACTCCTACTTTTACCCTTTTCTCCAGAACACCCCGTATTACTACGAACATCCACTTCTATTGGATAAAACCATCGTATGGTTATATACGAACTCGAAGGAACTTATTCCAGATTCGAGGATGGTTTCCGGTTCTGGAGAAAATGAATAGGACTATTCAGTTGTCTTTTCCTTTTACCTTCTCTCAGGTTGCGAGTGCTACTTGGATTAGGATGGTACACCTATTACACTTATTGGATAGTCTTCTTCCAAACCATAGGCAGGTGCCGAACGGTAGGGAATGAAGAAAACCATTTAGCCTAAAAGGTGTACAGAAGGTATTAAGTAAAGACATATAAAGGGATTAGTAAGAGGGCAAAGTAAATTGCGACTGCTATTCACGACCAAACCAAGTATTTCTTCGCTAATTCTACATCACATTTGTATTTCTCCAGAACACTCCGTATCACTACTAAGATCCACAGTTTATTGGATACTCCATCGTATGGTTATATACGAACTCGAAGGAACTTGTTCCAGTTCGGGGATGGATTCTGGTTCAGGAGAAATAGGAATAAGGTTTTATTCTGTTTTATTTTATCTTTACCTTCTCTCGGGTTGCGAGTGCTCTTAGGATTAGGACAGTACACCCATTATGCTTATTGGATAGTTTTCTTCCAAACCATAGGCTGGTGCCGAACGGTAGGAAAGGAAGAAAACCATTTAGCCTAAGAGGGTGTACAGATGGTAAAGACTAAAGACATATAAAGAGATTTGGAGAGATGGCAAAGAAATATACGGTTATAGTTGTGAATTTGATAATGGAAGAGGCATTACTAGAAATACCCGGATACCCCTTCAAAACATTTATATGTTTCAGTTTCACTGTGTATTGTTAAAAGAAAACTGATTTCCTAATTAGCCCTTGCTCCAGGGTATGTATTTACCAGGTTTGATTCTCACATATGTATGGTTTTACAGATGATGAGTGGGAGTAAGTTATTGGGAATTGGGTGATCATCCTCATTATATCGGGATTCGTTGTAATTGGTGATATTTGAGAAAATCGCCTGGGTTGTTTGCCGGACTGCAAATATTTGGTTTTGAATATCCATTGTTATGCACCAATTTCAATTTGATATATCTGTACGTTTATTCTTATAAAGTGAGATATAACTTTTTGAAATTATGTCCATGACATTTACCTATATCAGTGGATGGTTAGGTAAGGAGCATTAAACAGCGGTGTAATTCTTCTTAACCATAAGTAGAGTTTTCAACCTACGACACACAGGGAATGAGTTATTAGACTCAGGGGACTTATACAACGTATGGCATGTTGTCCAGTGTCCATGGGGACAGAGGGGTTGGTAATCGTACTATATTCTGTTTACTTGTGACTTCTCTAGTTCTTAGACATGTGTTTCGTAGAAATGCAAGGTCTAAGTTTTGAGAAGTTATAGGTATAAGAATAAAGTAGAGAACCAAGTGTTGCAAGTATCAGGATTCTTCAAGGTGATCGAAGATGTAGATACTTGTGTATGGTATTCAGTTGATAGTAATGATTAAGAGAAATTGCTTCTCTTTCAGGTTACTCATAATTGGAAGCACTCCTAAGTTGAGTAATGCTGATCGGCCTCTCTCCATTTAGTTGACATGCACTGGAGACAGCTGCATGATTTGAATCTGGTTCCAATTAAATCAGTGCCTCTGTTTCTATATTGGATATAGAATAGTTCATATCTTAACAATGTTAAGGTACGGGGAGTTGTCCGGCTTATGCTTAAAACCAGACTCTGGATAACTCAAGGCACGTTTCTGTAATGGCTGTTTGTGGGTTGACCCGGTCTATGACGAGGGTTGACTTTCTGCCATCTGGAAGATCAATAGTGATATTGTTCTTGACTCGCCATAGTTTTAGTAAAATGGATTTTTTCAGAAAATAGTAGTGGGAGTATGGTAGAATTGGAAGTGATTCCAGAACCGCAAACGATTACTGAAAATTTGATAAGAACCTAAAGATTCAATCTGGTTTGACATTCCATTGGCCACTCCGCTGATATGGTGGGTAACCTCAGGCACCCGAGAGATACTCCGGTAACCTCAAGGACGGTGACAGGGAGGTTCTTGTTTACCCAAACTTGCCGATGCTGTTGTTCCAGACTATGAGACCCGGCAGGAGGATGAGTATAGCTTCGTTCTAAACTAGCTTTGGAAGTGTATGTGTATATGACTCTGCCAGAGGGTTGTCGTAGTCAGTGGGAGCAGCGGAAGCAAAGTGAACAAGTAGCTTATGTCTATTTATAGACTAAAGCAGATATAGCGGAGATAGATCATCTATTTCTGATGTGACAGTCATAGGTTTGACTTCATCAGAATAGGGGATGGATCTGTTAAGAAGGTAGTAGGGTGTCATGTCCTGGTATTTGGATGGCATACACAGAATAGGAAGAGAAATTCCTATACTACGGTCGGTTATACTTTGGTTGTCACACAGTGGTTTCTCCACATAGGATATGGATATTATATCAGATATTCTGGTTACTAGATCTATGGTTTTAGATCTAGATTTGGGTGGTTTCCCAATCTGGGTACTTAGACAGCATTCTACAGGAGTTTTAGAATTGATGACTCCTAGCACGGTAGTGTACCTGCAGGTGATGGAGTCACTCTCTCTAAAGGTGTCTTACAGACTAAAGGGGAGAGGGATGTGCATGATTGGCAGATCACTTGCTTAGGAAATTGAGTCAATCATGAGATGTCAAGTACCACACCAGACGTTGTATTTTGCACTAGAGGCAATAAGTTGATATTAATCCAATCCTGGAGAAACAATCGGAAGCGGTTTTAGAACATAAGTTGATGTTCTAGGGATATGATAACAACAGCCTCTTTCGGGGGACGGTTATCATTCCAGGCTTCCAAGGTGACCTGGAAGACAGAGTGGTTGTCAAAGTTATAGTTTTCCCTCTGACGAGAGGCGGAATTTTGGACAGGTGGTCCAAGAGGATACTGAGGGAGGCATGGCGCAGGATACTGATTAAGTTCAGTTGACGATACAGTCTAAGAAGTTCGGATTTGGAGTTCATTTATGAACTAGGTCCCATCAGATATCCAGACATATTGTAAGACAGGTATTGCTCATTTCGGGAGATGGCTTTCTCCGCGAATTTGAGATAAAGAGAGACATAGAAAGAAACATCAGGGAGGATCCACTCACTGAGGCTATTCCTCGAACGCAATAGTTTTGGAAACGGGCTTTGTGAAACTGATTAGTAGAGGAGTTGGGTGCTCGGTATCATACGGGCTGTGAGTATGCGACATCGCAGTAATTAGCCTTGAGTGCAAGTAGGAGATTGTTGGATATAGTGCCCTTAGAGTCAATTATTGGATCACAGGCACGTGATTGCAATGATTGAGGGAGGACCTATACCGGTAGGACAGTCTTACTCGAGATGATAGTATGCTATCTGGTTTATCTTTATCATCGTGTACTGCTTTAGGTGACCTTACAGGTCGCTATTACACGTTGATTGAGCCCTTAGGATTCTTGCTTGACTGCCAGCAGTATGATGGCGATCATATACGTGGGAGCTGGGGTCTATAAGCACATCCTTAAAGTGGTCCCTAGCCGTGGGAGTTTCGAGACTGGGCATCGATACTCTATTAGTAGACTAGTGTATACAATCGAGACCCCGACGAGGGGCGGTGGCCGGTCTCACAAGCCATTGGTGTCAGTTGGTTCACCTAAGATATATACAGGTGCTCATTGGGTTATGAGTACACCGGACAGGACTCGCCGGGAACATTCTAGTTGGTATTATACTTGACGTCAGATAGCAGTTCCCTGGTGACATGTGTACAGGTTAGTTCATCGACCTGAATCGTTATTTGTCTCGTGTGAGTTCCCACTGTGCTTTGATTACTACCCTACCATGGCTCAAAGGAGTTGTGCAAATAGGTTTTAGTTGGGTACAGTCCCGAGCCACATGGAGGCAGTGAGCGGATCGGCAGGGGTTTCGTCTCTCCCGGTATTGGGGGTGAGATCGTGCTGTGTCTAGGAGAGCCATTACACGAAGTCCTTGGCCAAGGCAGGAGATTTACTGATAGGTATTCCAGTAGTATTTCAGGGTGTTCTGGAATACACTCCGACATGACTTGTACCGCTTTTGAGGGTCTGACTTTTACCAACCCACTAGGCCCGACATGCGATGATCATAGAAGAACGGACCGGACTGTACGGATATTGTCATTGACAGCCTCAGTAGGGTGTCCGGATGAGTTCGCTCATCGACCCCCCTTTTGGTCAATATGTGGTAGCCCGTTACATACAGCTAGTACCACTGACGTGCTAGTGGTTAAATCCACAGCCAAAGTATTGACGAGTCTTTAGAGTCCCCCACAGACAGTTTCTCAAATTTCGGGCGAAACGTTGTAGAGGCCGTATGAAATATGGCAGGGTTCGATCATATACGTGCCATAGTGCACGGATCATGATCGGACGGATCATATTAGTGGGCTTTGGTTTAAGTCGGATCCTAGTATTAGATTTGTTGGATTATTTTAGTCTCATCGCATTCGCATTCAGTCGGAATGCGGATGCAGGTATGTATATACAGGTGAGGGGTATCCTTGTGATCTGTCACGAGTTTACTTTAGATGTTGCTGTATCTTTTTATTGTTGCAAACATTTGGATTAATGTTTGCATATGGAAATTGTGAGCTAGAAATCATCATTTTGTGCATTTAATGTGACATGTGCAAGGCTAGTGACTCAAGGTCTCTTTTTATGTGCATATGTCACATTATTGTTTGTTTTGGTGTTGATATGATGAGAAGAGAGAGAGAGGGGCTGCCATATGAGAGCTTGGATTTGTATTTTTTGATACTCACTCTCTCTCCTTTTATCATAAGAAACACACAAAAGAAAAGGTCTCCTCTTCTTCTTCTTTCTCTAGCTCAAAATCTCCATTAATGGCAACACCTCTAACCTCCATCCAAATCAATGGATGCAAGAGACAAAGTGATCACAAACATTCTCTACAACACCTTGGACATGTCGGCTAGCGCACTTCGTGCCCGAGTTGCTTCGGATGAAGCGGGAGCCCGTAAAAAGACTTGTAGATGTGGTGCCCTTTCCGACGAGGAGATCGAGACCGAAGTTGCCGCGAGGAGCTTGGGATTGTGGCCAAAGACCGAAGGACACGGATCGATCGGTATAGCCTTTCTATCCCTTCTCTAGATTGCTAGTTGTAGGTTAATGGTTCGATCTGGGTTTTAAGCATACGATAGCGCCGGTTTTTAGTTTTGAAAAAGTTTTCATTTCCGCATTTTGGCCTCGGAAAGACGGCCGGGGCGCTACCGTAGACTTACAATGCGACTACAATATCCTATCATGCCCTGACGCTTAACACCATATGGGAAATTTCCCCGTAGATGTTAAATCTACTCACCTGGTCTCGTGCTAAGCGTAGCTGACCACCTGTTTCCCCTTCTTTGCGGCATCCGACGTACCCGCCTGTGAACCTAGAATTTACACAAAGAATCTACATAAGCAAAAATCCTGCAAAAACGTGATATCGAAACCAAACGAGAAACTCACGTCGTGAACTAAACGCGCGTGTGTCCGATATGCTGAAACGTGTGTATACGAGTCTGAAACTATCCCGACACGTCGCGACACGCAGGAACACTAAACCCACTCCCGTATGATACGTGTCGCGCAAGCTAAACGTATTGGAAAAACGGCATTTTGCTCCTTATTTTGACTCGGGTGAAAAGGTAAAAAGTTGCATATACCACAGGCCTTAAAAATGCAGCAGACACCAAGCCAACAAACCCGGACACCCAGATCCCCCATATGGCCGCAAATTGCGGCCAGAACGAATATTTCGGCGGCCATACTGTGGAATTAGGGGTTCGTGCTTCTTGTGTGTGGTCTAGGTCTAGTGCGCATGCCCCAGTATTCTCAGTTTTTGTCTGAAACAACCGGGTCAATAGCAAATTACAGAAAGGCTAAAATTTACTTTAAAACGTTAAATTTACACCAATTTGAAACCCTGTGGTATTTTAGTGAAATCTGGTTTGAAATCTCAGTTTAAAGGGCCATTTAACACTTAGTTAAGTTAAGCTAACCATAAAAATCACCACTTGGCCAACGATCCACACTAATCACCATTTCTAGCACCAAAACTCATATTTAACACTAACCGATGCTAATTAACACATAAGTTTAGCAAGCAAAGAAGTTAGCCTAAAAATTATACCTTACTTGACCCTAGGTGCAAGGAGAAGGAAGTGAAGAAGAAGGGAAGGGTTGTTGCTGCTGCTGGGGTGCTGCTGCTGCTTGCTACAGCTGCTGCGTTGTGCTGTTGCTGCTGCTATTTGTTGTTGTTGTTGCTGGCTGCTTCTGCTGCTGCTTCAGCTTGTGTTGCCACTGCTGTTGCTTCTTTTGCTACTGCTGCTTGTTGTTGTGTGTGTGAGTGAGAGTGAGAGAGAGAAATGTGAATGAGTTAACAAAAGAAAAAAGAATGAGAGCCTAAGCTAGTCAACCCCCTCTCTCTCCTCATTAAATGTGAGCATGGCTCAAGCCATCATGCCCTCTCTCTCTCCCTTACCTACACAAGTCAACACCTAAACTAATTCATTTTTCATTTTTTAAAAAAGAAAACCAAAACACTTAATTAAAATCAATTTGTCTTAACAAAAATGGTTAGTCCACCATGGTTGCTAATCATGGTCTAACCCTAATTTAACCCTAGTTTACATGCACATGTGTGTGCAAGCCTAAATAAATTCTAATAAAATATTCATTAATTTTGATAAGATATTTGAAAATCGTTTTGGTAAACTTTTTACTAAAAACCATATATTAAAGTATAATTAGACACTAATCATAATCTAAGATGTTACATCTACCTGGGGACCGTTACGTACAGCTAGTACCGCTTGCGGCCTGTGGTTAAACTCACTGCCAGCGTAGTTGTTGGAGGTAGTGCCCTCAGAGTCAATTATTAGGTCACAGGTACGTGATTGTAATGATTGAGGGAGGACCTATCCCGGTAGGACAGTCTTACTCGAGATGATAGTATGCTATCTGGTTTACCTTTATCATCGTGTACTGTTTTAGGTGACCTGACATGTCGCTATTACACGTTGATAGAGCCCCTAGGATTCTTGCTTGACCACCAGCAGTATGAGGGCGATCATATAAGTGGGAGCTGGGGGTCTACAAGCATATCCTTAAAAGGTCCCTAGTCGTGGGAGTTTCGAGACCGGGCATCGATACTCCATTAGTAGACTAGTGTATACAGTCGAGACCCCGACGAGGGGCGGTGGCCGGTCTCACAAGCCACTGGTGTCAGTTGGATCACCTAAGATGTATACAGGTGCTCATTGGGTTATGAGTACACCGGACAGGACTCGCCGGGAACATGCTAGTTGGTCATATACCAGACGTCAGATGGCAGTTCCCTGGTGACATGTGTGCAGGTTAGTTCATCGACTTGGGGATCGTCATTTGTCTCGTGTGAGTTCCCACTGTACTTTGATTACTACCCTACCACGGCTCAAAGGAGTCGTGCAAACAGGTTTTAGTTGGGTACAGTCCCGAGCCACATGGAGGCAGTGAGCGTATCTTCAGGGGTTCGTCTCTCCCGGTATTGGGGGTGAGGTCGTGCTGTGTCTAGGAGAGCCATTACACAAAGTCCTTGGCCAAGGCAAGGAGATTTACTGGTAGGTATTCCAGTAGTATCTCAGGGTGTTCTGGGCTACACTCCGACACGACTTGTACCGCTTTTGGGGGTCTGACTTTTACCAACCCCCTAGGCCCGCCATGCGATACTCATAGACGAACGGACCGGACTGCACGGATATTGTCACTGACAGGCTCAGTAGGGTGTCAGGATGAGTTCGCTCATCGACGTCCCTTTTAGTCAATAGCTGGTGGCCCGTTACGTATTGGCTTATACCTCTGACGGGCTAGTGGTTAAATCCACAGCCATGGTGTTGACGAGTCTTTAGAGTTTACCACACTTTCAGTTACTCAAGTTTCGGGCAAAACGCTGTAGAGGCCGTATGGAGATATGGCAGGGTCCGATCAGATACGTGCGGTATTGCACGGATCAGGATCGGACGGTTTGTACTAGTAGCCGTATAGGTTTATGGCAGGGTTCGATCAGATACGTGCGGTATTGCACGGATCAGGATCGAACGGATATTACTAGCCGGCTTTGGTTTAAGCCGGTCCTAGTTTAGTACTGTGTAGATTTTGTCTTTTTGCATTTGTATCCGGACGGAATACAGATGCGGGTGTGTATGCACAATATCGGGGTTTTCCTGTAATTTATTACGGGACCAGTTTTCTGGAGTTGCCAGTTTGCATTCCGTTCCGGCCGGTTTTCCTTTGTTCTTTCCCGGCCGGACTTTTCCGATGGAGGGGGTGATTTGCAGTTTTGCAAATTACAATTGTGGAGGGGTTTTCTTGTAAAAGATTGATATGATAGCTTTCATATTTTTTTCCACCATGCTTTTGCATTTATTGTGATATAGTGAGGGTATGGTTTCAATAGTGTGCTAGCATGGTTGATGTTGCTGTTGTGGTCACCTCTTGACTTCTCCTACCCTCACCTCCTTTCATGACTTGTATTTTTGTTCCCTCCACCATTTACTACTAGAAAATGGCCGGCCACACTTTTAGAGAGAGGGGGAGTGCTTCATTTGTGAGGAGATTTTTTGTTCATATCATTTTGTATGCAAAAGAAATTGGTAGCTTCATTTCCCTCCAAAGTTCTACCCTCATTCCTCCATCTTCAAATGGCAACCAACCCCAAAGTGAGACATGCACTCTACACTACACTTCCTACAGCAATTCTTGGACGCGTCGATTCGCCAGCTTCGCGCCCGAGTTGCCTCGGTATTGAGGTGGGAGCCCGTAAAAGCTACAGGCGATGTGGTGCCCTTTCCGACGAGGAGGAGACGGACGGAGATCCCGCGAGGAGATCGGAGTGGAGATGAAGACCGGAGGACTTGGATCGTCGGTATACATCTCTTCCCTTTCTTATTATAGCGTAGACTTGTTAATGGTTACGATCCGGAGTTTAGTGCGCGGTGGTGCCGGTTTGCAAAGTCCGCAAAATTTAAGTTTATCACCGTTTCCGCATTCCGGCGTCGGATTGACGTCCGGGGCACCGCCATGCACTTACAGTGGTATCAGAGCCTCACCATTAACTTAGTCTAGCTTTGTGTAATGTGTTTGCATTTCCGATCGATCAAAAAGTTCCAAAACTGCATTTTACCCACGACAGTTTCTGTTGAAATTTTTCAGTCTCGAAAAATTTTTCAGGTTGTAAAATATTGATGTACTGGAAAATCTAAGAGTTCTGTAAAAATTTGACGAAGTAACTCCACAGTTGGAGCGCGGAACCGCCGCGAAAACCACCTTTGTGCGGCCCTTCCGCCGCGCACTATTCACATCACTTCACCATTTTTTTACAGAGGCCTTCTGGGCTTAAAATATGGGCTTTGGAATATTAAAGTTGGGCCAATTGTTTCTGTGAGTGCTACAGTTTTCTTTGGGGCCCACTTGTTAATTGTTTGATCAATCGGAAATTTTTTAAACACTTTTTTCACAGTATTTACATTATATCTGCGACCGTGAATGTCACTCGATCGGTAAATCCGGTCTAACTGCTATAGCCCGGTTAGACGGATTTGCGAACGTGACTTTCACGTTGATGTTCTATGTATTTGCTGTGATGTTGCGGATCGGTCGTGGGGGATAGCCTGGATGCAATGCTAGTACTGTGCTGTTGTATCATGTACATTTGATATTGCGGGGCGAGCGTCCGACATGTGGACTGCCGTCACTGCCTGTTTGTATTATTCTTTTGGGGCACGACCTGGTTGCGGTCGGTGTACCCGGTATATGTATATTTTATTTTCTGTACTAGGATTGCCCCGCGGAGGGGTGCACGGATCGCCGGGTTCTAGAGGGCAACAAGCCCGCATCTCATGGCATTGAGACGGAGGGGGCTTCACTCTAGGATTGGCGGGCTATTCGCCGCACTCGTAAGGGGTACAGGTTGACCCAGGAGGGGTGCCCAAGTTGCCGGATTCCGTGAAGTGCTGGGTGGTCCATTCACGGCGCTGAAGGGGGCTGCCTCGCTTCAGGTTTTGGCGGGTGACTTGCCACGCCCGTAGGGGTCTAGGATTTCATTGCACAGGCTATCCACACGACCAGGGGAACGTCGGGTTTCAGTAGTGGCTCTGTGAAACCCGGGGATCCCAGATATCTGTATTGTTTCTATGATGCTGTTCATTCTCTGTGATGTTGCATTTTATTCACGCCTTGAGCGAATATAATATATTGGTATATATATTAGTAGATGTTGTATATGTTTTACATCCGCGCTAGTCCAGTCCCCGCTCTGTCGTTAGTAAGCTAACCTAACGGGTGATGACGGGACCCAGTGGCGAATGCGGATGGCATATACGTACGTCAGTATATTTTCGTTCTTTGTGGTGTGATCAATTGATGGGACTGCATTGATTCGGATCAATGCAAGTTAAACAAACCTAATCTGATGTTGTTGGAACACTTTTCAAAAAGCTGTTATTGCAAGGACGTTCATTTCTGTTTTGCATCGTGGTATTCATTTGGAATATCCTGCTCCTCAGTCGACGAGGCAAGGGCCGAGATCCCTTCACCGGGAGTGACCCCTTGGACAGAAGTTTGCGTCAGGGCATTAACTTCACTATAGCCGATTACTTTTGCTTTGCACCGTGGTATTCAGTTGGAATATCCTGCACCTCATTCTACGGGGAAAGAGCCGAGATCCCTTCACCGGGAGTGACCTCTTTAGTAAAGGTTTTCGTCACTATATTTTCTAAAAAGCTATCAGTTCCTTCAACGATATCAAGTTCATTACGTTAAAGGTTTTCGCCAGAAACCATTCGTAGCCCTCCGTCGTTTCATATGGGTAGTCAATAGTATTCAAGCTGTGTTTGTTGGCCAAAGTCAAGGCACAGTGTTTGGTAGCTGTTGGTTATTCATATGCAGCATAGATAGATGCGTTGGTTTGGAACAGTCGTACTGCCTTGTTGGCCAAAGTCAAGGGTATGTACGGGTGGATTCAAATTAACCTGGAGAATGACGGGCAGAACTTGACATGTGACTTATGATTTGTTGGCCAAAGTCAAGGTCATAAGAGCATGGGGCAGAAATCACATCGGGAGTTTCAAAAGTACTGAAACTTGCCAGATATGCGCATACCTTCTGGAGTGTGATACCATGAGCGGATTCCGTCACGTTATCATACGATGAGAGTTGGATCCCGATTCCCACTGATGAGTTAGTTTACTCCTCGGGTAGCCCCGACTAATTCTTCTTTCAGGTTTGGAGGAGAATTTGAGGTACAGTGGGAGGATTCCAGATTAGATAAATTGGTAACCATTCTGATCTAGGTTAGAGTGCACGCTGAGTGTTTCTTTTCTCTCTCTCATTGGCAGCGACCATTTGACCCGACCCTAAGACTTTGACTCAGTGACCAAGTTGACCGAACCTTCTTTAACACAGGCTTTTGGATTGTCAGAGTTGCAGACCTCATTGCCACTCCTACTTTTACCCTTTTCTCCAGGACACCCCGTATTACTGCGAACGTCCACTTCCATTGGACAAAACCATCGTATGGTTAGATACGAACTCGAAGGGATTCGAGGATGGTTTCCGGTTCTGGAGAAAACGGATAGGATTATTCAGTTGTCTTTTCTTTTTACCCTCTCTCAGGTTACGAGTACTCCTTGGTTTAGGGGTAGTACACCTATTACGCAAATTGGATTGTCTTCTTCCAAACCTTAGGCTGGTGCCGACCGGTAGGGAATGAAGAAAACCAATTAGCATAACAATGGTGTGCAGAAGGTATTAAGTTCAGACAAAGCAAGGGATTAGTAAGAGGGCAAAGTAAAATGCAACAGATATTCACGACCAAACCAAATATTTCGTTACCACTCCCACATCACCTTTGTATTTCTCCAGGACACTCCGTATCACTACGAAGATCCACAGTTTATTTGGATACTCCATCGTATGGTTATATACGAACTCGAATGGAACTGGTTCCAGTTCGGGGATGGATTCTGGTTCAGGAGAAATAGGAATAAGGTTTATTCGGGTGTCTTTTATCTTCACCTTCTCTCGCATTGCGAGTGTTCCTAGGATTGGGACAGTACACCCATTATGCTTATTGGATAGTCTTCTTCCAAACCATAGGCTGGTGCCGAACGGTAGGGAAGGAAGAAAACCATTTGGCCTAAAAAGGGTGTGCAGAAGGTAAAGACTAAAGACATATGAAGGGATTTGGAGAGGTGGCAAAGAACTATACGGTTACAGTCGTGAATCTGGAAGAGGCATTACTAGGAATACCAGAATACCCCATCGGAACATTTCAATGTTTCAGTTTCACTGTGTAATGTTAAAGGAAAACTGATTTCCCGATTAGATACTTACTCCAGGGTATGTATTTACCAGGTACGATTCTCACATCTGTATGGTTTTACAGATGATGAGTGGGAGTAAGTTATTGGGAATTGGGTGATTATCCTCATTATATCGGGATTCGTTGTAATCGGTGATATTTGAGGAAATCACCTGGGCTGTTTGCCGGTCGGCAAATATTTGGTTTTGAATATCCGCTGTTATGCACCAATTTCAAATTGATATATCTGTACGTCTATTTTCATAGAGTGAGATATACCTTTCTGAAATTATGTCTACGACATTTACCTATATCAGTGGATGGTTAGGTAAGGAGTATTAAACAGCGGTGTAATTCTTCTTAACCATAAGTACAGTTTTAAACCTACGACACACAGTGAATGAGTTATTAGACTCAAGGGACTTATACAGAGTATTGTATGTTGTCCAGGGTCCATCAGGACAGAGGGGTTGGTCCTCGTACTATATTCAGTTTACTTTTAACTTCTCTAGTTCTTAGACATGTGTTTCGTAGAAACACAGGGTCTAAGTTTTGAGGAGTTATAGGTATTTGAATAGAGTAGAGAACCAGGTATAGCAAGTATCGGGATTCTTCAAAGAGATCGAAGATGTAGATACTTGTGTGTGGTATTCAGTTGATAGTAATGATAAAGAGATCTTGCTTCTCTTTCAGGTTACTCATAATTGGAAGTGTTCCTAAGTTGAGTAACGCTGATCCGCCTCCTTCCATTTAGTTGACATGCACTGGAGACAGCTGCATGATTTGAATCTAGTTCAATTAAATCAGTGCCTCTGGTTCTATATTGGATATAGAACAGTTCATATCTTAACGATGTTAAGGTACGGGGAGTTGTCCGGTTTATGATTAAAACCAGACACTGAACAACTCAAGGCACGTTTCTGTAATGGCTGTTTGTGGGTTGACCCAGGCTATGACGAGGGTTGACTTTCTACCATCTGGATGAACAATAGCGATATTGTTCTAGACTCGCCACAGTTTTATTAAAAAATGGATTTTTTCAGAAAGCAGTAGTGGGAGTATGGTAGAACTGGAAGTGATTCCAGAACCACAAACGATTACTGAAGATTTGATAAGGAACCTAAAGATTCAATCTGGTTTGACATTCCATTGGCCACTCCGCAGATAAGGTGGGTAACTTCAGGCACCCGAGAGGCACTACGGTAGCCTCAAGGACGGTGACAGGGAAGTTCTTGTTTACCCACAATTGCCATTGCTGTTGTTCCAGGTTACGAGACCCGGCGGGAGGATGAGTATAGCGTCGTTCTAAACTAGTTTTAGAAGTGTACGTCTATATGACTCTGCCAGAGGGTTGTCGTAGTCAGTGGGAGCAGCGGAAGCATTGGTGGACAGGAAGCTTATGTCTATTTATAGACTAAAGCAGATGTAGCGGAGATAGATCATCTATTTCTGACGTGACAGTCATGGGTTTGACTTCATCAGAATAGGGGATGGATCTGTTGAGAAGGTAGTAGGGTGTGATGTCCTGGTATCTGGATGACATACACAGAATAGGAAAAGAAACTCCTATACTACAATCGGTTGTACTTTGGTCGTCACACAGTTGTTTCTCCACATAGGAATTGGGTATTATATCAGACATACTGGTTACTAGATCTATGGTTTTAGATCTAGATTTGGGTGGTTTCCCAATCAGGGTACTTGACAGCATTCTAAGAGTATTTAGGGTGGACGACTCCTGGCACGGTAATGTACCTGCAGGTAATGGAGTCACCCTCTCCAAAGGTGTCTTACAGACTAAAGGGGAGAGGGACGGGCATGATTGGCAGATCACTTGCTCAGGCAATTGAGTCAATCGTGAGATGTCAAGTACCACACCAGATGTTGTTCTTGCACTAGATGCAATAAGTTGACATTAATCCAATCCTGAAGAAACAGTCGGAAGCAGTTCTAGAACATAAGTGGATGTTCTAGGGAGATGATAATGACAGCCTCATTCAGGAGACAGTTATCATTCCAGGCTTCCAAGGTGACATGGACGACAAGGAGGTTGTCAGAGTTATAGTTTTCCTTCTGATGAGGGGCAGTATTTTGGACAGGTAGTCCAAGGCAATACTGAGGGAGGCATGGCGCGCAGGATACTGATTAAGTTCAGTTGACGATACAGTCTAAGAAGTTTGGATTTGGAGTTCATTTATGAGCTATGTCCCATCAGACATCCAGACACATTCTAAGACAGGTATTGCTCATTTCGGGAGATGGGTTTCTCCGCGAACATGAGATATAGAGAGACATAGAAAGAAACGTCAAAGCGGATCCACTCACTGAGGCTATTCCTCGAACGCAATAGTTTCGCAAACGAGTTTTGTGAGACTGACTAGTAGAGGAGTTGGATGTTCGGTATCACACGGGCTGTGAGTATGCGACATCGCAATAATTAGCCTTGAGTGCAAGTGGGAGATTGTTGGAGGTAGTGCCCTCAGAGTCAATTATTAGGTCACAGGTACGTGATTGTAATGATTGAGGGAGGACCTATCCCGGTAGGACAGTCTTACTCGAGATGATAGTATGCTATCTGGTTTACCTTTATCATCGTGTACTGTTTTAGGTGACCTGACATGTCGCTATTACACGTTGATAGAGCCCCTAGGATTCTTGCTTGACCACCAGCAGTATGAGGGCGATCATATAAGTGGGAGCTGGGGGTCTACAAGCATATCCTTAAAAGGTCCCTAGTCGTGGGAGTTTCGAGACCGGGCATCGATACTCCATTAGTAGACTAGTGTATATAGTCGAGACCCCGACGAGGGGCGGTGGCCGGTCTCACAAGCCACTGGTGTCAGTTGGATCACCTAAGATGTATACAGGTGCTCATTGGGTTATGAGTACACCGGACAGGACTCGCCGGGAACATGCTAGTTGGTCATATACCAGACGTCAGATGGCAGTTCCCTGGTGACATGTGTGCAGGTTAGTTCATCGACTTGGGGATCGTCATTTGTCTCGTGTGAGTTCCCACTGTACTTTGATTACTACCCTACCACGGCTCAAAGGAGTCGTGCAAACAGGTTTTAGTTGGGTACAGTCCCGAGCCACATGGAGGCAGTGAGCGTATCTTCAGGGGTTCGTCTCTCCCGGTATTGGGGGTGAGGTCGTGCTGTGTCTAGGAGAGCCATTACACAAAGTCCTTGGCCAAGGCAAGGAGATTTACTGGTAGGTATTCCAGTAGTATCTCAGGGTGTTCTGGGCTACACTCCGACACGACTTGTACCGCTTTTGGGGGTCTGACTTTTACCAACCCCCTAGGCCCGCCATGCGATACTCATAGACGAACGGACCGGACTGCACGGATATTGTCACTGACAGGCTCAGTAGGGTGTCAGGATGAGTTCGCTCATCGACGTCCCTTTTAGTCAATAGCTGGTGGCCCGTTACGTATTGGCTTATACCTCTGACGGGCTAGTGGTTAAATCCACAGCCATGGTGTTGACGAGTCTTTAGAGTTTACCACACTTTCAGTTACTCAAGTTTCGGGCAAAACGCTGTAGAGGCCGTATGGAGATATGGCAGGGTCCGATCAGATACGTGCGGTATTGCACGGATCAGGATCGGACGGTTTGTACTAGTAGCCGTATAGGTTTATGGCAGGGTTCGATCAGATACGTGCGGTATTGCACGGATCAGGATCGAACGGATATTACTAGCCGGCTTTGGTTTAAGCCGGTCCTAGTTTAGTACTGTGTAGATTTTGTCTTTTTGCATTTGTATCCGGACGGAATACAGATGCGGGTGTGTATGCACAATATCGGGGTTTTCCTGTAATTTATTACGGGACCAGTTTTCTGGAGTTGCCAGTTTGCATTCCGTTCCGGCCGGTTTTCCTTTGTTCTTTCCCGGCCGGACTTTTCCGATGGAGGGGGTGATTTGCAGTTTTGCAAATTACAATTGTGGAGGGGTTTTCTTGTAAAAGATTGATATGATAGCTTTCATATTTTTTTCCACCATGCTTTTGCATTTATTGTGATATAGTGAGGGTATGGTTTCAATAGTGTGCTAGCATGGTTGATGTTGCTGTTGTGGTCACCTCTTGACTTCTCCTACCCTCACCTCCCTTCATGACTTGTATTTTTGTTCCCTCCACCATTTACTACTAGAAAATGGCCGGCCACACTTTTAGAGAGAGGGGGAGTGCTTCATTTGTGAGGAGATTTTTTGTTCATATCATTTTGTATGCAAAAGAAATTGGTAGCTTCATTTCCCTCCAAAGTTCTACCCTCATTCCTCCATCTTCAAATGGCAACCAACCCCAAAGTGAGACATGCACTCTACACTACACTTCCTACAGCAATTCTTGGACGCGTCGATTCGCCAGCTTCGCGCCCGAGTTGCCTCGGTATTGAGGTGGGAGCCCGTAAAAGCTACAGGCGATGTGGTGCCCTTTCCGACGAGGAGGAGACGGACGGAGATCCCGCGAGGAGATCGGAGTGGAGATGAAGACCGGAGGACTTGGATCGTCGGTATACATCTCTTCCCTTTCTTATTATAGCATAGACTTGTTAATGGTTACGATCCGGAGTTTAGTGCGCGGTGGTGCCGGTTTGCAAAGTCCGCAAAATTTAAGTTTATCACCGTTTCCGCATTCCGGCGTCGGATTGACGTCCGGGGCACCGCCATGCACTTACAGTAGTGTCGAGTCTTTAGAGTCCCATACAGAGAGTTTCCCTGCTTTAGGCGAAACGATATAGAGGTCGTATGGTTTTACGACAGGGTTCGAACATATACGTGTACTTGTGCACGTATGATGTTCGGACAGATTATACTAACAGGCTTTAGTTTAAGCCAGATTCTAGTATTGGATTATTGGATTTATACAGTCTCAGTATTTCCGTGTTTTACGGATGGGAGGGTCATTCTCGTAATTAGTCGAGAAGCTTCTAGAAGAAAGGTGACTCATTTAGATTTAATTCATTTATGAATTAAACTAAATGAGGTGAAGGGCTTATATGTATTGCATTAAATGAATAAGTGACTCATGAGATGATTCATCCAAGTGAGTTAATGAAGCATTTATTGCTTAATGACTCATGTGATGATTCATTGATTGTATTAAAAGAAGCATGGTTGTAATTATCATATATGATTTATTTGATAATCTTTATACTTCATAAAATATAGAAATGAGTTATTATTCATTTCATTCTCACATACACTCTCTCTCTCCTCAAGCTCTCATCTTCTTCAACCTAACCCTAATCCTCTCATGTGTTGAGATCCCAAGGGTTAGAAAGACTAATTAATCCTTAATCCATCTCTATATCCTCTAGATTACTTAGATTAGCAATCCTAGCCACTTAGTTACCTCAAGTGAGAGGTTAAAACTTGGAGAAGGAACTCTCGGGTGGATCTTCTATCACATCGAGGAGGCCGACGAGGAGGTGAACATAAGAACAAGAAGGACTAGTATCTTGAGGTATAATCATCTAACATAGTAGTTTAGCATTTCTAGATAGTATGTTAGTTAGGGTTTAGCAAAGATCCGTAAAGTTAGTCGATGTTAACTTAAACAAAATGATTGTTTTACCTATTCCGCATCCCCGCATCATGTGGGGTGTCTAACGTCGACTTACACTATCAAGCCAGAAGGAACACTTTGAGAATTTAGCAAACAACCGGTGCTCTCTCAATGTCTGCAAAACCATCCTTAAGTGTTTCTCATGTTCCTCTCGACTTTTGGAATAAACCAGTATGTCATCAATAACACAATAATAAACTGGTCGAGGAATGGCCTGAAAAATCTGGTTCATCAAATTCATGAACGCTGCTGGGGCATTGGTGAGTCCAAACGACACCACCGAAAATTCATAATGCCCTTAGCGAGTACTAAAAGCAGTCTTCGGAATGTCATTATTCCGAACCGCAACTGATGATGACCTGATCACAAAACAAACTTAGAAGAAAAAAATTGTCCCGCATCCTGAAGCTGATCGAACAAATTGTCAATGCGAGGTAAAGGATACCTATTCCGCACCGTAACTCGGTTCAATTGACGAAAATCAATACACAACCTCAATCTACCGTCCTTCTTCTTGACGAACAGAACAGGAGCTCCCTAAGACGAAACACTTGGACGTACAAGTCCCCTAACAAGAAACTCTGGCAACTGACCCTTAAGCTCCATAAGCTCCGCCGACTCATCTGGAACAACGTCGAAAACTCTCGCACAATAGGAACCCGGTCCAACGAATCTACTATGGTTCCGGTATCACGAATGGAAGCTAAGAATCCTCGACATCCTCTCCTCAAAAGCCGACTCACGAAAAAGGCTGAAATCAAGCTGTGAGGGGCGGCACCACGGTCCCCCTGCACAACAAGAACTGACTTGCCGGGAAAACAAAACCTGACTGTCTTCTCATGGCAGTCCATAAACGCATAGCACGTAGCTAACCAGTCTGTGCCCAGGAAAACGTAAAAGTCCAACATATCTAGAAGGATCAAATCGACGGACGAATCTCTATCTCCTATCCGATTGGCACAAGACCGAAACACGTGTCGCGCAACAAAAGAATCGCTAACATGAGTAATCATAACAACGGCTGATCTAGCACGACTCTCGGCCCAACCTCGGCACGAAGTATGTAGAACAAACGAGTACATAGATCCCAGATTAAACAAAACGTGTGTATCAAAAGAACATATAAAAAACAATACCTGAAAACTCTGCATTGGATGCCTGCGCATCCCGATGAGTAGAAGCAAGAGCTCATACCTGTCCTCCTCCTCTACCATCTTGTTCTCTCTGAACAAACCCTCTACGACCATGACCTCTCTGAACATAAGTCTGACGCGGATCAACAACAGGCGCAAAAAGCAACTCTCCCCGAGGTGAAAGTGGTAAGGTAATATATGGTACGGCTACCTTTCTCTGGTGTACCATGGTACAATTCCTAATGAGGTGATGGAAACTCCCGTACCGGAAACATCCATACGATGACTGCTGACCCTCCTGGGGATAAGAGCTAAACAACTGACCTCGTCCCAAGCCTCTGCTACTCCCGCGACCTGAACGAAATCTGTCGCGGCACCTAAACATCTTTCTCTGGGCTGATACACCTGTACGAGCCCTCCTTGGTCCTGGAACTTCCAAAATCTCGGGAAGACGCTCATCGTCTAGTAGGGCTGCGTCCACTGCTGCTGTATACGTGACACAATACTGTGTGCTAATAGTAAGGAATAACTAAGTAACAGGAGTGGCAACCTCCTGTCACTGTGCTCGACTGGCCTCAACCAACGATCCCATCATCTGGCGCAAATCTTGCATATCTGCCTCTAGCCTAGCGATATAATCTATCGAAGGCGGATCAATCTGCTCCTGTACAGCGAGCGTACCGTACTGTTCAGTCCTCGTCTCAGACGAGCCAACTCTGACCTCGGCCCTCGCTGCCTCTCTCTGAGCCCTTGTAGTCTTCGGCGGCATAATGGCTAGAAATGGAAATAGGATTCGATAAGGACATTGAAATCGAATCACAAGGATGTATACAATCATGGAAGGAATTTCAAGCAATAAGTCCTAAGGTCACATAGGCGGAGTATCGTGTCATAAGTATGCCGCGGACATACACACGCTACGTCACTCTGCTTAAGCTACCTACTCCATCTTACCAAGGTCATCCTACACTCCGAAAAGTAAAACATAGCGCTTTGATACCAACTTTGTCATGACCCGAAATTTAGCACGTGACGGCACTTAAACCACGTAACGTCTACAGGCGTAACGCAATTCAAGTAAGCCGAAACCCAGAAATCTAAACTATCAAAAGTAGTAAGTGATAAGAACATTTTTAAAAGCTTTTGGGAATCTCAAGTAAAAATCTTTAAAGTCCAAATTTACTTTCTTAAAAATTTTGACAGCACCTCCTTTGTAAAAACTAGCCCCGAAACGGGTACAAACATAAGATATAAATATAGCATCCCCAAACAGGAGCAAATCTCGCCCAAAGGCGGAAACAACCACCACAAGAAGATATACGACGTCGTAGTGAAGATATGGACAATATAGAGTGAAAACAACATAAAAGATAAAGCTGCATAAAAAAAAGAGGCCGACTCACACGAGCACGACACCCAGAGTCACAAAATAATATACAATATCGTGCTCACATCTCGTCTCTAAGTCAATACATGAAGTAGTAGATGGAGATTACTAGATACAATAAGATATACAATGAACATCATCGGATAACCGCTAAACCCACCTATAGCAAAACTGCTCACAGTCAGCTGTAGCGGTATCCGCTGCAAAAGATGATACGATAAGAAGAAGCCCTGTCGTTACTACTCTGAGGGACAACCTGCAAAACATTGTGGCACAACGGGGGTGAGTTACCAACTCGTGAACAGTAAATAACATCATGTAGGTAATCGTAGGTTTGCACGTACTGCGATAATCTATCACATGCAAACTGATAGTATAACATGGCAATATGAATATGCAACAATCATGAAAGGTACTCTATCAGGTACTACTAAAACATGAAGTAATGCATATCAAATGAATGTTGAGTATGGGATAAAACATATCATCATCACGGAATCCTCATCGTGGAAAAACCAGTGTCCCTCAACGACACTCTAAATCACAATACCTCAGGTACCGCATCTTCAGATCGGCCCTCATATCCTGTAAGTATCATGGAACCTGAGTGTCCAATATCGACACTCGAAAACATCATGAAAACTAGTGTCCAGCATCGATACGAAAATCCTCATCGTTTGTGGGATCGGCCCGCGGGCTCCGGCAGAACGGGTCGGCCAATATCCATCTCATGACTCCGGTCGGTATCCTCCAGATATCCGCCGAGTCCATATACTATCACCGGTAGGCAGTGCACCTCCCCTGCCAGGCTCATCGGCTAATCCATCGACATCCCTTTCTTGCCCCAGGGGTACCATACCGGGTCCACCATGTACCCGCAAACGGCCGCATCCACTCCTTGCATCGGGTTTCTAACACAAGTCTCAGAACCGAGAAAACTCATGGTGGACGCACTGAAATATCATATCAAGAGAAACCGGGTTTTTCAAACAATGAATAATTTCTTGAAATACCACGGTCCTCAAATCCAGAAAACATCATATGAAATCCATGTCTCAATGCGTAAATCCATGAAATATAATATATGCAGCATAAAACAGTAATATGAGCATAACAAGGGAAAACTGCTATTTAAATGTATCAAGTTATTAAATAGTTCATGTGGTTCCCAATTTCTCCAAAGTCCATACAACATCATATAAAGGTGAACATGTAGCTATAACAAGGTATATGTGTAAGCAGGTAGGCAAAGCAAGGTATATGTGTATGCTATATTTCATATGCACAATGGAATAAGAATCAATGTCTTAATTGTCCCTAACCAATACAAAATCACATATGTGTATGTGTTGTGCGTGTCTTGGCAATTACCGACGGTGTGTGTAGTATACAATTAATGCTCGTGCAACATGAACCGTCAATAATAGTGCAGTGTCCAATGGGTACAAGTCCAGGCACAACAAATAATAATATGCAATGAAGTTCATGCACAATCTCTATATACATATACTTATAATTATTAATCATATCATTGAATCTAGCCCAGACGCATAACACCATACGGGTGATTCCCCTGTAGATGTTAAATCTACTCACTGATGATCTTGAGCTAAGTAAAGCCAACCACTTGCTTTCCCTTCTTCGTGGCTTCCGAAGTCCCCGGCTGCGATCCCTAAATCATATAACAACATAACAAGTTCACATTAGAAATCGACCAATAACACGTACAAACTACGTTTGACCGACGCACCTACTCCAAACAAACTCTCAATTGTTCATCTAGTGGCTAACATGCGTAGCGACACTACGAAACAAACCCAAGAGCAACAGCTACACAAAGTACACAAACCGTGTCGGATAACGTAACGTGCATAATCGAAACACTAGAAACAAGCAAAGTGATTCCAGATTTTGCTACACAAACAATTGGTGAAAGTTGCAAGTTCCACGAGACCACATACAACCCCAGAAATCCCTAAACCAAGACATAAGAACCCAGTCCCCATTCTGGCCGCAAATTGCGGCCTGAAGCAATAAAATTGCGGCCAAGTTGGAAGGGAATGGTCTCAGGTTTTTAGGGTAGCTTCTAAGTTGCAACACCAGGTCACTGTTGTAGGGTTCCTAGGCACACTATAGAGGTGTCACAAGGCATCAACCATGCCAATTTTAAATTTTATGGGTGCCGAGAAACCCTAATACGGATCGTCGACTAGAATTTTAGGCGAAAACGAAACTAGTTAACATCTTAACTAAAGGAGAGAGGCTACAACCTTTGTAGATCCGGTTCTCCACTTCCTTAGCTCCACGTAGGCGTCCTCTCGCTGTCCATCTCGAATCCCGGACTCAATCGTCGGCTTGATCGGAGAAATGGGCGGACTAGGTCGTCGGCTTCGTGCCGAAGATGATCTGCGTCGAGGCATCACAAGTTCAAGCTCCGACTTCACAAATTTGTGAAACTTGTGAAGAAAACACCCAAAACAACTTGGCAAGAGGTAGAGGGTGAAGAAATAGGAGGTGGGTTCACTTTAGAATTGGATTTCTCACTTTAGAACTCAAGTTGCCATTGATGGCATCAAGCTTTCCTGAAGAAGAAGAAAGAATATGATAAGTTTCTTATTTAAAAATGAAACTAATAAGAATACTTATCATATACTAACCATGGTCAAGTGAAGAGATTAAACTAAGGTTAGTTGGAATGGTTAGGGTTAAAGATGAGATAAGAATGGTGCACTTTGTCAAAGCTTCAAGAAGCTTCAACATAAAAACAAAATAAGCCACCATTCATAATAATATCCAAAATGAATAAATAAATAAATAACTAAGTAAATAATCAAAACCCTAACCATTCATATAACCATGGTTTAATCTTTACACAAACCCAAGTGAGCAAGTATCATCAAACATGATACAAACAAGTGCACAAAAAATATATCACATATACAATGTGCATCAAGTGAGAAAATCCTTTTAAAATGAACCAATACTAGTTAATGCAAAGCAATATATCAAATATATAATTATACATTAAATCATTAAATCAACACTTGATTTAACGATCCGGTCATATCGCATATAACCGACTAGTATCCAATGTATCGGCTTATCGAATCAATCCTTGATTCGATATCTAGGTTATATCGCAAATAACCAATCGATACATTCATCGCGAGAATGAAATACGGTATCACATACACGCATTATTCTCGCTGCCGCACATATCTCATATGCTCTCCTATTTCGTTTCGCTTGAGCCAGGAAACCTCTGTGTAGGACTCTAAAGACTCGTCAATACGCCGGTAGCAGATGATGATCATATCAAGCACCTACAAGCCGCAAGCGGTTTGCTAAACGTAACGTGTAGGGTTCCTAGGCATCCTAGAGAGGTCTCACAAGGCATCGAACATGCCAATTTCAAAAATTATGGTGCCGAGAAACCCTAGTGTACGGATCGTTTGCTAGAAAACTAGGCGAAAAAGCTAACTAGTTAACACTTAACTAATGGGATATCGGAAATACAACCTTTGTAGATCCGTTTGTCCACCTCCATAGCTCCGCAACGAAGTGCCTTCACTGTCCAAGTGAACTCCCGGGCTCTAGCGTCGGCTTCGTCGAAGAATAAGCGAGCTAGGTCGTCGATGTCCATGCCGAAGATGATCTACGTCGAGGCATCGCTAGACCAAGCTCCACCTTCACCTTGCCATGAAAACTTGTGAAGGAAACACACTCTACTACTTGGCAAGAGGTAGTGGATGAAGAAATAGGAAGTGGGTTCACTTTAGAATTGGATTTCTCACTCATATGCTCAATATGCCATTGATGAAGACAAGCTTCTTCATGAAGAAGAAGAAGAGCAAGAAGAAGATAAAAGTTACGATAAGTTAATTTAGAATAGAAAAGAATAATAAACTTATCATAATTTTCACCATAGTTAGGTGTAGAGAATTAACTTAGGTTAGATCAATGGTTAGGGTCAAAAGAAGAAGACAAAATGGTTAAGTGGTCAAAGTTTCATGAAGCTTCAATAAGCTTCATGAAGAATAAAGAAAGAAAACCATTTTGTTTTTCTTCTTTTATGCTTTAATTATTTTCCAAAAAGAATAAGCAAATAATTAAAAGAATATGCAAAACCCTAATCATCATCTTGACCATAGTTTTATTCTATACACTTAACCAAAAATCATGCATCATCAAACATGATACAAGTAAGTGCACAAAACTATATCGTATATACAATGTGCACACCCGAGCGAGAAAATCCATTTAAAGTGAACCGATACTAGTTAATGCAAAGTAATATATCAAATATATAATTATGCATTAAATCATTAAATCAACACTTGATTCAATGATCCGGTCATGTCGCACATAACCGACTGGTATCATCAGTAACAACTTATCGAATCAACACTTGATCCGATAACTCGGCTATATCGCATATAACCGATCAATGTCACATCGCGAGAATCGAATACAGTATCACATACTGGTATTATTCTCGGTCCCGCACATATCTCATATGCGCTCCTATTTCGTTTCGCTTGAGCCAGGAAACCTCTGTGTAGGACTCTAAAGACTCGTCAATACGCCGGCAGCAGATGATGATCATATCAAACATCCACAAGCCGCAAGCGGTCTGCTAAACGTAACGGCCACCCAGGTATTGAGCGATCTGAAGATCGACGAGCAAGCCCGCTCACACTCCAGTGAATCCAACCAGTAACACTACCGTACAGTCCGGTCTGATCGTCTGATATGTCGAATATCTCGCCTAGGGGTGGTAAACGTCAGACCCCAACAGCTCGATAAGTCGTGTCGATATGAGGTCTATAACACTTCGAGAAACTACCGGTAACACTTACCAGTAAATCTCAGCAACCCTGGCCATGGATTTCCTGTTATAGCCAATCGAACACAGCGCAACATCAACTCCCTATACCGGGAGAGACGAATCCCCTCCTATCGCTCATTGCCTCCATGTGACTCGGGACTGTACCCAAAAACCACCGTTTTGCACGCCCTCTTGGACGTGGTAAGATGGAAATCAAAGCACAGTGGGAACCACACAAGACTCTATGACGATCTCGGGTCAAAAGACTACTCTGTACCAGTGTCACCAGAGAACTGCCATCTACCGTGAGGTATAATACCATCTGGGAGTTCTCGGCGAGTCCGTCCAGTGTACCCAGTCTCTACTGAGCACCCATATATCATCTCCGATGTCAAACACCAATGGATATGGGATCATCCATCGCCCATCTGTATGGGTCGAGAAGGTATACGCTAGTCTACTCTGGTATATCGATGCCCCGTCTCGATACACCCATGACTAGGAACTTTGAAGGATGTACTTATGGACTACCATGTCCCCACTAGTATGATCCGCATCATAGTCCAGGTAGTCAAGCACACATCCTAAGGGCTTTACCAACATGTAACAGAGAGACAAACAGTATACACGTTAAGGTAAAGTGTAACCAGATAGCATACTATCATGTCGAGCAAGAAAGTCCTCCCTATATACGTCCTAGCATCCACTACAATATACATCATATGTACAGTAATGGCCTCTAGGGCATACATATAACTAACAATCTCCCACTTGCACTAGGGCCATCTGTAGCAGTGGTTGTAGTATCTCATACTCAACCATCCCATAAAAGTCTCTCTCTGGGAACAGGCCTTTGTGAGTGGATCCGCTGTGTTTGTCCTCTGAGTCTGCTCTCCTAACCTCGATCTCCCTGGAGAAAAACTATCTCCATGATCAGGTGATACTGCCTTAGAATATGTCTGGATCACTGATGGGACCTGCGTTCCTTAGCATAAGCCACAACTCCATTATCACATAATGGGAGGAATTAAGTTCATCTCATGAACTAATATACACCCAAACAGCCTCTTTGGTGGCATCTTAAGTAGCGATGTATCCTGCCTTTATCATCTAGTATGTCATGGTATCTAGCTTGGAACTCTTCCAACATACCGTCCCTCCTCTGAGGGTAAAGACAATGCCTGTGACTGACATTCAGTCGTCTTTATCACCCTGGAACCCTTCCAGTGATTCTCCCCAGGATCGGTTGATACCGTCTCACTACAACTAGTGAGTATCCTAACATCCAATTAAATCTATCTCATAGATCGAAAATCCAGGATTTAGTAGGTATTACTTTTATCCTATGTGGAGAATCCTAGTGATAAGCGGAGATTGATCGAGCGTAGCATAGGAAACTCTTTCCCTATCAAGAGTATGTCATCAACGTACTCTACGAGGATCGTCACCATACTCCCTACTACCTTTTTGTTAATACAAGGTTCATCTACCATTTTGATGATGTCAAACTCTTTGACTACTTCATCAAAACAGATGTTCCAACTCTGCGATGCTCGCTTTATTACATAAAACATCTTGTTCACGTTTCCGCTGCTCCCACTGTCTACGAAGCCCTCTGGCTGTGTACTTATAGACGCTCTCTTCTAAAACATCATTTTAGAAAAGCAGTCATGGCACCCAACCGCCAGATATCGTAGTCATGGTATGTAGCCGTGGCAAGTAGGATCTGGATGGACTTAAGCATAGCTACTTAGAAAAGGTTTCATCATCATCCATACCTGGTCAATGATGTAGACCTTTAACAAGTCTAGCTTTGAAAGTCTCAACTCTTCCATGTACACCAAGTAATCTTCTCAAGATATACTTGCTCCTGATGGGGATTTAACCCTTCAGATATAGCAACCAAAGTCCATACTTAGTTGGTGTATATGGATTCCATCTCAGATCGATAAACATCCAGCCATTCTTACAGAGTCTCACTCTTGATGGCCAGCTCGAAACTAGTTGGGTCATCATCTCATGATGCAATCCTCGCTCCCACTGTCATAGAGCAACCGAAGTATCTCTCGGGTGGGTGAGGAACCCTACTAGATCGGCGGAGAGGCTGAGGTTCGTTGGTAACTATTGAATCCTTTGGTTCTATCAAATCATCAGCTGTATTTTGTATAGCTGGAACCTTTCCAGTCCTACATAACAGATCTTGTCTCGAGCTTGTCCGGATTTTGCTTTTAGACATAGGCCGGACAACCCCAAATCTTAACTAGCTTAAGACATGGGCTCTTCCCTTTCCATATCTCATATGGAGCGGTAGGCAACTGATTTGATTAGAACCCTTTTCAATAGGTATGCAACTTCTCAAGTGCATAACTCCCAAAAGGAAAAAGGTAACTCAGTAGTACTTATCATAGAGCACACCATATCATATAGGGTGTATCTGCTCCGCCCCGATATACCATCGTGTAATGGTGTATACGGAGGAGTAATGCTGAGAGAGAATCTCATTCTTCTTTAGAATAGTCCAGGAATTCCATGCACAAGTATTCTCCTCCCTGATCTCATCATAGGACATAATACTTTTACCCGTATTTTGGTTCTCTACTTCTAACTTATATTCTGTGAATATCTCAAAAGGTTCGGACTTGTGTTTCAACAGGAACATAGGTCTGAATCTTGAGAGATCATCAGAGAACGTAATGAAGTATAAAGAACCGGTCTTGGCATGTGTAGACTGGGGACCTACATACATCAACATGTATCATCCCAAGAGTTTACTAACTCTTTCTCTGTTTCCAATAAACAGAGCTGTGGTCATCTTATCTTTGTGACATGACTGGCGAGTTTCACAAGATGTAAATTCAAACTGATTTAAATATGCATCTAAATGTAACTTCAGCTAGTCGGGTCACATTGATATGACCTAGTCTACAATGCCTCAAGAAGGATTCGTTCATTTCTGAACTCTTCCTCTTGTGTGTGTTCCGTATACTAAAGAACCGTAATTTGATTTAGAACATCAACGCTTTTAGATAACGTGCCTGAACCGATCAACTTTTGATATAGGAAATGCTCAAAACATTGTCCAACAATACAAAATTTTATCATTTCTTTACTAATAAAGAGAGTGATATGATTTTGTATATCAGGTTCGGTATCTAATAACATTCGTTCAGAATCAATGTATTGGTAATACAGGGTGACAGTGACCAACAGACTTGGCTGCAACACTTGCCCCGTTTTCTGCCTCATGAAACTTATCACCCGTTCTCAGTTCTCTACCTATCTGTAGCCCTATGTAACACATTACATATCTGGGATCCTGATCCGGTATCATATACCCAGGATGCGGAGGATACTGAGAAACAGTTCTGTAATGAACACACCCGAAGATGATGCATCAGCATGCACTCTCTTCGTTTGGGCGGCACGGGAATTCTGGTAATCCCCAATTTCCTGCTCTGTCTTATAACAATTATAAGTTGGAGCGGGACCAACGTTCCCCAGCTCAGTATAACAAGAGGGTTCGGTCAATATTCCGTATTATTATCTTGATTAAGACGTGATATGGTCGCTACCAGGAGAGAGAGAGAAGAAAACACTCAGCGTGCGCTCTTGCAAGAATAGATTGGTTATTATTTTATCTAATCAGGATGGCTCCCACTGCTTTTTATCAAATCTTCCTTCAAACCCTAAAAGGAAATACTAGCCGGGATTAATTACACACTACAAGTTCGCCAATCTTTCAGCCAGGCCAGTGTCGGTACTTTGAGGGAGGTCCCCCGTGCTTTCGCACGAACCTAATTAATGTAAACCTCGTTTTCCCAGAGGCGTAACCTCGTTAACACCTTTCTAGACACCTACTTGATCGGCTAATTGTAATGTATAAAACTCTCCCAGGAGTAACACTTACTCGCAGCGGGTATCGGGATCCAACTATCTCATAGAAGGTATGCAATCTCATTGCAAATTTCAACACTTGAAATTCCCGATAATATTTTGCCCCTAGCTCGCTATGACCTTGACGGAGGCCAAACAACCCATAGTCCGCTAGTCAAGTTCAACCCGTCATTTCCTGATTGAATTAAACCCACCAGCACGACCCTTGACGGAGGCCAAACAACGCCGTACGAATACCCTAATCCAATCGCATCATATGCTAGCAGATAAGCACTAGTTAGCTACCGTACACTACGCCTTGACGGAGGCCAAACAACCGCAGCACGAATACTGACTAGTACGTATCTGAAATGACGGAGGGCTACGACAGGTTTTTCTGAAAACCTATTGCGTAATGAACTTGATATCGTTGTAGAATCAAATGAATTTTGAAATGGAGTGTTTTTGAGGCTTTTCTAGTTTTGCTAAAGGAATCACTCCCGGTGAAGGGATCGTCGGTCCTTTCCTCGTCGAATGAGGTGCGGGATATATCACATATATCACTGTGCAAAGCAAAAACTCTTAAAAGCAATCAAAAGACAAACCGAGGGTGTAGCATCGACCAGTTATTGCTAAAGGAGTCACTCCCGGTGAAGGGATCTCGGTCCTTTCCTTATCGAATAAGGTGCAGGATATATCACATATACCGCTGTGCAAAGCAAGAACTGTAGCTACCTGTTTTATTTTGAAATTCGATTCTACAACATCTTAGGTTTCTTTTATTTCATTAATCACATTAATGAAGTCCCATCATTTAAGTATCTAAACATCACAGATAAATACGACGTACACTTATGCCATCCGCATTCGCCTCGATGTCCCCTCGTGCACCGTTAGGTTAGGTAACTAACGGCAGAGCAGGGCAGGGCTAGCGCGGGTGTAAAACATAAGTAACGCCTATATAATATATCATATATACTGTATACTGTATCTATCAAAGAACATCACATGATCACATCACAGATATCGCAGCAGAAGAAACATATGAAATATTGGATATACTAGGACGTCCGTGTTTTTAATACGAGCCAGTATAAAACACGGATTCCACGGTCGCGATGAATAGCCAAACCCACACCCCTAGACCCCTACGAGAGCGGCAAGCAACCCTACCAATTCTAGAGTTAGGAGACCCGGACTCGACTCCTCGAGTTGGTCTCCCACTGGACTCCAGAACCCGGTTACTTGTGCCCTCCTCCTTGGGTCTATCCTAGTGCGGAAAAGTAAATAATATACAAATGGTGACAACTTCCGCAACCTGGAAGTGCCCCAATAAAAGAATATTACATACAAGTTTTTACATGAATGAAAATGAAAAACACTCATCTCACATAAAAACCCCCCGGCTATTCAAACACGACGATCCAATATAACATATCCAGCAACACATAACATCACATGTCATCAACGTAAGTAAATATGCGCATCCCAATTGTCGTTGACATATAGCAACGAAACCGGCGATATCACATATTACACTTACGGTCACAGAAAAGAAAGTGTAAAACTACAACAGTTGGAATCCGCAACCACCTCAGACATCGCATGCCTGACCAAATGAATTTCTTAGACATCGCATGCCTAACAATTATAAACCCCGCATTTTAGTCTCTTTATCGAAAACACTTTTCAATACCAAGTCGGGCAATTCAACAGGATTCCCGACAAACTGATCGAATGCTCGTCGCAAACTTTAGTAGGCGGCCGCACCCCTGATACCGTCGACGAAGTGCACCAAGGCGGAACACCGCAACCGTGAGCATCCGAACGGATGCTTTCGGCGACGGGGTTCTCCTACAGTCACTTGGTCGGGGCTATGGAGTGAGGCTGTCTATTAAGTTTACCCGGCGAGTATCCGCGTACGCTACGTGATTGCGACGGACTTTTGATCACATCAAAATTCCGCAGCAACCGATCAAGTGAGACTAAACTGCTATGTTTATAACATTCATTCAGTTATCTCATAACTTCTTGTGAATTCCAATTATTGTATCCCATTCCAGATAATTAGAAAATGTTAAACTTTCCGATCGAACAATCGAGCACCCAAGTTTTCCCGATACAGATCAACACATGAAACAAGTCTAACAACATTCCGTTCGTGCCTCAATACCAACGGTCCAGCCGTAGAAGGGTCAAGCCAACGCCTCACATGTGGCACGCCGTACTACCCCAAACCCGAAGGTTCAAAGGGCAGTTCAAGACGGTCACATAATCGAGTTAAGGTTTGTTGTCTTCTAGAGGGTCCATCGCGTTACTTGCACTACTTAGAACGTCGTTAAACTTCGGAAAAATCCAACACTTGGAAATTTCCGGACAGGGGAAAAATTGGGTATTTATATCCGGTCGAAATTTTTAACATATTCTAAAATTTATCCGGAAAGCCACATAGACAAAATTTGATACTCCGATCGAAACACCGAATCCCCAAAACAACCTTAGAAAATTCAAATCTTGAAAAATTATTAAAAATTTCCAGAAGACTCAGCATTACAAAACATGAATTACTGTGCAAGCCACGTGGGGTAACTCAACACAGTGGCCGCGGAACCGCCGCGCATCCCATGGTAGGGGCCGCGGTTCCGCGCCTCTGTAGTCGAGTTACTATCACGTGCTTCACAGTAACTCATGAAATTACCTGCTGAATTTTTTGGTAATTTTTAATCTGGAAAAATCCACGTTTTCAGAAAAAGTACAGAGAGCAATTTTGATTTGGGGTTTCGGGTTCGATCGGGTTTCAAATTCCGTCTAGAGTTCGCCTAAGGCTCTAGCTAGTCTCTGATACCACTGTAGGGTTCCTAGGCATCCTAGAGAGGTCTCACAAGGCATCGAACATGCCAATTTCAAAAATTATGGTGCCGAGAAACCCTAGTGTACGGATCGTTTGCTAGAAAACTAGGCGAAAAAGCTAACTAGTTAACACTTAACTAATGGGATATCGGAAATACAACCTTTGTAGATCCGTTTGTCCACCTCCATAGCTCCACAACGAAGTGCCTTCGCTGTCCAAGTGAACTCCCGGGCTCTAGCGTCGGCTTCGTCGAAGAATAAGCGAGCTAGGTCGTCGATGTCCATGCCGAAGATGATCTACGTCGAGGCATCGCTAGATCAAGCTCCACCTTCACCTTGCCATGAAAACTTGTGAAGGAAACACACTCTACTACTTGGCAAGAGGTAGAGGATGAAGAAATAGGAAGTGGGTTCACTTTAGAATTGGATTTCTCACTCATATGCTCAATATGCCATTGATGAAGACAAGCTTCTTCATGAAGAAGAAGAAGAGCAAGAAGAAGATAAAAGTTATGATAAGTTAATTTAGAATAGAAAAGAATAATAAACTTATCATAATTTTCACCATAGTTAGGTGTAGAGAATTAACTTAGGTTAGATCAATGGTTAGGGTCAAAAGAAGAAGACAAAATGGTTAAGTGGTCAAAGTTTCATGAAGCTTCAATAAGCTTCATGAAGAATAAAGAAAGAAAACCATTTTGTTTTTCTTCTTTTATGCTTTAATTATTTTCCAAAAAGAATAAGCAAATAATTAAAAGAATATGCAAAACCCTAATCATCATCTTGACCATAGTTTTATTCTATACACTTAACCAAAAACCATGCATCATCAAACATGATACAAGTAAGTGCACAAAACTATATCGTATATACAATGTGCACACCCGAGCGAGAAAATCCATTTAAAGTGAACCGATACTAGTTAATGCAAAGTAATATATCAAATATATAATTATGCATTAAATCATTAAATCAACACTTGATTCAATGATCCGGTCATGTCGCACATAACCGACTGGTATCATCAGTAACAACTTATCGAATCAACACTTGATCCGATAACTCGGCTATATCGCATATAACCGATCAATGTCACATCGCGAGAATCGAATACAGTATCACATACTGGTATTATTCTCGGTCCTGCACATATCTCATATCCGCTCCTATTTCGTTTCGCTTGAGCCAGGAAACCTCTGTGTAGGACTCTAAAGACTCGTCAATACGCCGGCAGCAGATGATGATCATATCAAACATCCACAAGCCGCAAGCGGTCTGCTAAACGTAACGGCCACCCAGGTATTGAGCGATCTGAAGATCGACGTGCAAGCCCGCTCACACTCCAGTGAATCCAACCAGTAACACTACCGTACAGTCCGGTCTGATCGTCTGATATGTCGCATATCTCGCCTAGGGGTGGTAAACGTCAGACCCCAATAGCTCGATAAGTCGTGTCGATATGAGGTCTATAACACTTCGAGAAACTACTGGTAACACTTACCAGTAAATCTCAGCAACCCTGGCCAGGGATTTCCTGTTATAGCCAATCGAACACAGCGCAACATCAACTCCCTATACCGGGAGAGACGAATCCCCTCCTATCGCTCATTGCCTCCATGTGACTCGGGACTGTACCCAAAAACCACAGTTTTGCACGCCCTCTTGGACATGGTAAGATGGAAATCAAAGCACAGTGGGAACCACACAAGACTCTATGACGATCTCGGGTCAACAGACTACTCTGTACCAGTGTCACCAGATAACTGCCATCTGACGTGAGGTATAATACCATCTGGGAGTTCTCGGCGAGTCCGTCCAGTGTACCCAGTCTCTACTGAGCACCCGTATATCATCTCCGATGTCAAACACCAATGGATATGGGATCATCCATCGCCCATCTGTATGGGTCGAGAAGGTATACGCTAGTCTACTCTGGTATATCGATGCCCCGTCTCGATACACCCACGACTAGGGACTTTGAAGGATGTACTTATGGACTACTATGTCCCCACTAGTATGATCCACATCATAGTCCAGGTAGTCAAGCACACATCCTAAGGGCTTTACCAACATGTTACAGAGAGACAAACAGTATACACGTTAAGGTAAAGTGTAACCAGATAGCATACTATCATGTCAAGCAAGAAAGTCCTCCCTATATACGTCCTAGCATCCACTATAATATACATCATATGTACAGTAATGGCCTCTAGGGCATACATATAACTAACATAACGGCCATCCGGGTATTGAGCGATCAGAAGATCGACGAGCTAGCCCGCTCACACTCCTGTGAATCCAACCAGTAACACTTACCGTACAGTCCGGTCTGTTCGTCTGATATGTCGCATATCAAGTCTAGGGGTGGTAAACGTCAGACCTCAATAACCGATAAGTCGTGCAGATGTGAGGCTCATAACGGGTTGAGAAACTACTGGTAACACTTACCAGCAAATCTCTGATCAGCCCTGGCCAGGGACTTCCCAGTTACGGCCAATCGAGCACAGCGCAACATCAACCCCCAATACCGGGAGAGATGAAACCCCTCCTATCGCTCATTGCCTCCATGTGACTCGGGACTGTACCCAAAGACCACAGTTTTGCACGCCCTCATGGACGTGGTAAGGTGGAGATCAAAGCACAGTGGGAATCACACAAGACTCTATGACGATCTCGGGTCTACAGACTAACCTGTACAAGTGTCACCTGAGAACTGCCATCTGACGTGAGGTATAATACCATCTGGGAGTTCTCGGCGAGTCCGTCCAATGTACCCAGTCTCTACTGAGCACCCGTACACCATCTCTGATGTCAAACACCAATGGATATGGGATCATCCATCGCCCATCTCATGGGTCGAGAAGCGTATACGCTAGTCTACACTGGTATATCGATGCCCCGTCTCGATACACCCACTACTAGGGACCTTGAAGGATGTACTTATGGACTACTATGTCCCCACTAGTATGATCTGCATCATAGTCCAGGCAGTCAAGTACACATCCTAAGGGCTTTATCAACATGTAACTACAAGACAGTTTAAAGAGACAAGTGTACATGTTAAGATAAAGAGCAACCAGATAGCATACTATCATATCGAGCAAGAAAGTCATCTCTATATATGTCCAAGCATCCAATATAATATACATCATCTGTACAATACTGGCCTCTAGGGCATACATACAACTAACAATCTCCCACTTGCACTAGGGCCAGCTGCTGTATTATCGCATACCAAGCATCCCGAAGAGTCTCTCAAACTGTATCTGGGGAATGGCCTTCGTGAGTGGATCCGCCGTGTTATTCTTCGTGTCAACTCTCCTGACCTCGATCTCCCGGCGATCAACTATCTCCCGGATCAGGTGATACCGCCTCAGAATATGCCTAGATCGCTGATGGGACATGGGTTCCTTGGCCAAAGCCACCGCTCCATTGTTATCGCAATACAAAGGTATTGGATACTCAATGGATGGAACCACTCCAAGTTCAGTAATGAACTTCTTGATCCAGACAGCCTCTTTAGCAGCATCGTTGGCAGCGATGTATTCAGCCTCCATCGTCGAGTCTGCCACGGTTTCCTGCTTGGAACTCTTCCAGCTAACCGCCCCTCCGTAAAGGGTGAAGACAAAGCCCGACTGCGACTTAGAGTCGTCCTTATCACTCTGGAAGCTCGAATCGGTAAAGGACTCCACTTGGAGTTCTCCGTTACCATACACCAAGAGCATCTCTTTAGTCCTTCGTAAGTACTTGAGAATGCTCTTCGCAGCTGTCCAGTGACTCTCTCCAGGATCAGCTTGATACCTGCTCACTACGCTTAGTGAGTATGCTACATCGGGTCTGGTATATAGCATCGCATACATGATAGAGCCTACAGCCAAAGCATAGGGTATCCCTTGCATGCGAGCTCTCTCCAAATCAGTCTTGGGAGACATCTCTTTGGAGAGAGTGACTCCAGAGATCGTGGGTAAGTTCCCACGCTTGGATTCTTCCATACTAAACCTCTTTAGTATGGTGTCAATGTACTTGGATTGGGACAATCCCAAAATCCGTTTGGATCTATCTCTATAGATCCTAATTCCCAATATGCAGGAGGCATCACCAAGATCTTTCATTGAGAATCTTTGTGATAAGAAGAGCTTAACCGATTGCAGCATAGGAATATCATTTCCTATCAAGAGTATGTCGTCCATGTACAATACGAGGAAGACAACCTTACTCTCTGCCACCTTCTTGTAAATACAAGGTTCATCTGGGTTTTTGACAAAATCAAACTCTTTGATAACGACGTCAAAGTAGATGTTCCAACTCCGTGATGCTTGCTTTAATCCATAAATGGATTTAAGCAGCTTGCACACCTTCCCGCTGCTCCCACTGTCTACGAAGCCCTCTGGCTGAGTCATGTACACGCACTCTTCTAAATCACCATTTAGAAAGGCGGTTTTAACATCCATTTGCCAGATTTCGTAGTCATGATATGCAGCGATGGCAAGCATGATTCGGATGGATTTAAGCATAGCCACTGGAGAAAAGGTTTCGTCATAGTCCACACCTGGTCTTTGACGAAAACCTTTTGCAACAAGTCTAGCTTTGAAAGTCTCCACTTTCCCATCTACACCAAGTTTCTTCTTAAAGATCCACTTGCTCCCGATGGGTTTTACCCCTTCAGGAGCAACATCCAAAGTCCATACTTTGTTGGTGTACATGGATTCCATCTCGGACCGCATAGCATCCAGCCATTTCACTGAGTCCCTACTCGTGATGGCCTGCTCGAAGCTAGTTGGGTCATCATCCTCCATGATGCAATCCTCGCTTCCACCGTCAATGAGAAAACCGTAGTATCTCTCAGGTGGACGAGAAACCCTACTAGATCGGCGGAGAGGCTGGGGTTCGTCGAGTTCTACTGAATCCTCTGGTTCTACCAAGTCTTCTGTTTCAGTTTGTATTGCTGGAACCTCTTCCAGTTCTACCTGAATGCTACTTGTCGGTTTCATAAGAAAACTCTTTTCTAAGAAAGTGGCATGTCGAGAAACAAACACTTTTTGTTCCTCGGAGTGATAGAAGATATACCCTCGCGAATGCTTGGGATATCCAACAAACTTACGTAGAACAGACCTTGCCTCGAGCTTGTCCGGATTTTGTGTTTTAACATAGGCCGGACAACCCCATATCTGAATAAAATTAAGACATGGTCTCTTACCATTCCATATCTCATATAGAGTGGTAGGCACAGATTTGGTTGGAACTCTATTCAATAGATATGCAGCAGTCTCCAGTGCATATCCCCAGAAGGAAATAGGTAACTCAGCTGCACTCATCATAGAGCGCACCATATCTAATAGGGTGCGATTTCTCCGCTCCGATACACCGTTGTGCTGTGGTGTAAAAGAAGGAGTAAGCTGAGAGAGAATCCCATTCTCTTTTAGATAATCTCTGAATTCGTTACTTAAGTATTCTCCTCCTCGATCAGATCGAATGATCTTAATACTTTTGCCCGTTTGGTTCTCTACTTCAGTTTTATATTCTCTGAATTTCTCAAAAGCTTCTGATTTGTGTTTCATCAAGAACACATATCCGAATCTAGAGAGATCGTTAGTGAATGTAATGAAGTACGAAGAACCATCCCTGGCATGTGTAGACATAGGACCACATACATCACTATGTATCAGTCCTAAGAGTTCAGTAACTCTTTCTCCATGTCCCGTAAATGGAGTTTTGGTCATCTTGCCTTTGAGACATGACTGGCAAGTGTCATAAGATGAAAATTCAAACGGATTTAAATATCCATCCTTATGCAACTTAGCTAGTCGTGTCGCATTGATGTGACCCAGTCTATAATGCCACAAGAAGGATTCGTTCAGTTCAGAACTCTTCCTCTTGTGTGTGTTTTGTAAATTGAGGACTGTATTTTGATTGAGAATGAATATGCCATTATGTAACGAGTCTGATGCAATCAACTTTTGAGCTAGGAATATGTTCATAACATTATCCTTTACTACAAAATTATATCCTTCTTTACTTAATAAAGAAACTGATATAATGTTGCACATCATGTTCGGTATATAATAGCATTCATTTAGAATCAGTGTATTACCACTTGGTAATACTAGATGATATTCGCCAACTGCTTTGGCTGCAACATTTGCCCTATTGCCTACTTGAACGGAATGATCACCTTTTCCCAGTTCTCTACCTTTCCGTAGCCCATGTAACATCTTACATATGTGGGATAATGATCCGGTATCTAATACCCAGGACGTAGGGTGAACTGAGAAACAGTTCTCAATGACAAACACACCCGAAGATGATGCATCAACATGCATGTTCTTCTTTTGGGCGGTGTGAGAATCCAGATATTCTCCTGTTTCCTGTTCATTCTTATAACACTTATAAGATAGAACGGGTTCAACGTTCCCCTGCACAGTATAACATGCGGGTTCAGTCAATACATCCATATTATTATCTTTATTAGGGCATGAAATGGTCGCTACCTGGAGAGAGAGAGAAGAAAACACTTTAGCGTATGCTCGTGCAAGATCATATTGGTTATTATCTTAGCTAATCAGGATGGCTCCCACTGCTTTTTATCAAATCTTCCTTCAAACCCTAAAAGGAAAGATTAGCCGGGATTAATTACACACTACAAGTTCGCCAATCTTTCAGCCAGGCCAGTGTCGGTACTTTGAGGGAGGTCCCCCGTGCTTTCGCACGAACCTAATTAATGTAAACCTCGTTTTCCCAGAGGCGTAACCTCGTTAACACCTTTCTAGACACCTACTTGATCGGCTAATTGTAATGTGTAAAACTCTCCCAGGAGTAACTCTTACTCGCAGCGGGTATCGGGATCCAACTATCTCATAGAAGGTATGCAATCTCAATGCAAATTTCAACACTTGAAATTCCCGATAATATTTTGCCCCTAGCGTCCTATGACCTTGACGGAGGCCAAACAACCCATAGTCCGCTAGTCAAGTTCAACCCGTCATTTCCTGATTGAATTAAACCCACCCGCACGACCCTTGACGGAGGCCAAACAACGCCGTACGAATACCCTAATCCAATCGCATCATATGCTAGCAGATAAGCACTAGTTAGCTACCGTACACTACGCCTTGACGGAGGCCAAACTACCGCAGCACGAATACTAACTAGTACTTATCTGAAATGACGGAGGGCTACGCAGGTTTTTCATAAAAACCATGAGCGTAATGAACTTGATATCGTTGTAGAATCAAATGAAATTTTGAAATGGAGTGATTTTGAGGCTTTTCTAGTTTTGCTAAAGGGGTCACTCCCGGTGAAGGGATCGTCGGCCCTTTCCTCGTCGAATGAGGTGCGGGATATATCATATATATCACTGTGCAAAGCAGAAACTATAGAAGCAATCAAAAACAAACCGAGTGTGTAGCATCTGTCAGTTATCGCTAAAGGAGTCACTCCCGGTGAAGGGATCTCGGTCCTTTCCTCATCGAATAAGGTGCAGGGTATATCATATATACCGCTATGCAAAGCAAGAACCGTAGCTACCTGTTTTGTTTAAAATTTGATTCTACAACATCTTAGGTTTCTTTTCTTTCATTAATCACATTAATGAAGTCCCATCATTTAAATACCTAAACATCACAGATAAATACGACGTACACTTATGCCATCCGCATTCGCCTCGATGTCCCCTCGTGCACCGTTAGGTTAGGTAACTAACGACAGAGCAGGGCAGGGCTAGTGCGGGTGCAAAACATAAGTAACGTCTATATAATATATCATATATACTATATACTGTATCTATCACAGAACATCACATGATCACATCACAGATATCGCAGCAGAAGAAACATATGAAACATTGGATATACTAGGACGTCCGTGTTTTCAATACGAGCCAGTATAAAACACGGATTCCACGGTCGTGATGAATATCCAATCCCACACCCCTAGACCCCTACGAGAGCGGCAAGCAACCCTGCCAATTCTAGGGTTAGGAGACCCGGACTCGACTCCTCGAGTTGGTCTCCCACTGGACCCCAGAACCCGGTTACTTGTGCTCCCCTCCTTTGGTCTATCCTAATGCGGAAAAGTAAATAATATACAAGAGGTGACGACTTCCGCTACCTGGAAGTGCCCCAATAAAAGAATATTACATACAAGTTTTTACATGAATGAAAATGAAAAACACTCATCTCACATAAAAAACCCCGGCTATTCAAACATGACAATCCAATACAACATATCCAGCAACACATAACATCACATGTCATCAACGTAAGTAAATATGCGCATCCCAATTGTCGTTGACATATAGCAACGAAACCGGCGATATCACATATTACACTTACGGTCATAGAAAAGAAAGTGGAAAACTACAACAATTGGAATCCGCAACCTCTTTAGACATCACATGCCTAATCAAATGAAATACTTAGACATCACATGCCTAACAGTTATAAACCCCGCATTTTAGTCCCATTATCGAAAACTCTTTTCAATATCAAATGAGACTAAACCGCTAGATTTATAACATTCATTCAGTTATCTCATAACTGTTTGTGAATTTCAATTATTGTATCCCATTCCGGATAAATAGAAAATATTAAACTTTCCGATCGAACATTCGAACACCCAAGTTTTCCCGAAATCGTCCAACACATGAAATAGGTTCAAAGACATTCACTTCATGCCTCAGTACCAACGGTCCAGCCGTAGAAGGGTCAAGCCAACGCCTCACATGTGGCACGCCGTACTGCCCCAAACCCGAAGGTTCAAAGGGCAGTTCAAGACGGTCACATAATCGAGTTAAGGTTTGTTGTCATCTAGAGGGACCATCGCGTTACTTGCACTACTCAGAATGTCCTTAAACCACACAAAAATCCAACACTTGGAAATTTTTCGACAGGGGAAAAGTTGGGTATTTATATCCGGTCGAACTTTTTAACATATTCAAAAAATTATCCGGAAAGACACAGACAAGATTAGACAATCCGATCGAAACTCCGAGTCCCCAATACAACCCTAAAAATTCAACTCCTGGAAAAATGTTAAAAATTCCCAGAAAACCCAGCATCATAAAATAGGAATTACTGTGCAAAAATGAAATGATGACGTCATAAGATGGCCGCGGAACCGCCGCAGAAGCCAGGCTTCAGCCGCGGTTCCGCCGCCGTTTGGACGAATTGGGTGATCGTGTTTCACAGTAATTCTTAGAAAGTCCTGCTGAATTTTCTGCATATTTTTAATGTCGAAAAAGACCAGATTTCAGAAATTTTATGGGTGCCGAGAAACCCTAATACGGATCGTCGACTAGAATTTTAGGCGAAAACGAAACTAGTTAACATCTTAACTAAAGGAGAGAGGCTACAACGTTTGTAGATCCGGTTCTCCACTTCCTTAGCTCCACGTAGGCGTCCTCTCGCTGTCCGTCTCGAATCCCGGACTCAATCGTCGGCTTGATCGGAGAAATGGGCGGACTAGGTCGTCGGCTTCGCGATGAATGTATCGATTGGTTATATGCGATATAACCTAGATATCGAATCAAGGATTGATTCGATAAGCCGATACATTGGATACTAGTCGGTTATATACGATATGACCAGATCGTTAAATCAAGTGTTGATTTAATGATTTAATGTATAATTATATATTTGATATATTGCTTTGCATTAACTAGTATTGGTTCATTTTAAAAGGATTTTCTCACTTGATGCACATTGTATATGTGATATATTTTTTGTGCACTTGTTTGTATCATGTTTGATGATACTTGCTCACTTGGGTTTGTGTAAAGATTAAACCATGGTTATATGAATGGTTAGGGTTTTGATTATTTACTTAGTTATTTATTTATTTATTCATTTTGGATATTATTATGAATGGTGGCTTATTTTGTTTTTATGTTGAAGCTTCTTGAAGCTTTGACAAAGTCCACCATTCTTATCTCATCCTTAACCCTAACCATTCCAACTAACCTTATTTTAATCTCTACACTTGACCATGGTCAGTATATGATAAGTATTCTTATTAAACAATGAAACAACTGTGATGGCAACTTTTCCAACAAACACCTGGTTTGATAGCAGATTCATCCGAGACCCAAAACTACACCAAAATACGATATGTGCACAAAAACTCTACCTTTAGTGTTCTAAACTGAAACTAATAAGCTACACAACATTATAATGTCCTATTTAACAGTTAGAGAGCACTACCTTCCCAAACTTGCTCAAAACCCTAGCTTTCCAAGCTTCAAGTGATCTCCATAGGCTCTAGATCAAGTTTAACAAAGGGCTTAGTGAGTTTTGTGAAGAGTAATGAGGATTTGGCTTGAGTTTTGTGATGAACAAGAAGAGATTTCATTTTGAAGGAAGAGGAGAATGAAAATGATTAAGAATGAGAGAGAGTGAGATAGAATGAGAGTGTGAGGTGAGATAAAGATGGGAGGGTGAGTGTAGGGTGAGTGTACCCTTACACTTACTCTGTCCCTCTCCTTCATCAATGCTTGCATTAAAGCCCTCCATGACTCACCTAGCCACCTCTCCCAATCCAAAACAAGTGGATAACTCTCACAACAAATATCTAAATGCAAGGTTAATCATGGCATGGATTAGTTTAAGGTGTCATGGCCACTAAACAAGGTTAACACTAAACAACCCCCATGTTAACATGCATAAGTGTGTATAAGCCAAAACAAATAATAATAAAATATTGATTAATCTTTATAAAACATTTGAACACTATTTTGGTAAACCTTTTACTAAAACCCCACATTATCGCCTAATTAACACTAATCGCATTCTAAGGTGTTACAGTATGTCAACTCTCTTGACCCCTCACTCATTCAAGCATGGAGTAAATATCAATATTAAATTGCAACCATACTTGAATAGTGTGTCAAGAGAAATAAATAAATGATAAAGGCCATGCCTCACCATTCCTCCTCATTTTCCACCTCTTTCTCTATTTTCCAAATATAGAAATTCATGCCATGCTTACACACACACACACACACATAACAAAATAATTAGTGAGCTAATAATATTAGTTAAGATATAATTATATCAAATATAATATATATCATATTATTAAATCAACACTTGATTTAATAATCCGGTTATATTACATATAACCTACTAATATCATTTATCTGTATATCACATTATCAAATCAACACTTGATTTGATAATCCGGTTATATCACATATAACCTGACCGACATCAAATAACCTGTCATGACCCGAAAGTACGGAACGTGACTGGCACTTAGATTACGAGACGTCTAAAGGCGTAACGTAACCTAAGTCAGCCAAAGCCCAGAAAAATCTAAACCAAAATCAAAAGTGTGAAGGAAACCTTACGTGAAAACGATTTTGAAATCAATTAAGTTGCATTGAACCCCTTTTTAAAAACATCAAAACTTTCCAAAAATTTCGGCAGAGTTTCCTCTGTAAATACTATCCCCCAAAATGGGTACAACAAAATATATAAACCTGTAATCACAAAATGGCATCCCCAAGCGGGAGCTAGCTCTTCACCCAAGGCGGATCACAACCACACGCAATATATATATATGTAATCTCAAGAAAAAGAGCATAAAGAAATGCGAAATGTAAGAAAACACAACGTCGACTCAAGTGAGCTCGACCAAAAGAAACCACATATACACAAATCTCTCGGTCTCATCACTAGGTCGCATATACACATAAGAAGTGGTAGATGGAGAATACTAGATACAAAAATAGTACAAAAGAGATAAAAGTGCTCTCGCAACCCACCTACGAGCAATGTCGCGAGTCTAAGCAAAAGAAGTCACTAACAAGATATGCCGCCGCTACTAGGCTGATGAGTCCGACCTGCAAGACACTGTGGCACAACGGCGGTGAGTTGCCAGCTCGTGAGTAGAATATAACATCTAGTAAGGCTATCGTAAGAATGCACGCAAATGCGTCACAGCATGTATGTCCAGCTGTGATGTAATACCTCTAGTATGCATGCACATGTATGCAATGTCAATACTAAATCTTTAAGTGTTTTAAATGCTATGAGTTCTGCATTCTTAACTTTAGAAAAAGAATATCTGTATAATAGCTAAATACCATTAAGAAATCATCTGAAACCCGTGTCAAGCATCGACACCAAATATGAAAAACACATATGTCTTAATGTCTCACTGTATCAATGTCTCACTGTATCAATGTCTCAATACATCGGGCTCCGTCAGTCCGGATCGGCCCATATCATCAAATCTCAAGACAACGGTCGGTATCCTCCGTATATCCGCCGCGCCAGACATCACCGGTAGGTAGTCTTCCCCTGCCAGGCTAATCTTCTACAACTCGATCTTCTTGCCCCGGGGTGCCATACCGGGCCCACCATGTACCCGAGACGGTTCATCCACTCCTCGAATCGGGTCTCGAAATCCAACAGAAAACATGAAAACTCATGGTGGACGACACATACCTCACGAGAAAACCGCAACTTTGTTTTAAAAAAAATGAGAAATATGAGCTTTTGTTAAATTCTTGCGGTTTTCCCCAAAATCCAGAAATCGCAGCAATACTGAAATCCTCAAGAAAATCATAATACCCAACATGTTTTATATGATAAATGTCTGTGATATCAAGGTATGCGATGTGATTTGTGGCTAGAATCTATGTAAGTATAAAGATGATGCGAGGTATATACATGCTATATGATTTCATATATCGTGTATAATGCAAATGGTGATACTAAACGAAACAGGTCTTACAGTGCTCGTGACATGGCAATTACCAAAGGCATGTGTGTCACATGAATAGTGCGCATGCAATAGGAGCCAATGGTAATGGTGTTCGTGTTCTACGAAGTGATATCGCACATGTGTATATGAATATCCATGCAATCTAGCGGACGATTGGCTATAAAGGTATGCAATGTGAATGAGGGGGGTTTAGCTAACTAACAATGCAAATCTTGCAAGAAATAAAGTAACCCTAACTAGAGGGTGCCTCGCTCCATCCAGACGATTCCCCCATAGATGAATACATCTACTCACCTGAATGCCTCGCTAATCCGATCCGACCACCGCCTTGCCTTTGCGTGCCGTGTCCGATGTTTCCGCGACCGATCCTAGAATTGCATAACACACAATATAAGATTACAGATTTCTGAAATGACGCAACTCACACTATGAAAAGATCGACGCTATCGAATTAATCACAACGTGCACTCGGTATGCGGAAAATACACGAAAATCGCTAAAACCTTAACTAAAATCGCCGTTTTGGGGAAATTGTCAAAACTAAAACCCGACTAGACAAAACTACGCATTCACACACCCTAATAGTCGTATAAGATGCTAATCATATCGCCAAAATAACACAATTAGATCACCTCCTAAAATTTAGAAAAACTAGTAAGCAATTAGTATGCCGATTTCAAAGCAAACATCGCGAATTAACGATATCGCGATCGCAACATCGCACAAACAATCATTCTAACCAACTAGATAGCCAAAAACCTAACTTAAACCCACTTATCCTACAACAAACCCTAATTAGGGCATCAACACCTCTCTTGAATTTTCAAAAACCAACCATTACAATGAAATTAACACTTTAAAATACTAATTTAGCTCATTTAAACTATAAATTTAACAACTAGTTTAGGATTTATACATTACAAGTGAACCCTAACTTGCACTTGACCTTGAAAGATACCTCCTTTCACCTTGTTTTAAAGCAAATTAGGGTTGGAAAGAGGTGGAATAGGATTATGGTTTGAATTTGTGAAGAAATGTGTTGATTTTGTGGATTTTTGTTGATTTTATCATGATTTTTGAAGCAAGAATTGAGGGGGAAAAGGGGGGTTGCTGGAGTAAAGCTCGGCCAGAGCTAAAGAGGGAAGGAGAGTGAGGAGAAGTGTGGAAAATTCTACACAAAATGTCATTCACAAGCTCATTTAATGCTCTCACATCAAATTTTACACAAAAAACCTCATTTTTAAGCCATTTTTGAATAAAATTTTAAACCATAGAACAAAAACTTTGAAAAGTCTTGATAAAATTTTATTAACACTAAATTTTAGTTTATAATGTTTCCTAAGTGTGTAATTTACCTAATTGAATTTGTATTTATCACTAATTTAATGTTTTTTTAAAAGCTTAAAATAATATAAAAAATAATTAATTAAGGAAATTTTTTTAATTAACTAGAAAATTTTAAGTGACATTTTAGTGTCCAATTTATAGTAATATCTTATCTAAATTTTGTATAATTAGGTCCATAATGAAAAATACCTATTTTGACTTTTTACGGAAAAAGCTGCTAATTTAGCCGATTACCGAAAAACTGCTTAAACGATTTTCGAAGCGTTACATAACCGCCAGATTAGAATATGGTATCACATACATATATTTAATTTGGTCCCCGCACATATCACATATGTGCCCTACTTCGTTTCGCTTGAACCAGGGAACTTCTATGTGTAACTCTAAAGACTCGTTAATACGCCAGCAGTAGGTGATGATCATATTAGTCACCCATAAGCCGTCAGCGGTACCAACTGGACGTAACGGCTACCCAGGTATTGAGCGATTAGAAGATCAACAAGTGAGCTTGTCCAAACTTCCATGAAGGCTATAAGTAACACTTACCGTACAGTCCGGTCTCTTCATCTGATATGTCGCATATCATGTCTATGGGTGGAATCGTCAAACCCCAGTAACGTGATTAATCATGCCTATGTCTGGCCTATAACGGTATGAGAAACTACTATTAACACTTACCAGTAAATCTTATCAACAGCCCTGGCCAGGGACTTCCTGTTATAGCTAATCGAGTATAGCGCAACATCAACTCCCAATACCGGGAGAGACGAAGCCCCTCCTATCGCTCATTGCCTCCATGTGACTCGGGACTGTACCCAAAATCCACCTGTTTGCACGACTCCTTTGAGCCATGGTAGGGAGGAAATCAAAGCACAGCGAGAGCCACACAACACTCTATGACGATCTCGCGTCTACAGACTAACCTGTACCAGTGTCACTAGAGAACTGCTATCTGACGATAGGTATAATACCAACTAGGAGTCCTTGGCGAGTCCTGTTCGGTGTACCCATTCTCTAATGAGCACTTGTGTACAATCTTTGATGTCAAACACCAATGGATATGGGATCAACCATCGCCCCCATACAGGGTCAAGAAACGTACACACTAGTCTACTCAAGTGTATCGATGCCCTGTCTCGAAATACCCTCGACTAGGAACAATTGAAGGATATGCTTGTGGACTACCCAGGTCCTAGTAGAATGATCTGCATCATAGTCCTGATAGTCAAGCCAACATCCTAAGATCTTTATCAACATGTATATGAGAGACGGTATAATAATATCAGTGAACATGTTAAGATAAAGGAAACCAAATAGCATACTATCAAGTCGAGCAAAAAAGTTCTCTATATATATATCCAAGCATCCACTATATCATACAATAATGTCCTCTAAAGCATACATATCACTAACACGTACAGTACAGTCTCTTCGTCTAAGACAATCGCATATCGAGTCTAAGGGGTGGATAAAGTAAGAACCCTAATAACACGACATTTCGTGTCGGTATGAAGCTTGTTCCCCTCCAAAAGACGCAGACGCGACCACGCAGGCCCGTCTTGCCTGAATTTCGGGGCTGATGCTAATTGGTGTTATCCGTCCACCTCTCCGTGTTAGTTATATGTATGCCCTAGAGGCCATTACTGTACATACGATGTATAATGTAGTGGATGCTTAGACATATATAGGGAGGGCTTTCTTGCTCGACATGATAGTACGCTATCTGGTTGCTCTTTATCTTAATATGTACTCTGATTGTCTCTATGTTACATATTGATAAAGCCCTTAGGATATGTACTCGACTACTGGGACTATGATGAGATCATACTAGTGGGGCCACGGTAGTCAACGAGTACATCCTATAACTGTTCCTAGTCGAGGGTGTATCGAGACAGGGCATCGATATACCAGAGTAGACTAGCGTATGCGCATCTTGACCCATATGATGAGCGATGGATGATCTCATATCCATTGGTGTTTGACATCAAAGAAGGTATACGGGTGCTCAGTGGAGACTGGGTACACTGGACGGACTCGCCGAGAACTCCCAGATGGTATTATACCTCACGTCAGATGGCAGTTCTCTGGTGACACTAGTACAGAGTAGTCTGTAAACCCGAGATCGTCATAGAGTCTTGTGTGATTCCCACTGTGCTTTGATTTCCATCATACCATGTCCAAGAGGGCGTACAAAAAGGTGGATTTTGGGTACAGTCCCGAATCACATGGAGGCAATGAGCGATAGGAGGGGATTCGTCTCTCCCGGTATAGGGAGTTGATGTTGCGCTGTGTTCGATTGGCTATAACTGGAAATCCCTGGCCAGGGTTGCTGAGATTTACTGGTAAGTGTTATCAGTAGTTTCTTGAACTGTTATAGACCTCATATCGACACGACTTATCAAGCTACTGGGGTCTGACGTTTACCACCCTTAGGCGAGATATGCGACATATCAGACGAAGAGACCGGACTGTACGAGAGTGTTACTGATTGGATTCGCAGGAGAATGTACATGCTTGCTTGTTGATCTTCTGATCGCTCAATACCTGGGTAGCGTTATGTTTAGCTGACCGCTTGCAGCTTGTGGGTGTTTGATATGATCATCACCTACTGCCCGCGTATTGACGATTCTTTAGAGTCCTACACAGAGCTTTCTTGGCTCAGGCAAAACGGAGTAGGAGCACATATATGATATGTGCGGGACCGAGAACAATACGTGTATGTGATACGTATTAGATTCTCACGATATGAGATATTGGCCTGGTATATGTGATATAGCCGGGTCATCGGATCAAGTCTTGATTCGATGAACTGATACAGATTATATTAGTCGGTTATTTTTGAAATGGCTGGATTTTCGGATCAAGTGCTGATTCGATAATTTAATGTATAATTATATATTTGATATATTAAATTACATTAACTGATATAAGCTCTCTAAAAATTCTTTTTCTCACTCGGGTAATACATTGATATATATGCGATATATGTTAATTGTATTATTTTATTTTATTACAATAAATATTAAATATGTGATATATAATATTGTAACATGATATGGTTATTAATGTAACATGTTTAGTGGAGATTAAACATGGTTAGGGTTTGATTTGGGTTAAGCTTTTCTAGAAGTTTCTAGAAGCTTTGCTTTTTGTTTTGGTAAAGATATTTTGTGAAGATATTTCCTTAACCTAACCCTAACCCCTTTACCATGGTTGTTTCTCTACATGAGTTAAGGATTCATTCTTAACTATGGTTGCATTTCTAACCTTATATATTAGTTTCATTATTCATCACAAAAGGATTACTATTCTTCTTCTTCTTCCTTGAGCTTTTGAAAAAGCTTTCTAGGTTTTTCTTAAGTGATGAAAATGAGTGAGTTAAAGAAAACAAATGAGAGCTAAAATCCTACTTCATCATCCTAATCTATCCTAGCCATTTAGATTAGGGTGTTCACTTCATTTGTGAGTGAGAGCTTGTGTTAAAGAAACTTCAAGGTAGATCATCTTTGTTATCGAAGATCGGAAGCAAGTTTGCATCATTCTCTTCGTGGAGCCTCTCTAGAGTCCGGGTACTCAATGATCGCAGCGAAGGGACCTCAACATGGAGCTTTAGAAGTGAAGGACTGGACTACAAAGGTTGTAATCCCAAACACTTAGTGTTAAAGTGTTTAACATGCTTAGTTTCGTCTAATCTCTAGTTTAAAGATCTTGGTTAGGGTTGTTCAGCACGTCTAAATTTTAAATCGGACATGGTTGATACCTTATAGACCCTTGTAAGAGTGCCTAGTAACCCAACAGTGGTATCAGAGCCAAGCTAGAGATTTAGGCGAAGTTTAAAATCCGATCGAACTCCGAATACCCGTAAAACCCTAGTTTCTGGAAATTTTTCAAAAATGTTGATTTTTTCATATTAAAAATACTCAGAAAAATCAGCAGGGTATTTTAGGAATTACTGTGAAAAACGAGACTCTGACACCATTAAAACGCCGCGGAACCGCGGCCGTTCCATGGCTTGCGCGGCGGTTTCACGGCCAAACTATAGCATTAGGTTTTGTTTTTGGCACAGTAATATCCGTATGTATTTCCTGATTGTTCTAGGTGTAAGTCGATGTACAACACCCCATGAGTTGCGGGGAGACGGAAATATGAAAAACGATCTTGTTTTGTATGTAAATATCGACTAACCGAAGATCTTTTCTAAACGATAATTAACAATAAGTATAGAGTTCTAAGCTACTATGTAAAAAGAGATTATACCAAAAGATTCTAGTCCTTCGTCTTTATGATCTCTAAGTCCTCCTCGGCCTCCTATCCGTGATAGATGATCTACCTGAGAACCCTAATCCAAGCTATAACCTCTAAACTTGAGGTTACTTAGTTTCTCTAGTTGCTAATCAAAGTAACTAAGATGATATAGAGTTAGGTTATGAAGTGTTTAGTCTATACTAATCCTTGGTCTCAACTCATGAGTGGTAGGATTAGGGTTTGATGAAGGAGAGAGCTTGAGGAGAGAGAAGGTGGAGATGATAATGATTTGAGAAAAGCTTCTCACTTGAATATATAAAGCAAAAATGAATTATCTAATAAAATCAATTAAATGATTATTCACCATGCTTCATTTATTCAACAAGAGTGATTCATCATGTGAGTCATTAGATCATTAATGATGCATAAATGATGCATTTAATGATATGATGAATCATACAAATGAGTCACTAAAGAAATTAATGAAAATGCCACCTTAACCCCTCATGTCACCATCCTTCTAGAAGCTTCTCGGAAAATTACGAGAACGCCCCTCGCATCCGTGAAAACACGGAAAAACTTTAGATTGTATTAATTCAATAACCTGATACTAGAATCTGGCTTAAACCAAGGCCGGCTAGTAAAAACTGTCCGAATGTCGTACGTGCTTTTAAACACGTATGCGTCCGAACCTTTGTCGTAAAACCATACGACCTCTATATCTTTTCGCCTGGGTTTGGGAAATCTCTGTGTGGGACTCTAAAGACTCGACTAATACACTGGCAGTGGGTTTAACCACAGACCGCAAGCGGCACTAGCTGTACGTAATGGTCCCCAGGTAGTTGTCGATAAGAAAGCCGATGAGGTAACCCATCCGAAATCCTACTGAGCCTGTCCGTGACAATATCCGTGCAGTCCGGTCTGTTCGTCTAAGAGTATCGCATGTATGGTTTAGGGAGGTGGTGGACGTCAGACCCCTAATAACCATACAAGTCGTGTCGGTATGGCTCAAGACCATCCGAGAATCTACTGATCAGTCTATCAGTAATTCTCAATTAGCCCTGGCCAGGGACTTATGGTAATGACCAACCGATCACCGTGTGATATCAACTCCCTATACTGGGAGAGACAAATCCCTAACAGTCGCTCACTGCCTCCACGTGGCGCGGGACTGTGCCCAACTAAAACCTGTTTGCACGACTCCTTTGAATCATGGTAGGGTAGTAATCAAAGCACAGTGGGAACTCACACGAGACAAATGACGGCCTTAAGTCAACGGACTATCTGCACACATGTCACCTGAGAACTGCTATCTGACGTTAGGTATAATACCATCCAGTCAGTTCTCGGCGAGTCCTGTCTGGTGTACTCACACCCAGTGAGCTTCTGTATACAATTTTAGGTGCACTCCACCAATGGCTGCGGGACCAGTCTATCGCCCCTCCTCAGGGTCTAGATATGTATACACTAGTCTACTCCGGAGTATCGATGCCCAGTCTCGATACTCCTGCGATCAGGGACATCTAAGGATGTGCCTATTGACTATCCAGCTCCTACAAGTATGACTGCCATCACAATGCCGGTAGTCAGGCAAACACCCTATGGGCTTTATCAACGTATATATATAAATACCAAGTAAAATATATCATACGTTAAGACAAAGACAAACCAAATAGCGTACTATCATATCAAGCAAGACTGTCATATACATACATATCCCTAGTATCCTATACAATGAAGGCCTCTAGGGCATATATATCCAACAATCTCCCACTTGCACTAAGGCTTATAATTGGCGCACTAAGTACCCACTGTCTCTACCAGATCCAGTTGCCGGCGTACCGCATGCCCAACATCTCAAACAGCCTCTCGAACTGCACTTGAGGGATGGCCTTGGTGAATGGATATGCCGTGTTGTCTTTTGTGTCCACTCTCCATATCTCGATCTCCCGACGATCCACGATCTCCCTGATCAGGTGAAACCGCCTCAAGATATGCCTGGATTTCTGATTGGACCTTGGTTCCTTCGCTAAAGCTACAGTGCCATTGTTATCGCAATACAAAGGTATTGGATTGGCAATAGACGGAACCACCTGAAGTTCAGAAATGAACTTCCTCATCCAGACAGCCTCTTTTGTGGCTTCACTAACAGCTATATACTCAGCCTCCATAGTTGAGTCTGCGACGGTATCCTGTTTGGAACTCCTCCAACATACCGCCCCTCCATTGAGGGTAAACACAAAACCCGAAATGGATTTAGAATCATCCTTGTCACTTTGGAAGCCGGAGTCGGTAAAAGCCTCTACCTGGAGGTCCTTATTACCGTAAACTAAGAACATCTCCTTAGTCCTTCTCAGGTACTTGAGAATGTTCTTCACCGCTATCCAATATTTCTCACCTGGGTCAGACTGATACCTGCTTACCACACTAAGTGCGTAAGCTACATCCGGTCTTGTACATAACATCGCATACATTATAGATCCTACCGCGGAAGCGTAGGGTATAATGCCCATGCGAGCCCTCTCTTCAGCAGTCTTTGGAGACATCTCTTTGGAGAGGGTGATTCCGTGACAAGCGGGCATATTACCACGCTTGGAATCTTCCATACTAAATCTCTTTAGTATAGTGTCAATATACCTGGACAGTGAAAGTCCCAACATTCTATTAGATCTATCACGATGGATCTTAATGCCCAGAATGTATGATGCATCTCCCAAGTCTTTCATAGAGATTTTCTGTGAGAAGAAGAGTTTTACTAATTGTAGCATAGGGATATCATTCCCTATCAGTAGTATGTCGTCGACGTACAAAACGAGGAAGACTACTGCTCTTTCCACAATCTTCCTATAAATACATGGTTCATCTACATTTTTGATAAAGTCAAATTCTTTGACTGTCTCATCAAAGCAGATGTTCCAACTCTGCGATGCTTGCTTTAATCCATAAATGGATTTAAGCAACTTACAGACTCTTCCGCTGCTCCCACTGTCTAAGAAACCTTCTAGTTGATCCATGTAAACACTTTCTTCTAAATGTCCATTTAGAAAAGCTGTTTTTACGTCCATCTGTCAGATTTCATAGTCATAGAAGGAAGCAATCGCAAGCAGGATCCGAATGGATTTAAGCATAGCTACAGGTGAAAAGGTTTCATCATAGTCCAATCCTGGTCTTTGACGAAAACCTTTTGCTACGAGTCCAGCATTGTAGGTTTCCACCTGTCCAAATGCACCAATCTTCTTTTTGAAGATCCATTTGCATCCAACTGGTTTTACTCCAGGAGGAGCAACTTCTAAAGTCCATACTTTATTGGTGTACATGGATTCCATTTCGGATCTCATAGCATCCAGCCATTTCATCGAGTCACTACTCGTAATAGCCTGCTGAAAACTAGTAGGCTCATCATCATCGATGATGCAATCCTCTCGATCCCCATCTAGAAGAAAACCATAGTATCTTTCAGGAGGATGAGAAAGCCTGCTAGATCTGCAGAGTGGCGTTGGTTCGTCATGTTCTATTGAAATCTAAGGTTCTACTAAGTCCTCGGTAGCAGTTTGAGGTTCTGGAATTTCTTCCAGCTCTACCGCGCTCCCACTAATTTCTTTTGCAAGAAATTCGCTTTCTAAGAAGACAATGTGACGAGCGACAAACACCTTTTGTTCTTCAGTGTGGTAGACCATATACCCCCTTGAATGCTTGGGGTATCCTACAAACTTGCATAAAACCGATCGTGCCTCGAGCTTGTCCGGATTATGCTTTTTAACATATGCCGGACACCCTCATATCTTGATATACTTGAGATATGGTCTCTTCCCGCTCCACATTTCATATGGAGTGGTAGGTACAGACTTAGTTGGAACTCTATTCAATAGGTATGCAGCTGATTCTAGAGCAAACCCCCAAAAGGAAAGTGGCAACTCAGCACTACTCATCATTGAACGCACCATATCTAATAGCGTGCGATTCCTCCTTTCTGATACACCATTATGCTGAGGTGTATAAGGCGGAGTAAGCTGAGAGAGAATTCCATTCTCTTTTAAGCATTCAAGGAAACTGGTACTTAAGTATTCTCCACCTCGATCAGATCGAAGTGTCTTGATACTTTTACCAGTTTGTTTCTCTACTTCATTTTTATACTCCTTAAACTTCTCAAAAGCCTCGGATTTATGCTTCATTAAGAACACATGTCCATACCTAGAGAAGTCATCAGTAAAAGTGATGAAGTAGGAGTGACCACTTCGTGCATGCGTAGACATCGGACCACATACATCACTGTGTACTAGTCCTAAGAGTTCAATGGCTCTTTCTCCGTGTCCGGTGAACGGAGATTTGGTCATTTTTCCTTTGATACATGATTGACAAGTTGCATATGATGAATATTCAAACGGATCTAGATATCCATCTTTATGTAACTTAGTCAACCTTGTTTCGTTTATATGACCAAGTCTATAATGCCATAGGAAGGCTTGATTTGAATCTGGAGCCTTTCTTTTACGCGTGTTTTGAATATTGAAAATTTGAGGTTGATTAAGTATGTATATGCCGTTTTCCAGTGTGCCAAACCCAATCAGTTCTTGATTTAGGTGAATGTTCATAACATTTCTTTCAAGCGCAAAACTATATCCTTCATTCGATAACAAAAATACTGATATAATATTACACAACATACTGGGAATACAAAAACAGCTGTACAACACCAAAATGTGCCCACTAGTCAACCCTAGGTGATATTCCCCTATTGCAATTGCATCTACATGCATTCCATTGCCCATCCAGAGAGTCATATCACCTGTCCCCAGCACTCTACAATTTCTCAGATCCTGCAATGAATTACAGATATGAGAACCAAAACCGGTATCAAGTACCCATGATGTAGAGTTAACTGAAAAACAATTTTCGATTACAAACACACCTGAAGTAGAAGCAACTACTTGCTTCATGTCCTTGGCTTTGAAGGCCTGACAATCCTTCTTCCAGTGCCCTTGCTTGTGACAATAGAAGCACTCGTTCTTTTCTGTCTTCACCCTTCCTGCCTTGTTCGTTCCCTGCACCTTCTTGACCCCACCTTTCGGTTTGGTGGCTTTCATCTTCTTCTTCCCTTTAGCTTTCGCTTTAGATTTAGAAGAAGATGATTGGCCAACATACAGAACGGGGGTCTCCTCCTTTTTCAAGGAGGTCTCTGCTACCCTCAACATATTGAGGAGCTTTGGAAGATCCGCTTCCATTTCGTGCATGTTGAAGTTTAGCACGAACTGAGAGAAGGTGTGGGGAAGGGACTGCAAAATCAATTTGATATACAAATCGTTCTCTAGCACGCATCCCAGGTTTGCGAGTTCCTCAATGAGGATGATCATTTTGAGGACGTGCTTTCCTACAGGTGATCCTGGAGCTAACCTCATCTGGAAGAGTTTCCTTGAGGTTTCGTACCTCGCGATACGGGAGTGCTCCCCATACAATTCTTTGACATGGAGAAAGATGGATACAATATCCATACTCTCGTGCTGTTTCTGGAGTTCATTATTCATGGACGCCAGCACGATACACTTAGCTCACTCACAATCTAGATCCCAGGTTTTGTGGACTTCCCTATCCACAACTGAGGAATCTGGTCCTGGGATAAGGGGAGGAACAGCGGTGGTAACATATGCTACTTTGTCATAAGTCAGTGCAATATTGACGTTCCTTAGCCAATCTTTATAGTTCTGCCCGGTCAGTATATTTTTTTTCAAGTAATAGTTTTAGTCCAGTCATGGTAGCTGCCAGAGAGAGAGAAAAGAAAACACTCAGCATAGCTCTTGCAAGTTTAGATTGGTTTATTAATTTATCTAAACATGATGGCTCCCATTGTTTCCTCAAATCCTTCTTAAAAACCTAAAAGAAGAACTAGTCAGGATTTAATCACACGTCACAATACTTGCTTAACCTTTCAGCCAGGCCAGTGTTGGTACTTCGAGGGAGGTTTTCCAACGCTTTCGTGAAGTTCCTTAATTAAATAACCTCTTTTCCCTGGAGGCGTAGCCCCTCTAACACCTTTCTAGTCACCTACTTGGTTTATAGCATTGATTGTTAAGTGAGAAAAATTCCCGAGAGTAATCCTACTCATCAGTGGGATCGGGATCCAACTATCATTGCATGATGCCCTAGATGGAAGCCACTCTAGTCACCACACTCCAGAAGGTATGCTAAATCTGCAAGTTTCCTTTATGTTTGAAACTCCCGATATGATTTTTACCCCAAGCTCTTATGACCTTGACGTAGGCCAACAAATCATAAGACGCAAGTCAAGTTCTACCCGTCGTTGTCCTGATCAATTTAAGTACATCGTACATGCCCTTGACGTAAGCCAACAAGGTGTACGTCTGTCTTAAACTAATGCATCTATCTATGCAACAAATAGGCACACACACTGCTACCATACACTTTGCCTTGACGTAGGCCAACAAGCATAGCATGAATACGATGTGCTGTCTATCTGAAACGACGGAGGGTTACGGCTGGTTTTTGGCAAAAAACCGTTAACGTAATGAACTTGATATGATCGAAGGAACAAAGATAGCTTTTATTTCAAAGGAGTGGTTTAAGCTCCGCATTTAAAATTTGCTTTTTCAAGAAAACCGAGTGGTTTTTAGAAATTGTTCCAACGATTCAGTTTAGGTTTTATTTTCTTTGCATTAATAATAATGCGTCCCATCATTAACCTATCATTACAGATAACAACGAAAATACAACGTCCTCTTATGCCATCCGCATTCGCCACTAGGTCCCGTCATAACCCGTTAGGTTACTTAACTAACGGCTGAGCGGGGGCTGGGCTCGCGCGGGTGTAAAACATAAGTGACGTCTAAATAGCTATCATATATAGATATTGTACATTCGTCAGACGTAATAATAGGCATTCCAGATCACAGATAAACAATATTGGATTTGCAAACAATCCGCGTTTCAATTGAGCCTGCAATGAAAAACGGATTACACAGTTGTGATGAATAGCCATTACCCCACCCCAGACCCCTACGGGTACGGCAAACTACCCGCCAAGTACCAAAAGTGAAGCGGTCTACCTCAACACTTCAAAATACCCGGTAGTTTGTGTAAGTCTACAGTAGCGCCCCGGCCGTCTACAGACGCCAAATGCGGAACAAAAACTTTTTAACTGGCGCTATCGTATACTATAACCCGGATCTGCCATTATTGCTAAACTAACAAACTGTAAAGAGTGTAGAAAGGTTATACCGAACGATCCGAGTCCTTCGTTCTTTAACCATCATCCCACGCTCCGTTACGGCTGCTCCGATCTCGTCGATCTCCGATCTGCTCGTCTAGGTGGTACCACGTCAACGATTCTTTAAACGGGCTCCCGCCTCTGACTCGAGGCAACTCGGTCGTCAAGTTTGCTAAAAGAGACAACCAAGAATGATGTAGAGAATGAGTAGAAGACTTTGTCTCACTTCGTCCAAAGCCGTGGACGATCGGTTAATGAAGTTGCCAATCGAAATGAAATGGAATGAGAAATGAACTATGAAATTTCCATGTATCCAAAACTTTAATCTTTTCTTTCAACAACCATAATCTTTTCTCTCTAGTCAAGTGAGGAGGAGGAGAGGGGGCCGGCCACTTATAAGGAGGTGGGGGGGTGAGTGTAGGAGAAGGGGAGGTGACAATAAGAAAATATCTCTAGTGTGAACACAAAGTGTGAACACACTTAATGAAATGATGAATCATTAACCTAGTCATCAAGCATTAATGGAATCATTAAATGCAACCATGACTCACTAAACACCTCACCACTTCTAGAACCTTCTAGAAGCTTCCACACTCATCTCAAGAAAAGATAAATCCGTATTTAACCAAATGTTAAATACGGCTGATAGAAAACTGGAAACTGGTAACTTCCAAAAGTGATCGCGAAACGAATTTCAGGATAACCCCGTAACTGTATAAATATAACCGCATTTGTATTACGACCGAATACAAATGCAACTGAGACAAAGATATTATATCTACTCAATATAATACTCGGACCCGGCTTAAACCAAAGCCGACCAGTATCATCTGCCCGAAATATGACACGTGCGTAAACGCACGTGCATTTTCCGAACCCTGCCATAAAACCATACGTCCTCTACAACGTTTCGCCCGAACTTGGGAAACTGTCTGTGGGGGACTCTAATGACTCGTCAGTACCCTGGCAGTGGGTTTAACCACAAACCGTCAGCGGCACTAGCTATGCGTAACGGCTGCCCATGGACTGACCTTAAGGGAGGCCGATGAGCGAACTCAACCGGAAACCCCACTAAGCCTAACAGTGACAATGTATATACAGTCCGGTCCGTTCGTCTATGAGTATCGCATATCTGCCTAGGGGGCTAGTAACGTCAGACCCCCAATAGGAGTATAAGTCGTGTCGGAGTGTAGCCCAATAATACCCTGAGATACTACTGGAGTACCTACCAGTAAATCTCCTGCCACGGCTGTGGGCTTTGTGTAATGGCTCTCCTAGACACAGCACGATCTCGCCCCCAATACCGGGAGAGACGAATCCCCTGCCGATCCGCTCACGTGCCTCCATGTGGCTCGGGACTGTACCCAAAAGCTACCTGTTTGCACGACTCCTTTGAGCCGTGGTAGGGTAGAAATCAAAGCACAGTAGGAACCCACACGAGACAAATGACGACATCAGGTCGATGAACTAACCTGTACACATGTCACCAGGGAACTGCTATCTGACGATATGTATAATACCAACTAGAAGATTCCCGGCGAGTCCTGTCCGGTGTACTCATAACCCAATGAGCACCTGTATACATCTTAGGTGATCCAACTGACACCAGTGGCTTGTGAGACCGGCCACCGCCTCTCGTCGGGGTCTCGACTGTATACACTAGTCTACTCCGGAGTATCGATGCCCTGTCTCGAAACTCCCACGACTAGGGACCACAATTAAGGATATGCATATAAACTACCCAACTCTCACGTATATGATCGCCATCATACTGTTGGTAGTAAAGCAAGATCCTAAGGGCTCTATCAAAGTGTAACATGTAATCAGTCACCTGAACATGTACACGACTGATAAAGGCAAACCAGATAGCATACTATCATCTTGAGTAAGACTGTCCTACTGGTATAGGTCCTCCGCAATCATTGCAATCGCGCACCTGCGATCTAATAATTGACTCTGAGGGCACTATCTCCAACAATCTCCCACTTGCACTTAAGGCTAATTATTGCGATGTCGACTACTCACAGCCCGTGTGAAACCGAACATCCAACTCCTCTACTAATCAGTTTCACAAAGCCCGTTTGTAAAACTATTGTGTTTGAGAAATAGCCTCAGTGAGTGGATCCGCTTAGATGTTTCTTTATATATCTCTCTTAATCTCAAGTTCGTGGAGAAAACCATCTCCCGAATTGAGTAATACCTGTCTTAGAATATGTCTGGAAATCTGATGGGACCTAGTTCATAAATGAACTCTAAATCCAAAACTTCTTAGACTGTATCGATCACTGAACCTAATCAGTATCCAGCACCAAGCCTCCCACAGTATCCTCTTGGACCACCTGTCCATAATACTGTCCCTCATCAGAGGGAAAACTATAACTCTGACAATCACTCTGTCAACCATGTCACCTTTGAAGCCTGGAATGATAACCGTCTCCCGAAGGAGGCTGCCGTCATCAAATCCGTAGAACATCTACTTATGTTCTAAAACTGCTTCCTTATGTTTCTCCAGGATTGGATTAATACAAACTTATTGCATCTAGTGCAAAAACAGCATTTGGTGTGGTACTTTACATCTCATGATTGACTCAATTGCCTAAGCAAGTGATCTGCCAATCATGCACAGCCCTCTCCCCTTTAGTCTATACGACACCTTTAGAGAGGGTGACTCCATCACCTGCAGGTACACCACCATGGCAGGAGTCATCTATTCTAAAAACCATTAGAATACTGTCAAAGTATCCATATTGGGAAACTACCCAAATCCAGATCTAAAACCATAGATCTAGAAACCGGAATGTCTAATATTATATCTATATCCTGTCTGGAGAAACAACTGTGTGACGACCACAGTACAACCGATCGTAGTATAGGAATTTTACTTCCTACTCTGTGTATGTCATCCAGATACCATGACATCATACCCTACTACCTTCTTAAAAGATCCATCCCCTATTCTGATGAAGTCAAACCCATGACTGTCACATCAAAATTAGATGATCTATCTCCGCTATAACTGCTTAAGTCTATAAATAGACATAAGCTACTTGCCCATTATGCTTCCGCTGCTCCCACTGACCACAACAACCCTCTGGCAGAATAATATATACGTGCACCTCTAAAGCTAGTTTAGAACGACGCTATACTTATCCTCCTGCCTGGTCTCATAGTCTGGAACAACAGTAGTGTCAAGTCTGGGTAAACAAGAACCTCCCTGTCACCGTCCTTGAGGCTACCGAAGTACCTCTCGGGTGTCTAAGGTTGCCCACCAGATCTGCGGAGTGGCTAATGGAATGTCAAACCTGATTGAATATATAGGTCATATTAAATTTTCCGTAATCGTTTGCGGTTCTGGAATCACTTCCAGTTCTACCATACTCCCACTACTGTTTTCTGAAAAAATCCATTTTACTAAAACTGTGGCGAGTCAAGAACAATATCACTATTGATCTTCCAGATGGTAGAAAATCAACCCTCGTCATAGCCAGGGTCAACCTACAAACAGCCATTACAGAAACATGCCCTGAGTTATCCAGTGTCTGGTTTTAAGCATAAACTGGACAACTCCCCGTACCTTAACATCTTTTAAGGTATGATCCATTCTATATCCAATATAGAAACTTTGGCACTTATTTAATTGGAACCATATTCAAATCATGCAGCTGCTCCAGTACATATCAACTTAATGGAAAGAGGCTAATCAGCATTACTCAACTTAGGAATCCATCCAATTATGAGTAACCTGAAAGAGAAACAAGTTTCTCAAAACCATTACTATCATCTGAATACCAATCACAAGAATCTACATCTTCGATCTCTTTGAAGAATCCCGATACTTGTGACACCTGGTTCTCTACTTTATTCTTATACCCACAACTTCTCAAAACTTAGACCTTGTATTTCTACGAAACACTTGTCTAAATACTAGAGAAGTTATAAGTAAACAGAACATAGTACGAGGACCTACCCCTTTGTCCTGATGGACACTAGACAACATACAATACTCTGTATAAGTCCGCTGAGTTTAAGCAACTCAAAACCTGTGCGTCGTAGGTTGAAAACTGTACCCTGGCGATTTCCTCAAATATCACCAATTACAACGAATTCCGATATAATAAGGATAATCACCTAATTCCCAATAAATTACTCCCACTCATCATCTGTAAAACCATACAGATATGAGAATGAAACCTGGTAAATACATACCCTTGGAGTAAGTATCTAATCGGGAAAACAGTTTTTCTTTAACAATGCACTGAAACATGAAAATGTTTCGTAGGGGTATCCTGGTATTCATAGCAATGCCTCTTCCATAATCCAATTCATGACTTCAACCGTATATTTTATTGCCATCTCTCCAAATCCCTTTATTTGTCTTTAGTCGTTACCTTCTGTACACCATCTTTAGGCTAAATGGTTTTCTTCCTTCCCTACCGTTCGGCACCAGCCTTTGTTTTGGAAGAAGACTATCCAGTAAGCTAATAGGTGTACCCTCCTAAACCAAGGAGTACTCGCAACTGAGAGAAGGTGATGATAAAAGACAACTGAATAATACCTTATTCTTTTTAAAGGTGAAATAGGAGTGGCGATGAAGTACGCGGTTTGGTCGTGAATGATAACAGTCGCAACTTACTTTGCCCTCTTTCTAATCCCTTTATTTTGTCTTTACATATTACCTTCTGTACACCCTACTTAGGCTAATTGGTTTTCTTCATTCCCTACCTTTCGGCACCTGCCTATGGTTTGGAATAAGACTATCCAATAAGCGTAATTGGTGTACTCTCCTAAACTAAGGAGCCCTCGCAACCTGAGAGAAGGTGATAATAAAAGACAACTGAATAAACCAATTCTATTTCTCCTGAACCTTGATCCATCCTCGAAGAAGTCCCTTCGAGTTCGTATATAACCATACGATGGATCTATCCAATGGAAGTGGATGTCCGTAGTAATACGGGGTGTTCTGAGAAATGCAAAGGATAAAAGAAGGAGAAGCAATGACTTATGCAACTCAGACAATCCAAAAGCCAGTATTTTAAGAAGGTTCGGTCAACTTGGTCACTGAGTCATAATCAAGGGTCGGTCAAAGGTCGCTGCCAAAGAGAGAGAGAAAAGAAACACTCTGCGTGCACTCTAACCTAGATCAGAATGGTTATCACTTTATCTAATCCGGAAACTTCCCACTGTACTGTCAAATTCTCCTCCAAACCTGAAAGAAGAATCAATCGGGATCACCCGAAGAGTAAACCAACTCATCAGTGGGAATCGGGATCCAACTCTCATCGCATGATAACGTGATGGAATGCATCCACGTTACTCATACTCCAGAAGGTATGCGCATACTTGGCAAGTTTCGGTTTCTTTAGAAACTCCCGATATAATTTTTGCCCCATGCTCTTAGAACCTTGGCGTTAGGTCAAAATGTCATAAGTCACATGCCAAGTTCTACCCGTCACTATCTTTTTAATTTGAACCCACCCGTACATTCCCTTGGCGTTAGGTCAAAATGGCAGAACGGCTGTCCCAAACCAACTCATCTATCTATGCAACAAATGAATACCCAGCAGCTACCAAACACTATGCCTTGGCGTTAGGTCAAAATACATAGCTTGAATACTACTGAATACCCAAAAGAAGTGACGGAGGGCTACGGCTGGTTTTTTGGCGAAAAACCTTTAACGTAACGAACTTGATATCGCTGAAGGAACCTGATAGCTTTTTAAAATATAGTGGCGAAAACCTTTTGCTAAAGAGGTCACTCCCGGTGAAAGGATCTCGGCTCTTTCGTCATGGAATGAGGTGCAGGATATTCCACTGAATACCGCGATGCAAAGCAACTTGTAATCGACTATAGTGAAGTTATTACCCTGACGCAAACTTCTGCCCAAGGGGTCATTCCCGGTGAAGGGATATCGGCCCTTGCCTCGTCGAATGAGGTGCAGGATATTCCACTGAATACCGCTATGCAAAACAAAAGGAAACGTCTTTGCAATAACACTTTTTAAATTTGTTCCAACAACTTCCAAATAGGTTTGCTTTCCTTTGCATTGATCAGAATCAAAGCAGTCCCATCAATCAATCACACCAGAAAAGAACGAAAATAAAATGTACATATATGCCATCCGCATTCGTCACTAGGTCCCGTCATCACCCGTTAAGTTACTTAACTAACGACAGAGCGGGGACTGAACTAGCGCGGGTGTAAAACATATACAACATCTAATAGTATATATACCAATATACAATAATCGCTCCAGGCATGATAATATGCAACATTACAGAAAAGTAATAAGCATCACAGAACAATACAGATAATCTGGGATCCCCGAGTTTCACAGAGCCGCTGCTGAAACCCGACGTTCCCCTGTCGTGTGGATAGCCTGTGCAATGAAACCTAGACCCCTACGGGTGCGGCAAGTTACCCGCCAAAACCTGAAGCAAGGCAGCCCCCTACAGCAAAGTGAATGGACCACCCAGCACTTCACGGAATCCGGTAATCTTGGGCACCCCTCCTTGGGTCAACTTGTACCCCCTACGAGAGCGGCGAATAGTCTGCCAATTCTAGAGTGAGGCCCCTCTGCCTCTCAAAGCCATGAGATGCGGACCCGTTGCCCCCCAGAACCCGGCTATCCGTGCACTCCGTCGCGGGGCAAAACCTAGTACAGAAATGGAAAAATAGTACAACAGGTACATCGACCGCAACCTGGTCGTGCCCCAAAAGAATATTATACAACAGGCAGTGACGGCAGTCCAAATGTTGGACGCTCGCCCCGCAATATGAAATGTACAAATAAACTCAAACTACACTACCATTGCACACTGCTATCCACCACGACAAATCCGCAACATCACAGCACAACACAGAACATCAATGCGAATGTCACGTTCGCAAACCCGTCTAAAAGAACTATAGCAATCAGACGCGGTTTACCGATCAAATGACATTCCCGGTCGGAGATATAATGTAAGTACTGTAAACTAACATGTTTAAATTTCGATCGACTAAATATCACGAAGTGGGCCCTACGAACATCTGTTGTACAGTAACAAAATCTGGGCCCAAAAGATATATACCAAAAACCCCAAATTCCAGACAAGAACCCACTGTGCAAATTTGGGGCCACGATCTCACTAAATGGCCGCGGAAGCGCGGTCAAACCTATGGTTTGACCGCGATTCTGCGGAGGTCTTGTCGAATCACGTGCCCAAATTTGTACGGTGTTCTTAGAAAACCCTGCTGAATTTTCTTTGATATGTAAAATTATTTTTAGAACCCTTTAAAAATCAACAGAAACTCAGAACTTGAATTTTGCGGTTTTCGATATCCGGTTCGATCGATATTTTAAACGCGTTAGCACAAGTTAGTAAAGCAAAATCGTGAGGCTCTGATACCACTGTAAGTCTATGGTAGCGCCCCGGCCGTCTACAGACGCCAAATGCGGAACAAAAACTTTTTAACTGGCGCTATCGTATACTATAACCCGGATCTGCCATTATTGCTAAACTAACAAACTGTAAAGAGTGTAGAAAGATTATACCGAAAGATCCGAGTCCTTCGTTCTTTAACCATCATCCCACGCTCCGTTGCGGCTGCTCCGATCCCGTCGATCTCCGATCTGCTCGTCCAGGTGGCACCACGTCAATGATTCTTTAAACGGGCTCCCGCCTCTGACTCGAAGCAACTCGTGTCACGTCCCGAAAGTACGGAATATGACCGGCACTTAAACTACGAACGTATCGAGGCGTACGTAATCTAGGTAAGCCGAAAACCCAGAAATCCAAACCAAGAAAAGTAGTAGAGTGAAGGAAAAACCAATTTAAATCAAGTAGTTTTAATAGCATAAGCCGGATTATGCGTTTTTAAAACATCAAATATTTCTTGAAAATTTCGGCAGAGTCTCCTTTGTAAATACTGGCTCCCAAACGGGATACAATATGAATAGTATACGAAATCAATAAAAGGCATCCCCAAGCGGGAGCTAGCTCTTCGTCAATCGACGGTCACAACCACACAAGCAATATAATATACAACGCCAACGGCGAGGATCAAAAACTCAAAACCACAAGAAAACCACATAAATAAAACGCGCGACTCTAAGGTCGAAAGAATAACATCACTGGTCTCTATCTCTGAAATAAATACATGTTTGGTTGATGGAACTTCTAGATACAACAGAGTAATAATATACAAGTTATCTAATGGGGGGTACGATACAAGTAAACCCACCTACTAGCAAATCATCCGAAGGAAACTATGCCCGCAAGCCGTAATGAAACCTGTACGGCAAACCTGCAAGAAACTAGGGCACAACGGGGGTAAGTTGCCAACTCATAAATATATCCTAGGTCAATGATCATAATATATCCTCAAGTATATGTATAACATGCAGCCTATAACAATGGCTAGGGTAATATCTAATCCGAGTGTAATCTCATGTGCCCGTGTCAGTGCCTCAGGTAGCAATATATCATATGAATGAGGTATGAATGCATGAAAACAGAATACATATAAATGAAGAAACTGTTTTCATAAATTAGTGAGATTTCCTTTGTATTTTTAAAATGAGGTATCATAAATGAAATCAGCATCAACAGTGTCTAGCATCGACACAAAACATAAATCTCAATGTCTCAAAACCTCAGGCTCCGGCTATCCGGACTGGCCTGTATCATCAAATCTCAGTACCTCAATATCTCGAAATCTCAATGTCTCAATCTCAATATCTAGGGCGCCGTCAGTCCAGACCGGCCCCGACCATCCATCTCAAGACCACGACGGTATCCTCCGGATATCCGACGCGTCGGGTAAAATCACCGGTAGGTAGTCTCCCCCTGCCAGGCTCATCGTCATCACCACGAGCTTCTTGCCCCGGGGTACCTTACCGGGTCCACCATGTACCCGAAACGGTTCATCCAACTCCTCGAATCGTGTCTCGAAATCCATCAGCAAACTCATGGTGGACGACTCATACATCATGGGAAAAACCGCGCTTTTTATTTAAAAAGAGAAAGAAGAAGTTTGTATATGTTTTGCGGTTTTCCCCAAATCCAGAAAATCTCATGGAAATCCGAATCCAAAACCTCAATAGCACGTAAAAGTGAATATATGCATGAGAATCCATGAATGCGGCATAACAATGAATAACAGTATGCATGAAGTAGCAGGTAATAACTACAATGTCTAAACTAACATATAAGGCAAGTACACTAATATCATGTCTAAACTATTAGCTAACAGGCTATGTCAAGCAATAATATTTTCTAAGGTGTACGTGACATGGCAATTACCGATGAAGATGTGTGTGAGCCGACAAGTAAGTGTACGTGGTACATACGCATCATCGGTAATGGTGCTGGTGTCCTAACCACAAGATATCAACAGTAGAATATGAAGCATAATATAAGCATGTGATGCGGAGCGAACAACAATAATGAGCGGGAGCTGAATACTAGACGCAACGATAACTAATCTGCATTAACCTAATATAAGTCCTACAATGGTGCCTTTTGAAAATAACACGAATCGTGAGGTTTTGAAAATAGGGGCTACGGTGTTTTTATGAAAAGATACGTCTTTTGAAATATCCGTAGGATCCCTTGGGTTGTCTTTTAAAATACCCACGATTCGTTAGTTTTTGAAATAGGTAAGAATCGAATCTAATCTAACAACTAAACTAAACTAAAGGACTAAGTTAACAAGCTGGACTGCAGGTAAGGAAACCGCCTAACATCTGGGTCGATACATATACATACCTGTATATATATTAGTCGGCGATCCCGCCTCAATAATATCATATCCGATACCATATCTATATTCAGACATCCCAAGTCAAGAGTGCGGATCAATCATCAAAATATAGCTCGAACGTAAATCCGTCGTACGGCATCCCCAAATCTGGGTACGGGTCAAAATCATATTCATCACACTATTCATCCGGTATCCTCTTTATCAAAGATCATAGTCTAAGGTACTGACCTATGCCTAATACAATACTAATATCATCAATATAGTCGTGATCTGACTACTGATCAACAGTCTCGTACAAACCGATATCATCAGCACATATCATCATCAAGGGGTATACATCGCCCAATACAGCCTAGGATCAATATCCTAGCGTATCATATCTCATATCACGATCACATGTCGACCACTTTATTTATAACACTATTCACCCGTATTGTCGCCCCAAGATCCGCTATAACACCAGGACGTACCTCAAGTATGAATCCTGCCATATCACCGATATCACAACCACAAAACAAATCTCATCGACTCAGCTCAATCCCAAGTATCATCCTCAAATCCGTATGTGAACACATAGTCCCATACCCATGTGACACATAACAATAAAGAATCCCATGAGCACATATAAATAGGAATGTATGCAAGTATGTATGTGTGTATGTGTAGTGCAACACTACCCTAGGGTTCGCAACACTAAAATAATCCAACACACCAATATCCATCCTAAACATCGTTATTAATCCCAAATAACATATAATAATTGTTGGTGTGTATACGCATCCGTATACACCACCACGGACTGCGGGGGTGCTATACGCCATCCACCCGACTTCTCCCCGTAGATATAAATCTACTCACCTGGTCCTCGCTCGCCGGTGCCGACGTCGCCACGCGCTTGCTTGTCGTCTCGAAGTCCACATGGGGTACCTACATATCATAACGCACCGTATCGCATTAAAATCCGACTCATGACCAAAACTACTCACGAATCCCTCATAGATCAAAACCTATGGTTGCTTTCACAAATCAATCCAAAAACCCTCGACGTCAGCGTACAAACGCCAAACCATCGAGAAAAACCCAAACACACTCATTTGCACGATCGCAAGCACTAATTATACTATAAAATAGGTTAAGATTCACAAAAACCTCGAACTCACTTTAAAAGCCATTTTTCCGAAAATCTAGCAAGCAAAAATTACCCGTTTTAGTACAAAACTCGACGTTTAAACAAATCTAGCGGCAGCAATATACACTCAATATCATAACCAAGTCATATAAACCATTCCAACAATTTATTCTCCTCAAAATATATATATTTACAAAACCTAGTTAACAAAATTAGTACAATTTCCTATTTTAGCTCAAAACTTGGGTTTTAACCAATAAAAATATTTCAACAACTTTTTTGTGGCGAAAATGCTCACTAATTAACTTAATTAGGTCATACAAATATGCACTACTATTTTATCTCACTAAAATATAGACATTTCAAAAAAAACTAGTTTGCAATTTATATAATTATTACAAATTTAATTTAACAAAAATGCAACTAGCAAGTAGATTAATTTTAGCACTTAGGTTACACTTTACATGACTTAGCATGTTAATTACCCTATGCAAACATAAACATTTTAATAAAACCCTAACTTGATTTTAAAACCCAATTCTAGAATTTCCAAACCCTAACTTGAAAATTCATAACTAGCAATTCAACCACTTAACACTTGAATACAATAGCTTTAAGAAATTAACTAACAATTTAAGCAAAAAGGGTTAGAATTTATACCCAAGAGATTTGAAGATCTACAAGCACACATAGCCTCCCAAATTGAAATCTTGTTTCCTAGATCCATGCAATTTTGGCTAATGAGAAATGGGTAGGAATTAGATTTTGATTTTGTGGGATATTTTTGAAGCATTTTGGTTGATTTTGGAGATGAAATGAAGTGGAAACTTGGTGGGGAAAATGAGGGAGGGCTGCTGATCATTTCGGCCAGAGGATGGGGGTGGGGAGAGGTGAGAGATTTGGGTAAAAATTCCATGGTCAAAGCCCCTCCCAATTACCATAATACCCCCACCTACATAAATATATAATAAAACCTTGATTTTAACCATTCTTTTCACATGAAAGATGACAAAAAGGAGGGGGAGGGAGTGGGCTGCTGTCATGTGGTGGTGGGGCCGGCCATGTGAGTGGGTGAGGATGTGTGTGAGGTTGCAAAGAAAATTCCATGCAAAAAGAACCCCTCAAGTTACCAAATTGCAAGTTTTCGCTAATTTCACCAAAAAAAGCCTTTTTCTTCGATATTTTCTAAACCGTTTTGGTAAACCATTTCATTTCAAAAACCACATGATAAAATTTTGTTTAATGTGTGATGATACACAAAATTTGTTTCAACCCATTCCAGTTTGTAATTTTCCCTAATTAAATGTATTAGTGACGGCTTAAAATAATATTAAAAATAATTTTTTTTCGGAAAATTTGAAATTTCGCCAGTGGTTCAATAAACATCAAATACTAGTAATTACATAGCTAGAATATGTATATTTAATTTTATAATAAAGATATTTGTATTTTGACTTTTTACAGGAAACCCCCTTATTTTACCGATTTTCCGAAATTTCACCGAAACGATTTTCAAAACGTTACAATCTTCCCCCCTTAAAGAAATTCGGTCCCCGAATTTAAATTCAAAATCCCCCCAAATACAAAAACATCTAAGCAAAATCATCAAGTCGTCGGGGCTCCGAAACCATAAGTACATAATACGCATCATAGCACAATGCATGCGCATGAGCAATGAGCATATAACTCAAATCAAAACTCCGTCAAGCATCCCGCAATCATCGGAGTCATGGTAAAGACACAAATGTCAAATCCAATACAAAACCAATATGATATAACTCGAAACTATACACGTAAATATCAAATCTATATATGTAAATAACTGAAGGAATTGAATGCCAAATATATTCAGGTACTGTCCTCTGACTAGTCCTGCTCAGTACGAAGACACATAGCAAATATCATAAAACGTACTGCTCCATAGAATCAATCCAAAAGTTCGTATAAAAACCCTGTGCGTTCGGTGCGCAAGGAAATCAAAATCCATACATGTGCCAAGCAGGTGCACAAAACAACATCAAGGTGCAACGGTTGTGCACACAACATCGGTCATAGGCAATGTACGTGCCTAACAGCAAAATCAAGTGCATCTGACATGCCCGAAAAATCTCGATTTAGTGCATCTGGTGTGCACCAAAATCGCATCTCAAGACATGCGCTCAACATGCGCGAAAATCCAAATCAGGTGCATCCATCGTGCACGAAATCATGAAATCCAGCATCAAGCGCCGAACATGCGCAAAATCAAATCAGGTGCACAAGGTGCACAAAACAAATATCGAGTATCACAATCGAAATCGAAGTTCAGTGCATCTAAGTGCACAAAAGGCGTATCACTGCACTACAAGCATATATAACTATACAGAGTGCAGGAACCAAATCGTGTGCGTGCATACGCACAAAATCAACTCAAATGTCTAAAACCGTAAAATCACAAACATGTGAAACCAAAGCACGAAAACGATATCAAGTGCAACACTGTGCAAAGATCGTAAATCCTCAATCATCAAAATCAAATCATGCGAATAAATCACCCAAAACATCGAAATCAATAATGGAGGAATAGTACCGCTCAAGCGCATCCTCTAAGAATCTCGGGCCAACTGTCGCGGTCACTAGTGGGACGTCTCGTCGATGATCATGAACTCTGGCCTGCTGGTGTGCGTAACAATGACCACTCCTGGGTCAAGGTCTTCACTGTGAATTACCAATCTCTCGGTCCATCGGCTCATCGGCCCTGTCAGGTGTGCTAATGGGGATGATCCCGTTCTGGCACGTCTCTTGTCATCTCCCAGTCAATCATCGCAACCACTCGTAAGACAGCATATCACTGGCGTCGGCCTCTGGCTCTCTGAGTGTACGTGACACATCTGATCCTGGGTGCAAGTATCATTGCAGCAGTGTCCTGGAAGGAATCCTGCTCACGGTCTCTTCCATGTCTCGTCTCTGCCAACTGTCCGGAAGTCATCGTCCTTTCCTATATCTGCATCTTACTCTGGAACGGCTGCACACCCATCGCGACTCCTTCTGGAAGGTATATCCAGTACTCTGCCTCGGCATGCGCATCGCATCTCTGATGTCGGCTGCTTCGGACTCGTCTCATCGTGGCTGCATGGACTGAGCTCCAACGGCTATCCTCGTATCGGGAGTCTCCCAAGAAATGCATCTCACCACCTAGCATCCGAATTAAGTCAAACCATCCAATCGATTGTCAAAACCTCATAATCCCCCAAGGGCTCAACATCTTGGGCACAGTTTAATAGTATCGAGTACATACCACAGCATCGGTGGTCCAGCCGTAGAAGGGCAAACCCAAGCCTCACTAATGGCGCCGTGGAACTGCCGCAAACCCTAAGGTTCAAAGGCTTTCACACGGTCATTATGTCGAGTTAGGGTTTCATTCTTCTAGAGGGACCATAGAATTGCCTGCATGTCTTTTCGAATACTTTAAACTTGGAATAATAAGTTTCTGACACTCGATCGTCTCTGTCGACTCTCAACGTCTCTGCGTGAAGTCGTCTTTAGCTGGAATCAATCTATCTGATGACCTCACTGTTAGTTATATGTATGCCCTAGAGGCCATTACTGTACATTGGATGTATATTGCAGTGGATGCTGGGACATATATAGGGAGGACTTTCTTGCTCGACATGATAGTATGCTATCTGGTTACTCTTTACCTTAACGTGTACATTGATTGTCTCTCTGCAACATGTTGGTAAAGCCCTTAGGATGTGTACTTGACTACCTGGACTATGATGCGGATCATACTAGTGGGGACATGGTAGTCCATAAGTACATCCTTCAAGGTCCCTAGTCGTGGGTGTATCGAGACGGGGCATCGATATACCAGAGTAGACTAGCGTATACCTTCTCGACCCATACAGATGGGCGATGGATGATCCCATATCCATTGGTGTTTGACATCAGAGATGATATAAGGGTGCTCAGTGGAGACTGGGTACACTGGACGGACTCGCCGAGAACTCCCAGATGGTATTATACCTTACGTCAGAAGGCAATTCTCTGGTGACACTCGTACAGAGTAGTCTGTTGACCCGAGATCGTCATAGAGTCTTGTGTAGTTCCCATTGTGCTTTGATTTCCACCTTACAACGTCCAAGAGGGCGTGCAAAACGGTGGTTTTTGGGTACAGTCCCGAATCACATGGAGGCAATGAGCGATAGGAGGGGATTCGTCTCTCCCGGTATAGGGAGTTGATGTTGCGCTGTGTTCGATTGGCTATAACCGGAAATCCCTGGCCAGGGTTGCTGAGATTTACTGGTAAGTGCTACCTGTAGTTTCTCGAATTGTTATAGACCTCATATCGACACGACTTATCGAGCTATTGGGGTCTGACGTTTACCACCCCTAGGCGAGATATGCGACATATCAGACGACGAGACCGGACTGTACGGTAAGTGTTACTGGTTGGATTCACAGGAGTATGAGCGGGCTTGCTCGTCGATCTTCTGATCGCTCAATACCCGGGTGGCCGTTACGTTTAGCAGACCGCTTGCGGCTTGTGGGTGTTTGATATGATCATCACCTGCTGCCGGCGTATTGACGAGTCTTTAGAGTCCTACACAGAGGTTTCCTGGCTCAAGCGAAACGAAATAGGAGCGCATATGAGATATGTGCAGGACCGAGAATAATGCGTGTATGTGATACCATATTCCATTCTCGCGATGAATGTATCGAAAGGTTGTATGCGATATAACCTAGTTATCGAATCATGGATTGATTCGGTAAGCCGATACATAGGATACTAGTCGGTTATATGCGATATGACCGGATCGTTAAATCAAGTGTTGGTTTAATGATTTAATGTATAATTATATATTTGATATATTACTTTGCATTAACTAGTATAGGTTCACTTTAAATGGATTTTCTCACTTGAATTGTGCAAGTTGTATATGTGATATACTTTTGTGCACATGATTGTATCATGTTTGATGATACATGCTTATTTGGTTAAGTGTAAAGAACTAAACCATGGTTAAATTGATGATTAGGGTTTTTCTTATTCATTCATTTATTTATTTATTCTTTTTGGAAATTAAAAGGATAAATTGATATGGTGGCTTTCTTTGTATCTTTCATGAAGCTTCATGAAGTGTTGAAAGTTTGACCACTTTTGTCTCATGCTTAACCCTAATCATTCCACTTAACCATGATTCATTCTCTACACTTAACCATGGTTTGTATATGATAAGAATTCATTTTTCTTTTCTATTTTTTTTTCTTATCATAAGATCATCTTCTTCTTCTTCTTCTTCTTGAAGATGAAGAAGCTTGATTCCATCAATGGTGATTTGATGAAATGAGTGAGAAATCCAATTCTAAAGTGAACCCACCTCCTATTTCTTCATCCTCTACCTCTTGCCAAGTAGTATAGGGTGTTTTCTTCACAAGTTTCATGACTTGGTGAAGTGGGAGCTTGATCTTGTGATGCCTCGACGTAGATCATCTTCGGCATCGAAGCCGACGACCAAGCCCGCCCATTTCTCCGATGAAGCCGACGCTAGAGCCCGGGATTCTATTTGGACAGCGAGGAGACTTCATCATGGAGCTATGGAGGTGGAGGACCGGATCTACAAAGGTTGTATTTCCGTTCTTTTAGTTAAGTTGTTAACTAGTTTCTTGTTTCGCCTAAAATTCTAGTTAACGATCCGTATTAGGGTTTCTCGGCACTTGTAATTTTTTAAATTGGCATGGTTGATACCTTGTGAGACCTCATTAGTGTGCCTAGGAACCCTACAGTGGTATCAGAGCCTAGCTAGAGCCTTAGGCGAAGCGTAGACGGAGTTTGAAGTCCGATCGAACCGAAACCTTAACTCTAAAATGCTCTCTGGAAATTTTCTGAAAATTTGGATTTTTGTGAATTAAAAATTGCTAAAAAATTCTGCAGGGTGTTATTTGAATTACTGTGAAATTCGATGGGCTGATTCAACTAAAGCGCGGCGGAACCGCGGCACAAGCATGGCTTGTGCGGCGGTTCCGCGGCCATTTTGTCGCATTAATTTATGAATTTTGCACAGTAATTCATGTTTTCAGGTGCTGAGTTTTATGGGAATTTTTAATCTTTACTCAAGAGTTGAGTTTTCTGGGTGTTTTGGGAGTTCGCAGATTCGATCGGATTATCAAGCTTTGTCTATGTGTCTTTCCGAATAATTATTGAATATATTAAAAAGTTCGACCGGATATAAATACCCAATTTTTCCCCTACCGGAAAATTTCCAAGTGTTGGATTTTTCCGAGGTTTAAAGACGTTCTAAGTAGTGCAAGTAACGCGATGGTCCCTCTAGAAGACAACAAACCTTAACTCGATTATGTGACCGTCTTGAACTGCCCTTTGAACCTTCGGGTTTGGGGCAGTACGGCGTGCCACATGTGAGGCGTTGGCTTGACCCTTCTACGGCTGGACCGTTGGTACTGAGGCACGAAGTGAATGTTTTTGAACTTATTTCATATGATGAGCTGTTTCGGGAAAACTTGGGTGTTCGTTTGTTCGATCGGAAATGTTAACTTTTTCTATTTATCCGGAATGTGATACAACAATTGGAATTCACAAGAAGTTATGAGATAACTGTATGAATGTTATAAACATAGCAGTTTAGTCTCACTTGATCGGTTGCCACGGAATTTTGATGTGATCAAAAGTCCGTCGCAATCACGTAGCGTACGCGGATACTCGCCGGGTAAACTTAATAGACATCCTCACTCCATAGCCCCGACCAAGTGACTGTAGGAGAACCCCGTCGCCGAAAGCATCCATTTGGGTGCTCGCGGCAGCGGTGTTCCTCCTTGGTGCACTTTGTCGACGGCGTCGGGGGTGCGGCCGCCTACTGAAGTTTGCGACGAGCATTCGATCAGAATGTCGGGAATCCTGTTGAATTGCCCGACTTGATATTGAAAAGTGTTTTCGATTTTGAGACTAAAATGCGAGGTTTATAATTGTTAGACATGCGATGTCTAAGGAATTCATTTGATTAGGCATGCGATGTCTATGAAGGTTGCTGATTCCAACTGTTGTAGTTTTACACTTTCTTTTCTGTGACCGTAAGTGTAATATGTGATATCGCCGGTTTCGTTGCTATATGTCAATGACAATTGGGATGCGCATATTTACTTACGTTGATGACATGTGATGTTATGTGTTGCTGGATATGTTATATTGGATCGTCGTGTTTGAATAGCCGGGGTTTTTTTTTGTGAGATGAGTGTTTTTCATTTTCATTCATGTAAAAACTTGTATGTAATATTCTTTTATTGGGGCACTTCCAGGTTGCGGAAGATGTCACCCTTTGTATATTATTTACTTTTCGCACTAGGATAGACCCAAGGATGGGAGCACAAGTAACCGGGTTCTGGAGTCCAGTAGGAGACCAACTCGAGGAGTCGAGTCTGGGTCTCCTAACTCTAGAATTGGTAGGGTTGCTTGCCGCTCTCGTAGGGGTCTAGGGGTGTGGGTTTGGCTATTCATCGCGACCGTGGAATCCGTGTTTTATACTGGCTCGTATTGAAAACACGGACGTCCTAATATATCCAATATTTCATATGTTTCTTCTGCTGCGATATCTGTGATGTGATCATGTGATGTTCTATGATAGATACTGTATATAGTATATATGATATATTATATAGACGTTACTTATGTTTTACACCCGCGCTAGCCCTGCCCCGCTCTGCCATTAGTTACCTAACCTAACGGTGCACGAGGGGACATCGAGGCGAATGCGGATGGCATAAGTGTACGTCGTATTTATCTGTGATGTTTAGGTACTTAAATGATGGGACTTCATTAATGTGATTAATGAAAGTAAAAGAAACCTAAAGATGTTGTAGAATCGAATTTCAAAATAAAAAGGGTAGCTACAGTTCTTGCTTTGCACAGAGGTATATGTGATATATCCTGCACCTTATTCGATGAGGAAAGGACCGAGATCCCTTCACCGGGAGTGACTCCTTTAGCAATAACTGGCAGATGCTACACACTCGGTTTGTCTTTTGATTGCTTTTAAGAGTTTTTGCTTTGCACAGTGATATATATGATATATCCCGCACCTCTTTAGACGAGGAAAGGACCGACGATCCCTTCACCGGGAGTGACCCCTTTAGCAAAACTAGAAAAGCCTCAAAAACACTCCATTTTAAAATCATTTGATTCTACAACGATACCAAGTTCATTACGCAATAGGTTTTCAGAAAAACCTGTCGTAGCCCTCCGTCATTTCAGATAAGTAGTAGTTAGTATTCGTGCTAGGTTTGTTGGCCTTTGTCAAGGCGTAGTGTGCGGTAGCTGACTGGTGCTTATCTGCTTATGCATATGATGCAGATTGGATTAGGGTAGTCGTGCGACCTTGTTGGCCTTTGTCAAGGGCCGTGCGGGTGGGTTTAATTCAATCAGGAAATGACGGGTTGAACTTGACTAGCATCCTATGGTTTGTTGGCCTTTGTCAAGGTCATAGGAGGTTAGGGGCAAAATATTATCGGGAATTTCAAGTATTGAAATTTGCAATGAGATTGCATACCTTCTATGAGATAGTTGGATCCCGATACCCGCTGCGAGTAAGAGTTACTCCTGGGAGAGTTTTACACATTACAATTAGCCGATCAAGTAGGTGTCTAGAAAGGTGTTAACGAGGTTACGCCTCTGGGAAAACGAGGTTTACATTAATTAGGTTCGTCCGAAAGCACGGGGGACCTCCCTCAAAGTACCGACACTGGCCTGGCTGAAAGTTTGGCGAACTTGTAGCGTGTAATTAATCCCGGCTAGTCTTTCCTTTTAGGGATTGAAGGAAGATTTGATAAAAACAGTGGGAGCCATCCTGATTAGATAAAATAATAACCAATCTATTCTTGAAAGAGCGCACGCTGAGTGTTTTCTTCTCTCTCTCTCCAGGTAGCGACCATATCACGCCTTAATCAAGATAATAATACGGATATTTGACCGAACCCGCTTGTTATACTGAGCTGGGGAACGTTGGTCCCGCTCCAACTTATAATTGTTATAAGACAGAGCAGGAAATTGGGGATTACCAGAATTCCCGTGCCGCCCAAACGAAGAGAGTGCATTCTGATGCATCATCTTCGAGTGTGTTCGTTACAAAGAACTGTTTCTCAGTATCCTCCGCATCCTGGGTATATGATACCAGATCAGGATCCCAGATATACTGTAGCGCCTTGAAAATTCGTTTTGGTGTTTTCCTAAAAATCGGTGAAAATTCGGTATTTTTCCGAAAACCGTCTTTGTGTTATTTTGCAGTTTAGGACTAATTATACCTAAAATGGATAGGTAATTGCTTGTTTTTAGTAGCTAATGAGTTACTTATGAAATTTTGGTCATTTAAAAATTTTTCCCTATTTTTCAATTTTTTAATATTATTTTAAGCCGGTAAGAAAATACATTAAATTAGCGATAAATACAAATTTAATTGGGCTAAATTTAGGCTATAAATTAATGTTAATTAAAATCTAGTTGTAACATAAATTTTTAGTATTTTATTTTGATTTTTAACTAATTTTTGTGACGAATTAATTGCGTTATCTAGATATTATTGTTGGCATATCCTATGACATTTAGGATGCGTGAGTGCGGATTTTTGAGTAGTCGGGTTTTAGTTTTGCCGGGCGACCAAATCGGCGATTTTTGCAGTTTTTGCGATTTTCGCGTGTGTTCCGCACACCTTGTGCACGTTGTACCTAGCTAGTGAACGTTGGTATTTTCGTTAGGGAATTGCGTCGTTCTTAATTTGTAACCTTATGTTTGTATTGATGTAAATTCCAGGTTCGGTCGCGGAGACGTCAGACGCGGCATGAAAGGGGAAAGCGGTGATTGGACGTGACTAGCTAGGGATTCCGGTGAGTAGATGTAACATCTACGGGGGACTATCGTTGGATGGCACAAGTCGCCCGATAGTTTTAGTACCTTAAAAAGATTCTTAGTAATGTTAGTAATTAGGGGTGTAATACTTGTATGATTATTTGCTACATTCATGCCCTATATTGACATACATATACGAAACCATGTTATAGGACACCTGCACCATTGCCAGGGTTTTTATATGCAGCACGAGCACTATTCATGCTTACACACACACCCTGGTAATTGCCATGCCACCACACTAGATAACCTTTAAATTGAAACCTTTTACTATAATTGATACTTAAACTCGCGCTATTTCTTTAATTCCTTAAAATGAAATCGTAGGATTTCTATTCATGTGCATGTACCTCATCATATTATTTGTTCATGCTTAGTCTATTAATCACGCATCGCAACTTGATTATTGATATCATATGCATTCATTATCATTGACATATGCACTTATGAGGATTTCTTAAGATTTTATGATATTTCTGGATTTCGGGGGAAAGCCGCAAAATTTCTAAACTTATTATATTTTAAAATATGTAAATTGCGGTTTTCTAGTGATGTAAGTGTCGTCCACCATGAGTTTACTGTGGTTTTCGAGATCCGTGTCGAGGAGTGGAGGAACCGTCATGGGTACATGGTGGGCCCGGTATGGTACCCCGGGGCAAAATGAATGTGGTGTTGACGTTGAGCCTGGCAGGGGACGGATTACCTACCGGTGACTGTTTGGCACGGCGGATATCCAGAGGATCCCGACCGTGGCCGCGAGATGATGAGATTTTGATATTGAGCTAGGTCAGCCGGATGGCTGAGGCCAGAGATACGATGACATGGATATATGAGATTTGTGATAGTTTTGAGGTGTCGTTGCTGGACACAGGTTCTTGTTGATTCTATTGGTATTGTGCTGGTATTTCAAAAGAGATTCTTAAAGGAAAAAAAACATGATTTCTTATACTTACACATTCAGATCACGAGTTGATTCGCATTGCATTCATACCTGCTAGTATATTCATATTGCATACCTACCTGCTATTATGTCCTGCCTTACCTTTATTTTAGATGCTAGGATACTTGTGTGCATGCATTCGATAGCCTGTGTAGATGTTATTTATTACTCACGAGTTGGCAACTCACCCCCGTTGTGCCATAGCCTTTTGCAGGTCCGCTCCGTCAGTACAGTAGCGGCGGGCGCACTTGCTTCTTTTGCCTGGACTCGAGGTTTTGCTCTTAGGTGGGTTTTATTATTATTTTTGCACCCCCTTGTATATTCTTTGTATCTAGTGTACTCCATCTACTGTATCTACCAGTATTATTGTATATTGACCTAGAGATGAGACTGTGAGGTTTGTGGACTTTTATGCTGTATTTTGGGGTCGAGCTCACTTGAGTCGACATGCTGTTTTTCTTATGCTTCATTATGGTTATTTCGCATGTTGTTGCTTTATATTGCGTGGGATTTGTGACCGCCTTGTAGCGAAGAGCTAGCTCCCGCTTGGGGATGCCATATTTGTTGGATTCATATATATTCTTGTTGTACCCATTTTGGGGGCCAGTATTTACAAAGGAGACTCTGCCAAAATTTTCGGAAAAATTGGTATTGTTTTAAAAAGGGTTTTACATGACTTATTTGATAAACTCGCTTTCAAATGATTGGGTTTTCTTCACTCTTTTGCTTATTTGGTTTTGGTTTCTGGGCTTTGGCTTACTTATTTTACGGACGTCTTGAGACGTTCCGTAAACTTAAGTTCCAGTCACGTTCCGTACCTTGCGGGTCGTGACAAAGTTGGTATCAGAGCGTTAGGTTTTACCTTTTTGAGTGTAGGATGACCCTTAGTAGATGGAGTAAGTGACTTAAGTAGGGTAACGTACCGTGTGTATGTCCGCGGTATACTTACGATACGGTACTCCGCCTAAGTGACTTTAGGATATACTTGCTTGAAAATTCCTTCATTTCCGTGTATCCTATGATTCTATTACACTGTTCTTATTATCCTTTTTCCTGTACCAGCCACTATGCCGCCGAAGGCTACGAGAGCACAGAGGGCTGCCGCCCGAGACGAGATTCGAGCCGGCTCGTCCGAGACTAGGACTGAGCAGGGTGGTATGCCTACGCCGCAGGGACAGACCGATCCACCTTCCCCAGGCCGTATGGATAGGCTCGAGACTGGTATGGAGGAGTTGCGACAGATGATGGGGGGCATGCAGGAGCTACGTCAGATGGTAGGATCCCTAGTTGCAGCTAGTCGTACACCGAGGCCGGATGACGCACCTACTACATCACAGACGACCATGATACCTGCTCCTACTACTACCACCGTGAGCATCCCGGTTTCACTACAGGATTTCATGAGGCTGAGACCTCCAGTATTCACCGGCACCGAGGCAGCGGAGGACCCACAGACGTTCCTTGACAGTTTAGCCAGGATCTGCCGTTCGCTGAGATGTTCGGATGATCGATGGGTGGAGCTTGCGAGTTTCCGACTAGAGGGTCTCGTGCAGACATGGTGGGAGTCAGTCTTGAGAGGTCGAGCTGCAGGTCTACCGCCTATGACATGGGCCGAGTTTACAGCGGTCTTTCTAGCTCGTTTCCTCCCAGAGAGCCTTCGTGATGCCAGAGCTCGTAGCTTCGAGGCCTTATTCAAGACACCTGGGATGACGGTGTCTGAGTATGACATCCAGTTTACACAGTTATCCCGATATGCTCCGTATTTGGTGGATACCGAAGAGAAGATGGTGAAGAGGTTCGTACAGGGACTTAATGCCCAGCTATATCTTGCCATTGGCGCCCAGCACTACGACACTTATTCAGCTGCTATGGATACGGCATTACGGATGGAGGCACGCATATCACAGACTTCGGCCGTTTCTGGGCCGAAGAGGATTCGTACCGATGTCCCGTCTCAGAGGCAGCGCGCCAGATTCTTCCCGAGAGATAGGCCTGGCAGAGGATTTGGACGGGGACAATTATATGGTTCTTATCCCCAGGGACAGCAGCCGTCGCCAGGGTGTTTTGGGTGCGGGAGTCCGCACCATCTTGTCAGAGACTGTCCGGCGAGACGACAGGGAGCGACGACCGTTCCGCATGTGACCCTACCACCATCACCACCCCCTCCTCAGGGAGCCCTACTTCCTACTACAGGCGATGCTCCACGCCAGTTAGGTGCACCCAGAGGCCATGGACTCGGCGGTCCTGTTCAGAGAGGACGAGGAGGCAGAGGCCGAGGTCGAGGTCAGCCCGCTATCGGTGGAGGACAGGCCCGAGTATTTGCTTTGACACCACAGGATGTGCAGGCATCCAATGCCGTTGTGACAGGTACCTTGCCAGTTTGCTCTTTCGACGCACGGGTATTATTCGACCCAGATTCCACACATTCGTACGTATCTACACACTTTGCATCGATGTTGGGCCGTGAGTCGTCGTCGTTAGATCATCCGCTTGTTATTATTACTCCGGTAGGCGAGTCGTTTGTCGCTCGTTTTGTATTTCGATTGTGTTCCGTTCGTATCGGGGAGAGGGATTCATCAGTTGATTTGATTCTCCTCGATATGTTGGACTTTGATGTGCTTCTGGGCATGGATTGGCTAGCCACTTGTTATGCCTCGGTGGACTGCCGTGAGAAGGCAGTCAGATTTAGCTTTCCGGGAGAGCCAGTCCTTGTTATTCAGGAAGACCGCAGCGTCACCCTTCCCAGCTTGATTTCGTCTCTTCGCGCTGGTCAGCTCTTGCGGAAAGGATGTCAGGGATTCTTAGCGTTTATTTGTGATACTCGAGCTGCAGAGGTTCCGTTGGACCGGGTCCCGGTTGTTTGTGAGTTCCCTGATGTTTTCCCTGATGAGCTACCTAGGCTACCGCCTGAGCGCGATGTTGAGTTCTGCATTGATTTGATTCCCGGCTCGGGGCCTATTTCTATACCGTCTTATCGGATGGCCCCGGCTGAGCTTCGAGAGCTGAAGGATCAGTTGCAGGATTTGTTAGAGAAGGGGCTTGTTCGACCTAGTGTTTCTCCGTGGGGTGCTCCGGTCCTGTTTGTCAAGAAGAAGGATGGAAGTTTGCGCTTATGTATCGACTACCGCCAGCTGAACAAGGTTACCGTGCGGAACAGATATCCGTTGCCACGCATTGATGATTTGTTCGACCAGCTTCAGGGTGCGGGTTATTTTTCGAGGATCGACTTACGATCAGGATACCACCAGCTGCGAGTCCGACAGGAGGATATACCGAAGACAGCCTTCCGTACGCGCTACGGCCACTATGAGTTTTTGGTGATGTCGTTCGGACTCACCAACGCCCCAGCAGCATTCATGGATTTGATGAACCGTACATTCAGGCCGTATCTTGACTTGTTCATCATCGTGTTTATCGACGATATCTTGGTGTACTCCCGGAGCAGAGAAGAGCACGAGCAGCACTTGCAGATTACGTTACAGACCCTGAAGGAGCACCAGTTGTTCGCAAAGTTCTCCAAGTGTGCATTCTGGCTGGACAGCGTCGGATTCTTGGGTCACGTGGTTACGAGAGACGGCATATGTGTGGACCCGAAGAAGATTGAGGCTGTTCAGCAGTGGCCCCGACCTACATCGGTTACTGAGATCCGTAGTTTTCTAGGCCTGGCGGGCTACTACAGGCGTTTTGTTCAGGACTTCTCCCGTATAGCTGCACCTTTGACCGGTTTGACCCGGAAGGGAGTTCCTTTCATTTGGACAGAGGAGTGCGAGTGCAGTTTTCAGCAGTTACGGACTTATTTGACTACGGCGCCGGTATTATCTTTGCCTTCGGGATCACGCGGATTTGTGGTCTACTGTGATGCTTCGCGAGTGGGATTAGGGTGCGTACTGATGCAGCATGGCTGGGTGATCGCATTTGCTTCTCGGCAGTTGAAGAAGCACGAACAGAACTACCCTACTCATGATTTGGAGATGGCTGCAGTGGTCTTTGCACTGAAGATTTGGCGACATTACCTATACGGCGAGTCGTGTCAGATATTCACTGATCACAAGAGCTTAAAGTACATATTTCAGCAGCGAGACCTGAATCTCAGACAGCGTCTTTGGATGGAGTTGGTGAAAGACTACGACTGCGAGATCTTATATCACCCAGGCAAGGCGAATGTAGTGGCGCAGATGCGTTGAGTAGGAGGCCCGGGGGTAGTCTATCCTTTTTGCGCGCAGTGCAGAGGCAGTCGTCAGTAGATTGGCAGATGTTATGCGACAGCCGAGTTGAGTTCGAGTTCACTCAGACAGGGGGACAGCTCGCGCATGTTCGTGCACGCCCACAGTTGCTTACCGTATATATGAGGCACAGCGTAGTGACGACCGTTGCTCAGAGATCATGGCACAGATGGGACAGGGCAGATTTTCCGAGTTCGTGATTGACGATCAGGGGATTTTACGATATGGATCTAGACTGTGCGTACCAGATGCTGATGGATTGCGGCGCGACATTCTTGAGGAGGCACACCGATCAGTGTATAGTGTCCACCCCGGTTCTACCAAGATGTACCATGATATGAGAGAGACCTACTGGTGGGACGGGATGAAGAGGGACATTGCGGAGTTCGTTTCGAGATGCCTGACTTGTCAGCAAGTCAAGGCCGAGCACCAGAGGCCCGCAGGAGAGCTACAGCCGTTACCCATTCCAGAGTCGAAATGGGAGCAGATTTCGATGGACTTCGTTGTGGGTCTACCCAGGACCAATCGAGGGTACGACTCCATCTGGGTGATCGTGGATAGATTGACGAAAGCGGCTCACTTCCTACCAGTGAAGACCACTTTCAGCTTCGCTCAGTATGCTCAGCTCTACATTGACGAGATCGTGCGACTACATGGCGTACCGACTTGTATCGTGTCAGATCGAGGCACTCAGTTTACCAGCCAACTATGGCAGAGACTCCAGGAGGCTTTGGGCACTCGTTTGAGCTTCAGCACAGCATTTCATCCGCAGACCGACAGACAGTCAGAGCGGACCATTCAGACTCTCGAGGACATGCTCAGAGCGTGCGTTTTAGACTTCGGCGGTAGCTGGGATCGTCATTTACCTCTAGTGGAGTTCTCCTACAACAACAGCTTCCAGGATACTATTCAGATGGCACCTTTCGAGGCATGGTATGGGAGGAGATGCAGATCGTCCGTCTGTTGGACAGAGCTCAGCGAGAGCAGTATTTTGGGGCCGCAGCTTGTTGAGGAGACGACAGCGAAGATACAGTTGATTCGAGACCGGATGAGGGCAACTCAGAGTAGACAGAAATCCTATGCAGACAAGCGCCGTCGCCGATTAGAGTTCGCAGTTGGCGACCATGTTTTTCTGAAAGTCTCTTCGATGAAGGGCGTGATGCGTTTTGGGCAAAAGGGGAAGCTTAGCCCTAGATTCGTAGGTCCCTTCGAGATCCTCGAGCGTGTCGGCGCTGTTGTGTATCGTTTGGCTCTTCCACCCAGCTTTCCCGATGTTCACCCCGTCTTCCATGTTTCGATACTCCGCAAGTACCTTCACGACCCTTCGCATGCGATTCAGCACCCGACAGTCCAGCTAGAGTGCGACCTTTCTTTTGCAGAGCAGCCGGTGGCCATCCTGGATCGGCAGGTGAAGAAGTTGAGATCGAAAGTTATACCGACCGTCAAGGTCCTTTGGCGTAGCCCAAGCAGCGAGGAGGTTACCTGGGAGACCGAGGGCGAGATGCGGAAGAAATTCCCTCATCTCTTTGAAGGTACGCGTAGTTATATTTTTTAATTCGGGGACCGAATTTCTTTAAGGGGGGAAGACTGTAGCGCCTTGAAAATTCGTTTTGGTGTTTTCCTGAAAATCGGTGAAAAATCGGTATTTTTCCGAAAACCGTCTTTGTGTTATTTTGCAGTTTATGACTAATTATACCTAAAATGGATAGGTAAATGCTTGTTTTTAGTAGCTAATGAGTTACTTATGAAATTTTGGTCATTTAAAAAAATTTCCCTATTTTTCAATTTTTTAATATTATTTTAAGCCGGTAAGAAAATACATTAAATTAGCGATAAATACAAATTTAATTAGGCTAAATTTAGGCTATAAATTAATGTTAATTAAAATCTAGTTGTAACATAAATTTTTAGTATTTTATTTTGATTTTTAACTAATTTTTGTGACGAATTAATTGCGTTATCTAGATATTATTGTTGGCATATCCTATGACATTTAGGATGCGTGAGTGCGGATTTTTAAGTAGTCGGGTTTTAGTTTTGCCGGGCGACCAAATCGGCGATTTTTGCAGTTTTTGCGATTTTCGCGTGTGTTACGCGCACCTTGTGCACGTTGTACCTAGCTAGTGAACGTTGGTATTTTCGTTAGGGAATTGCGTCGTTCTTAATTTGTAACCTTATGTTTGTATTGATGTAAATTCCAGGTTCGGTCGTGGAGACGTCGGACGCGGCACGAAAGGGGAAAGCGGTGATTGGACGTGACTAGCTAGGGATTCCGGTGAGTAGATGTAACATCTACGGGGGACTATCGTTGGATGGCACAAGTCGCCCGATAGTTTTAGTACCTTAAAAAGATTCTTAGTAATGTTAGTAATTAGGGGTGTAATACTTGTATGATTATTTGCTACATTCATGCCCTATATTGACATACATATACGAAACCATGTTATATGACACATGCACCATTGCCAGGGTTTTTATATGCAGCACGAGCACTATTCATGCTTACACACACACCCTGGTAATTGCCATGCCACCACACTAGATAACCTTTAAATTGAAACCTTTTACTATAATTGATACTTAAACTCGCGCTATTTCTTTAATTCCTTAAAATGAAATCGTAGGATTTCTATTCATGTGCATGTACCTCATCATATTATTTGTTCATGCTTAGTCTATTAATCACGCATCGCAACTTGATTATTGATATCATATGCATTCATTATCATTGACATATGCACTTATGAGGATTTCTTGAGATTTTATGATATTTCTGGATTTCGGGGGAAAACCGCAAAATTTCTTAACTTATTATATTTTAAAATATGTAAATTGCGGTTTTCTAGTGATGCAAGTGTCGTCCACCATGAGTTTACTGTGGTTTTCGAGATCCGTGTCGAAGAGTGGAGGAACCGTCACGGGTACATGGTGGGCCCGGTATGGTACCCCGGGGCAAGATGAATGTGGTGTTGACGTTGAGCCTGGCAGGGGACGGATTACCAACCGGTGACTGTTTGGCACGGCGGATATCCAGAGGATCCCGACCGTGGCCGCGAGATGATGAGATTTTGATATTGAGCTGGGTCAGCCGGATGGCTGAGGCCAGAGATACGATGACATGGATATATGAGATTTGTGATAGTTTTGAGGTATCGTTGCTGGACACAGGTTCTTGTTGATTCTATTGGTATTGTGCTGGTATTTCAAAAGAGATTCTTAAAGGAAAAAAAAACATGATTTCTTATACTTACACATTCAGATCACGAGTTGATTCGCATTGCATTCATACCTGCTAGTATATTCATATTGCATACCTACCTGCTATTATGTCCTGCCTTACCTTTATTTTAGATGCTAGGATACTTGTGTGCATGCATTCGATAGCCTGTGTAGATGTTATTTATTACTCACGAGTTGGCAACTCACCCCCGTTGTGCCATAGCCTTTTGCAGGTCCGCTCCGTCAGTACAGTAGCGGCGGGCGCACTTGCTTCTTTTGCCTGGACTCGAGGTTTTGCTCTTAGGTGGGTTTTATTATTATTTTTGCACCCCCTTGTATATTCTTTGTATCTAGTATACTCCATCTACTGTATCTACCAGTATTATTGTATATTGACCTAGAGATGAGACTGTGAGGTTTGTGGACTTTTATGCTGTATTTTGGGGTCGAGCTCACTTGAGTCGACATGCTGTTTTTCTTATGCTTCATTATGGTTATTTCGCATATTGTTGCTTTATATTGCATGGGATTTGTGACCGCCTTGTGGCGAAGAGCTAGCTCCCGCTTGGGGATGCCATATTTGTTGGATTCATATATATTCTTGTTGTACCCATTTTGGGGGCCAGTATTTACGAAGGAGACTCTGCCGAAATTTTCGGAAAAATTGGTATTGTTTTAAAAAGGGTTTTACATGACTTATTTGATAAACTTGCTTTCAATTGATTGGGTTTTCTTCACTCTTTTGCTTATTTGGTTTTGGTTTCTGGGCTTTGGCTTACTTATTTTACGGACGTCTTGAGACGTTTCGTAAACTTAAGTGCCAGTCACGTTCCGTACCTTGCGGGTCGTGACATATGTAATCTGTTACATAGGGCTACAGAAAGGTAGAGGACTGAGAACGGGTGATAAGTTTCTTGAGGCAGAAAACGGGGCAAGAGTTGCAGCCAAGTCTGTTGGTCACTGTCACCCTGTATTACCAATACATTGATTATGAACGAATGTTATTAGATACCGAACCTGATATACAAAATCATATCAGTCTCTTTATCAGTAAAGAAATGATAAAATTTTGTATTGTTGGATAATGTTTTGAACATTTTCTATATCAAAAGTTGATCGGTTCAGGCACGTTATCTAAAAGCATTGATGTTCTAAATCAAACTACAGTTCTTTAGTATATTCAACACACAAAAGAGGAAGAGTTCAGAAATGAACGAATCCTTCTTAAGGCATTGTAGACTAGGTCATATCAATACGATTCGACTGGCTGAAGTTACATTTTAGATGCATATTTAAATAAGTTTGAATTTACATCTTGTGAAACTTGCCAGTCATGTCACAGAGATAAGATGACCATAGCTCCGTTTACTGGAAACAGAGAAAGAGTTAGTGAACTCTTGGGATGATACATGTTGATGTATGTAGGTCCCCTGTCTACACTTGCCAAGACCGGTTCTTTGTACTTCATTACATTCTCTGATGATCTCTTTAGATTCAGACATATGTTCCTGTTGAAACACAAGTCCGAACCTTTTGAGATATTCACAGAATGTAAATTAGAAGTAGAGAACCAAAATACGGGTATAAGTATTATGTCCTTTGATGAGATCAAGGAGGAGAATACTTGAGCACGGAATTCTTGGACTTTTATAAAGGAGAATGAGATTCTCTCTCAGCATTACTCCTCCGTATACACCATAGCACGATGGTATATCGGGGCGGAGCAATCACACCCTATATGATAAGGTGTGCTCTATGATGAGTACTACTGAGTTACCTATTTCCTTTTTAGGAGTTATGCACTTGAGAAGTTGCATACCTATTCAATAGGGTTCAAATCAAATCAGTTGCCTACCGCTTCATATGTGATATGGAAAGGGAAGAGCCCATATCTTAAGTTGGTTAAGATTTGGGGTTGTCCGGGCTATGTCTAAAAGCATAATCCGGACAAGCTCGAGGCAAGGTCTGTTATGTAGAACTGGAAATGTTCCAGCTATACAAACTGCTGCTGATGATTTGAAAGAACCAAAGAATTCAATAGTTACCAACGAACCTCGGCCTCTCCGCCGATCTAGTAGGGTTCCTCACCCACCTGAGAGATACTTCGGTTTCTCGATGACAGTGGGAGCGAGGATTGCATCATGAGATGATAACCCAACTAGTTTCGAGCTGGCCATCAGGAGTAAGACTCTGTAAGAATGGCTGGATGCTTAGTGATTGGAACATTTTCTGACGTGTATATGTAAAAAGTAACGACAATCAAAAAATTATATTGACCGCAATCAAACTACGGTGTCGGATGTAGTTAATGAATGAGTGCGGATCGTCCACAGGGATTGCACAATTCAATTGTATTTTGATACGTTTGAAATGAAATGTTAAGCAACAATAAACGAAAACATGATTCAAGATGTGATTTGTATTCGAGTGTCACTATTCTTTACTCAAGAATCAAGAAACTATAAACAATCAAGAATCGGTAGTTTTGATAATATTTCCAATCAACAATCAAGAATATAAGTGAGGCTCGTAGGAATCGATCGGATCTTTAGACGTGATGTAATCTAAAGGGTTTCGTGTTCTTGTCCTTCGAAGAATTGATACTAGATCAATGGTGATCGACGAGAGTTAGGGTTTTCTTGATGAAATTAGGGTTTCATCTCTTAACCCTTGTTCTTTCGAGGATACCATTTATATTCTAGCCTCTAGCAATTTCAAGAAACGATCGGAACTCCCCAATCTCGAGCGATGTCGATCAAGAAAGCATCGCAACGAATTGGGTCGTCGATTCTTGAACTTGCTAGGGTTTACAAACTCGTGGGATTCAAGAATCGATTACAAATTTGTTACATCATCATACTAAAGATCGTCTCGACTCCTCGACGAGCGGAGTTTTATTCACACATCACCACACAGATAATATTCAAGATTTGTAAAGATAACATGATGCGGAATTTAAAGAAAACAAGATAAAAGAATATCACCTTTTATTTAATCAACAATTTCAATACATTCTTTCAAGAATCTACAAGAAGAAGAAATTGATCGTTGACTCGGCTTCGCTCGTCTCCGTGGATCGTGGATCTACTTTGATCTCTTGCCCGATTGAAGATCGGCTCGGCTCATAAAAGGGTTGAAGGCATCTTGCTTGGCTTGCACTCAAGATCTTGAATTGTGGTTGGATTTAGGGTTAGGGTTTCCTACAAGCTCTCTCACTAAACTTGAGGAAGAGGAAGATGAAGAATGGGATTGATTTTTTCTAAACTTTCCCAAGGTTGCCAAGATGTTCTAACATGAGAAATGAGTGAGCCTAGGGTCTTATTTATAGAATTCCCAAACCCTAGGCTTAGGTTTGAATTGGAACTTTCCCTCCCAAAGTTTGTTGAAGAGTTTCTAGAAGGAGTTTGTTAGGAGTTAGCTTAGGGTTTAAGCTAGGGTTTAGGGAAAGTTCTAGAAGTATTAGGCTAATGTAATGTAACTCAAGGTGTTTGCTGATCTGGTAGAAGTCTCTGGAGTTTTCTGGAACTTTGGATGTATTTCTGAACTGTGGGTCCTGGCAGAAGCATACTGGGCTAAAAATTAGCTGATGACGTCACCTATTAGCCGCGGATGCGCGGCACAAGCCAGCCTATGGCCGCGGATCCGCGGCTCATTGAGGAGGTTGGGCTCTGTAGATTCTTCAGTGGTCTTGGGCTTCTGTTTGTGGCTTCTTCTGATATTTATATTTGCAGTTCCCCTTCTGTGTTGATACCAGATTTGAGTTAAGTGAGTTTACGAGCAATTGTAATGGTCGAGCAATGTAATGATCGAGCAAGCTTCTCTTTTCCTGCATAGACTTCGAAACACGGGTTGCAAGATATAGAAAATATGCTATGTAATGCAATGCAGTCAATTTCCCTAGAAATGCCGGTTTTAAGGTCGAATACATGTAATCTGATATTTTGCGACCGATTTGCTAATATGTGAATTATGAATACCGTACACTTCTATATGGATGCAAATGATAAGGAAATTGCCGGTTAAAATATGCAATATTTTCGACTGATCAAATACCCCCAAACTTAATTTCGATCTTCTCGAGCGAATGTTTTATTAAAAAGAGAGAAGGAGAAAAAGAAAAACTAACTAGCACACTTTCGTAGGCAACACGATTGCACTGAGCTCGTGCAACAAGCCTTTAAACCTCTAGGTGTCCCTAGTAGGAGGAGTGTTGTCTCCTGAGGGTTTTCAGCGGATTGCACCCACAAAATCCAATAATAAAAGCAAGATCATGAATATTACATTTAAAGAAGAGAATTGTAAAAGAAAGACTTTGAAAATTAGGGTTTCCAGCTAAGCTAGCTTTTCGGTTGTCATGAGCCCTATCTTAATGGTCATGAAAAATGTCAGAAATCACGTCCTCCCTCAATAAAACATCATCTTATTCTTCATTCCTATCTTTATTCCAAACATCGATCATATCACCCTGCGTGTGTGTAAAGACATCCCTACACCCGGAGAATTCAATTCAAGCTATCATACCCTTGCCCATCGGCCTCAGTACTTCTTGGCAAACGAGATTGCTTACACACTTTCATGCGACCGTCAATACTTCTTGAGGTACTAACCGACCGATTACTAATGTGCTTGCATGCTTGGTGTATTTTCCTCGTCTTGCACCACCTCAGGCATAGCAGTGACTCCCAGACCAGTTGGTCTTAGGGCACTAGGTGAAGAAGCACCCTTTTGCTATATATTTTTATTGCCCTCGGTGATAACAAAACCAGTATCCATTTTTCTCACCACTTTAAAACACATATTTTTTTTCATACTTTTGGCTTTAAGACAAGAGCATTTCAAGGTATCCTCTACTATCCCAGGCTTCAAGACGTGTGTAAGTGCGAATAGCAGGGTAGCCACGTTCAAAATGTTTGGCTTCCAGAATAGAAACTATTTTTCAGACTTATTTTTATCCTCAGATTAGTGACATCCTTCATCTTACTAACCCTTGGGACAACGGCTCATAACTACTTATTACTAGTTCGTATAAGAAAACTTCTAATTTTCTTAGTTTTCTAAAAATTTTCTAATCTCATGGATGCAATTTTTCACTATCTAAACTTTCATTATCTTATTTATATACAAAAAGTGTAAATATTAAAATTATTTTTATATTTGAAAATTTTTAAATTTTTATGGGTTTTGAAAATTTTTCAATTTTTATAGATTTTTAAAAGAAATGTTTTTGTGCTTATGCAGATGATATGCAAATGATGCGAAAATAAGCACAAACCTCCCCCAAACTTGTTTTCAACAGTGTCCTCACTGTTGCCGACAGCTATATCTACAAAACCTGTAAATCTGGGGGGAATTATTAGTGGGGGCAAAATATATAAGTGAAGAACTTCCCCCAAACTTATCTTTCACTCACCTTCAAAAAAAAATGATGCAATGATATACTGGATATGAAGGTGAGACGGAGGAATTTTAATCCAAATAAACTGGCTCTTGTAAGAACAAGAGCTCCTCCGTGGGGTCAGTGGAAAAATACGGCTTTAATCTATGTCCATTAACTTTGAAAACAGTGCCGTTTTTTACATTTTCAACTTCTACTGCCCCGTGCGGGTATACAGACCGCACAACAAAAGGTCCCTTCCATCGAGATCGGAGCTTACCCGCGTGAAGGTGTAATCGTGAATCATAAAGAAGGACTTGTTGACCAGGTAAAAATGTTTTCCTTAAAATGCTTTTATCGTGAAAAACCTTAGTCCTATTCTTTGTGATTACAGCATTATCATAAGCTTCATCGCGGAGTTCGCTTAGCTCGTTAAGTTGCAGCTTCCGAAAGTTGCAAGCAAGGTTTAGATCAAAATTTATTTCCTTTATAGCCCACAATGCTTTATGCTCTATCTCGACAGGTAAATGACATGCTTTTCCAAACACTATCCTATATGGAGACATTCCTAGGTCGGTCTTATATGCAGTCCTGAATGCCCAAAGAGCATCCGTCAATTTGGTCGACCAGTCTTTTCTATTCTTAGCAACAGTTTTCTCCAGGATAAGTTTGATTTGTCTGTTTGAGATCTCAGCCTACCCGCTTGTTTGGGGATGATAGGGTGTAGAAAGACGGTGGTTGATTGAGTATTTTCGCATCAGAGTCTCGAAAGACCTGTTGCAGAAATGTGTCCCATTATCGCTAATGATAGCGCGTGGGTGTCCAAATCGCGAAAAGATATTCTCTTTTAAGAACTTAATGACAACTTTCCTGTCATTAGTGCGACATGGAATGGCTTCTACCCACTTTGAAACATAATCAACCGCCAGCAATATGTACAGATTCCCAAAGGAGTTGGGAAAAGGACCCATAAAATCTATGCCCCAAACATCAAACATTTCAACAACCAGAATGGGTTGCTGAGGCATTTCATTCCTCTGGGATATTCTACCCGTATACTGACATTGTGTACAGGTTTTGCAATACTCAAATGCGTCCTTGAATAAGGTCGGCCAGTAAAATCCACATTGCAAAACCTTTTCCGCTGTCTTTCTAGGACCAAAGTGACCCCCACAAGCCTGATCATGACAAAATGAAAGAACACTCTTGAACTCTTCATTCGGGACGCACCGGCGAATGATCTGATCAGGACAATATTTAAACAAATAGGGCTCGTCCCAGTAATAGTGTTTTACTTGGGAAAGAAAACGATATTTGTCCTGTTTTGACCAATCGCTAGGTATCAGTCCCGTGGCATGATAGTTCACAATATCCTTGAACCATGGTTCAGCGGATATGCTCAAGAGTTGTTCATCAGGGAATGAATCATTGATCGGCAGGGTTACAGGGGAAGAAACGATGCGTGAAAGGTGGTCAGCTACTACGTTTTCACATCCTTTCTTATCTTTGATAACAAGATCGAATTCTTGTAAAAGAAGGATCCAACGTATTAGTCGACCTTTTGCATCTTTCTTAGCCAGAAGATGTTTTAAAGCGGAATGGTCAGTATATACAACTATAGGTGAGCCGATTAAGTAAGGCCTGAATTTTTCTAATGCAAATACAACCGCTAAAACCTCTTTCTCGGTGGTTGTATAATTGATTTGCGCATCATTCAGGGTCTTACTAGCATAGTAAATCACGTGTGGCATCTTTTCGATGTGCTGTCCTAAGACTGCACCTACTGCAAAATCAGATGCGTCACACATCAGCTCAAAGGGGTAGTCCCAATTTGGTGATGATAAAACGGGGGCTGAAGTGAGTGAGTGTTTAAGTGAGTCGAAAGCTGTCTCGCAATCCGAGTCAAAATGGAAGGTCGTATCCTTGGCCAGGAGTAGTGTTAAAGGTCTAGCAATTTTGCTAAAGTCCTTTATGAATCTCCTATAAAAGCCCGCATGGCCAAGGAAAGAGCGAATATCTTTGACGCTTTTGGGATGAGGCAGGTTTTGAATGACATCTACTTTAGCTCTGTCAACCTCAATGCCTTTCTGTGAAATGACATGTCCAAGGACTATTCCTTCCTGGACCATAAAATGGCATTTTTCCCAGTTCAAAGTCAAGTTCTTCTCTTTGCAACGAGTAAGAACAGCGTCAAGATTCGCTAGGCAATCAGAAAAAGAGTCTCCAAAAATCGAGAAGTCGTCCATAAAGATCTCCAGAAAATTCTCTACCATGTCAGAGAATATCCCCATCATACACCGCTGAAAGGTAGCGGGAGCATTGCATAACCCAAAGGGCATGCGACTGTAAGCAAAGGTACCAAAAGGACAAGTAAAAGTGGTTTTATCTTGATCCTTTTTGGCGATGGGGACCTGATTATAGCCTGAGTAACCGTCCATAAAACAATAAAACTCTCGTCCCGCTAAGCGTTCCAGCATCTGATCAATGAATGGTAGAGGAAAATGATCTTTCCTCGTAGCAGCGTTGAGTTTTCTATAATCGATGCATACACGCCACCCAGTTTGGGCGCGTGTCTGAATCAACTCATTCGCTTCATTTGTGATAACTGTGATGCCGGATTTCTTAGGAATGACATGTATAGGACTTACCCACTGGCTATCGGAGATGGGGTAGATAATACCATTATCTAAGCATTTGACGATCTCTTTCATGACAGCTTCCTTCATGACGGGATTCAACCGTCTTTGTGGTTCTCGGGTCGGTCTGGCATCATCCATCACATGTATATGATGTTCAACTATCAAGGGACTAATCCCTTTGATGTCCGCCATACTCCAACCAAACGCCTCTTTGTTAGATCTCAATACCGATAAAAGGGCATTCTCTTGCTCTGATGCAAGAGAAGCGGAAATGATAACCGGTAATGACTCGTTCTCACCTAGATATGCATATTTCAGGTGAGAAGGTAAAATTTTGAGATCTAACTCAGGCGGAGAAATGATAGAAGGAAGGGTCATAGATTGATTTTTGGATCTACAAAGAAGCTCAGAGCCTGTGAAAGATACAGACTCGGGTGGAGAAAAGTCAGAAGTGCAGGACTCATGTGTAGCTAAAGTGTCCTCACTAAGATCTTGTGCAAAGTCAAACAGAGATGTGCTAATGTCATCGAGATCAGTAAAGCAAAGATCCTCAGCTCCACAACTATCGGGAGCGATCTCATGGACAGAGCACACATCTAAAATATGAGCAGAGGGTTCTGACGGCTGACTTCCAACTTTATAGATATTTAGTTCAATGGTCATATTTCCAAATGATAAATTCATTGAACCATTTCTACAGTTTATAACAGCGTTGGAAGTGGCAAGGAAAGGACGACCTAGAATCACCGGAATTTGGCCCCGGGGGTTTGCTACAGGATGTGTGTCGAGTACAATGAAGTCTACAGGGAAAACAAATTCCCCGACCTTTATTAACACATCCTCTAATTCACCCCTTGGTTTGGTGATAGATCGGTCTGCCATCTGGAGAGTGCAATGAGCAGGTTTCAGCTCTCCAATCCCTAATTGCTCATAGACAGAATAAGGTAACAGGTTAACACTCGCGCCAAGGTCTAAAAGAGCACGATTTATGTTTTTACCCCCAATCGAAATCGATATTGTAGGACAACCTGGGTCCTTTCTTTTCTTTGGAAGCTGGGGTATAAAAGCAGTGCTAATATTATTAGACATAAAGACCTTCTTCGGCACTTGGGTCTTCCTCTTCCTAGTGCACAAGTCCTTAAGAATTTTCGCATAAGCGGGGACTTGCTGAATCGCATCTAAGAGAGGGATATTGATGTTAACCTGTTTGAACATCTCTAAAATTTTCTCCATATGAGGACTCGTTCTATTAGCCCTTAGCCGGTTCGGGTAAGGTGCTTTCGCAATAAGCGCAGGGTCCATCACAGGAGAAGGAAAGGGGGGTAGACGAGGTCCCAAAAGAGGTGTGGGGACCGTCTGTGGAGAACTATAAGGGTTGGGTGAAGGTGTTGAGCCTAAAGGGAAATGGAGAATAGGCTCGTGCGAAGGTGGTTTGGTAGAAGAAGAAGGATCAGAAGGTGAAGTGTGTGTATGTGGGAAAGACTCAGCCGGGGTGTTGATATGATTTTCAGTATTATCAATATCTTCCCCGACATGATTGTTCAGCACTCTTCCCGATCTCAACGTTGTAATGGCATTTACATTGTAATGCCCAGGATTCTGTAGGGGTTGAGAGGGAAGTTTCCCTTTTTCTCTCGCACTCATTTCGGCTTTTAAGCGTGCGATTTCAGCTTCCATCGTGCGAATACTCTCAGCTTGGGACGCTGAGTTTTTCTTTATTTCACTGACGGAAGATCTAACCTCAGTCGAAACATCCATGAAATTTGATAAAAGTGATTTCATGGTTTGAGTGAATTGAGAGAACTCGTCAGAACAGGACTGCATAGGATTAGACTGTGCAGGAGTGTTGCCCTGATTTTGGAAATTTTATGACTGGTAGGGGTGCTGAGTGAGTTGTAGGGGTTGCTGTTGTGGTGGAGGAAGAGCCCTTTGAAATTGATTCGTGTTTGGAACCGTGTTTTGAGATTGGTTTTGGTTCCAAGCAAAATTCGGGTGGTTCCTCCAACCCTGATTGTAACGGGAAGAATATGGATCGTTTCGAGGTCTTTGAAATGCGGCATTAGAATGCTCGTGACCTTGAAACGCAGAGTTTAATGGACATTCTTCCGTTAAATGTGACGGATCAGAACAGCACCCACAAACAGTTTTGGGGAGCGACATTGGGTTTAGGGAGGCTGCTGCAAATTTGTGTTCCATAGCGTCGAGCTTCTTTTGCATTGCTGCCATTTCAGCTCGAACACCTATGGACACATCTATTTGGTGTACGCCACCCCTATTCAATGGTTGTGTTCCACTCTCCCAAATTAGTGATTTTTCAGCGAACTCTTCTAAGTATCGCCAGGGTTCCCCATCATCTTTGGTCATAAATGTACCTTGACACATGTTCTCAAGGCTCTGTTTAGTGCTAGGGTTACTGCCCTCATATATGATTCGGCAAAGCTCCCATCTCGGGATGCCGTGGTGAGGACATTGAACCAATAGATCCTTGAAACATTCAAAGTATTTTGAAAATGGTTCGGCAGGGAGCTGGGCAAATTGGTTCAGTTCGCTACGGATTCGAGCCGTCTTTTGGACTGGGTAAAATTTCTTAAGGAATGCAGCGACGAATTCTTCCCAATTCGTAATAGAATGTGCGGTGGTGTTATATAGCCACTTCTCGGCTATATCGCACAAAGTAAATGGAAGAAGTCGTAGACGCATCGCATCCACTGAAAGTTGTGACGTACCCATCATTGCGCATACGTTTTCAAATTTGGTAATGAAAACGTAAGCGTCCTCGGTCTCGAGTCCGTGGTATTTGGGTAAAAGATTGATATACTGGGGCTTAATCTCAAAATTATCCCCATTGGCTGGTAGTGTGGATAAGCAGGTCGAAAGAGGACCTCTATGTGGATAGCATCTTTCCTGGAGAGAAATGTGGGGTGGATTAGGATTCTGCGCACCAACGGACGGTGGCAGATTAGGGTTAAAGAAGTTTGATGGATTCGGATCCATCGGTGTGGGTGTGGTAATGGGTAAAGAAAAGGTAAATGGAGAATTATCGACTTCGGAGTCGATAAAAGGTACGCGGACTAAACGGGCACTAGAATCCCGTGTCCAGCCTATCTTGTACTAAAATGGGTTAGTACAAGTGGCAGCGTTGACTTATAATTAGGGGTAAAATGAATGCGGTGCTTGCTTTAAAAAGGGACGGATTTTGAAAAAATGATGTGACAAAACAAATGCAGCACACAAACCCTAGAATCTAGTGGTCACCTAGGTCCGATCTCTAGACCGCTCCTAACTGCCAAAAGACAAGCCGCAGGATAGAATCCTCCACTGCCTCTTTGTCCCCCTGTTGCCGGATAAGTGCCAGGTAAGTGGGAAGGAACCACCACTACAGTGGACCTAATTAATAACCACTAGCCTTAGACACACTCGCCTTAGGCACCACAAGAAAACGCGGATAAGCAATGAATTACCCACGACCTTCTCTTGTCCTATTGAGCGCGACAGTCCTTAGAGTCTTCTCTAGATTTCTTTTAGTTAATGGAGGTAATGCGGATGCAAGTTTGACGATTTTCGGGGCCTAGGAAGGGTAATGAAATCCCCACCTAATTTGGATTTGGCCGTGCCCCTTAAATTTCCGTATTAGAATGCAAACAACCAAGAAATCAAAATCACACACAATTTTATTTTTTGCCTTGCGGCGCTGCGATTTATTTGCAAAGAATCCTGCAGCAAAGGGTTAATTGGAGCTAAAAAGAGAGAGGGGAGAGAGCAAGAAATCACCTGCACTGAAAATTTTTCAGTGATCCCTCAATACAGCCGCGTTTCCGCCGCTCTAACCATGTATATGCCGCTCTTCCGCGGTCAGGTGTTGGGAACAGTGTACAATTTTTCAACAACTTCTTCCTGTTGCTATCTACAGCTCTCTGGTATATCCCAAATAATTTTTCAACAGCACAGAATGCTCCAGATCACCTTGCAGTCAAATCACAACACACGTGTAAGAGTTTGTACGAATTTTGATTTCAAGAAGTAAAACGTAATAATTCTTTCACTTCAAACTATAAATGCAAATGAATTAGCGCGATCCCCGGCAACGGCGCCATTTTGATTGGAACATTTTCTGACGTGTATATGTAAAAAGTAACGACAATCAAAAAATTATATTGACCGCAATCAAACTACGGTGTCGGATGTAGTTAATGAATGAGTGCGGATCGTCCACAGGGATTGCACAATTCAATTGTATTTTGATACGTTTGAAATGAAATGTTAAGCAACAATAAACGAAAACATGATTCAAGATGTGATTTGTATTCGAGTGTCACTATTCTTTACTCAAGAATCAAGAAACTATAAACAATCAAGAATCGGTAGTTTTGATAATATTTCCAATCAACAATCAAGAATATAAGTGAGGCTCGTAGGAATCGATCGGATCTTTAGACGTGATGTAATCTAAAGGGTTTCGTGTTCTTGTCCTTCGAAGAATTGATACTAGATCAATGGTGATCGACGAGAGTTAGGGTTTTCTTGATGAAATTAGGGTTTCATCTCTTAACCCTTGTTCTTTCGAGGATACCATTTATATTCTAGCCTCTAGCAATTTCAAGAAACGATCGGAACTCCCCAATCTCGAGCAATGTCGATCAAGAAAGCATCGCAACGAATTGGGTCGTCGATTCTTGAACTTGCTAGGGTTTACAAACTCGTGGGATTCAAGAATCGATTACAAATTTGTTACATCATCATACTAAAGATCGTCTCGACTCCTCAACGAGCGGAGTTTTATTCACACATCACCACACAGATAATATTCAAGATTTGTAAAGATAACATGATGCGGAATTTAAAGAAAACAAGATAAAAGAATATCACCTTTTATTTAATCAACAATTTCAATACATTCTTTCAAGAATCTACAAGAAGAAGAAATTGATCGTTGACTCGGCTTCGCTCGTCTCCGTGGATCGTGGATCTACTTTGATCTCTTGCCCGATTGAAGATCGGCTCGGCTCATAAAAGGGTTGAAGGCATCTTGCTTGGCTTGCACTCAAGATCTTGAATTGTGGTTGGATTTAGGGTTAGGGTTTCCTACAAGCTCTCTCACTAAACTTGAGGAAGAGAAAGATGAAGAATGGGATTGATTTTTTCTAAACTTTCCCAAGGTTGCCAAGATGTTCTAACATGAGAAATGAGTGAGCCTAGGGTCTTATTTATAGAATTCCCAAACCCTAGGCTTAGGTTTGAATTGGAACTTTCCCTCCCAAAGTTTGTTGAAGAGTTTCTAGAAGGAGTTTGTTAGGAGTTAGCTTAGGGTTTAAGCTAGGGTTTAGGGAAAGTTCTAGAAGTATTAGGCTAATGTAATGTAACTCAAGGTGTTTGCTGATCTGGTAGAAGTCTCTGGAGTTTTCTGGAACTTTGGATGTATTTCTGAACTGTGGGTCCTGGCAGAAGCATACTGGGCTAAAAATTAGCTGATGACGTCACCTATTAGCCGCGGATGCGCGGCACAAGCCAGCCTATGGCTGCGGATCCGCGGCACAAGCCAGCCTATGGCTGCGGATCCGCGGCTCATTGAGGAGGTTGGGCTCTGTAGATTCTTCAGTGGTCTTGGGCTTCTGTTTGTGGCTTCTTCTGATATTTATATTTGCAGTTCCCCTTCTGTGTTGATACCAGATTTGAGTTAAGTGAGTTTACGAGCAATTGTAATGGTCGAGCAATGTAATGATCGAGCAAGCTTCTCTTTTCCTGCATAGACTTCGAAACACGGGTTGCAAGATATAGAAAATATGCTATGTAATGCAATGCAGTCAATTTCCCTAGAAATGCCGGTTTTAAGGTCGAATACATGTAATCTGATATTTTGCGACCGATTTGCTAATATGTGAATTATGAATACCGTACACTTCTATATGGATGCAAATGATAAGGAAATTGCCGGTTAAAATATGCAATATTTTCGACTGATCACTTAGTGATCTGAGATGGAATCCATGTACACCAACAAAGTATGGACTTTGGCTGCTATATCTGAAGGGTTAAATCCCCATCAGGAGCAAGTTTATCTTGAGAAGATTACTTGGTGTAGATGGAAAAGTTGAGACTTTCAAAGCTAGACTTGTTAAAGCTTTTTGCCATCGACCAGGCGTGGATTATAATGAAATCTTTTCAAGTGGCTATGCTTAAGTCCTTCCAGATCCTACTTGCCACGGCTACATACCATGACTACGATATCTGGCGGTTGGGTGTCATGACTGCTTTTCTAAATGATGTTTTAGAAGAGAGAGTCTATAAGTACACAGCCAGAGGACTTCGTAGACAGTGGGAGCAGCGGAAACGTATACAAGATGCTTTATAGGATAAAGCAGGTATCGCGGAGTTGGAACATCTGTTTTGATGTGTTAGTCAGAGAGTTTGACATCATCAAAATGGTAGATGAACCTTGTATAAACAAAGAGGTAGTAGAGAGTATAGTAACGATCCTCGTAGAGTACGTGGATGACATACTCTAGATAGGGAAAGAGTTTCCTATGCTACGTTCGGTCAATCTACGCTTATCACAATGATTCTCCATATAGGATCAAAGTGATACCTCCTAAATCCTGGGTTTTGGATCTATGAGATAGATCTAATTGGATGTTAGGATTCTCACTAGTTGTAGTGAGATGGTATCAATCGAACCTGGGGAGAATCACTGGAAGGGTTCCAGGGTAATAAAGACGACTGAATGTTAGTCGCAGGCATTGTCTTTACCCTTAGTAAAGGGACGGTATGTTGGAAAAGTTCCAAGCTAGATACCGTGGCATACTAGACGATAAAAGCTAGATACATCGCTACTTAAGATGCTACCAAAGAGGCTGTTTGGGTGTATATTGGTTCATGAGATGAACTACGTTCCTCCCATTGTGAGACAATGGAGTTGTGGCTTATGCCAAGGAACGTCCGTCCCATCAGTGATCCAGACATAATCTAAGGCAGTATCACCTGATCATGGAGATGGTTGATCTCCAGGGTGATCGAGGTTAGGAGAGTAGACTCAGAGGACAACACGGCGGATCCACTCACAAAGGACTTTTTCCAGAGAGAGACTTTTATGGGATGGTTGAGTATAAGATACTACAACCACTGCTATCAGATGGCCCTAGTGCAAGTGGGAGATTGTTAGTTATATGTATGCCCTAGAGGCCATTACTGTACATTGGATGTATATTGTAGTGGATGCTGGGACATATATAGGGAGGACTTTCTTGCTCGACATGATAGTATGCTATCTGGTTACTCTTTACCTTAACGTGTACATTGATTGTCTCTCTGTAACATGTTGGTAAAGCCCTTAGGATGTGTACTTCACTACCTGGACTATGATGCGGATCATACTAGTGAGGACATGGTAGTCCATAAGTACATCCTTCAAGGTCCCTAGTCGTGGGTGTATCGAGACGGGGCATCGATATACAAGATTAGACTAGCGTATACCTTCTCGACCCATACAGATGGGCGATGGATGATCCCATATCCATTGGTGTTTGACATCAGAGATGATATACGGGTGCTCAGTGGAGACTGGGTACACTGGACGGACTCGCCGAGAACTCCCAGATGGTATTATACCTTACGTCAGATGGCAGTTCTCTGGTGACACTCGTACAGAGTAGTCTGTTGACCCGAGATCGTCATAGAGTCTTGTGTGGTTCCCACTGTGCTTTGATTTCCACCTTACCACGTCCAAGAGGGCGTGCAAAACGGTGGTTTTTGGGTACAGTCCCGAATCACATGGAGGCAATGAGCGATAGGAGGGGATTCGTCTCTCCCGGTATAGGGAGTTGATGTTGCGCTGTGTTCGATTGGCTATAACCGGAAATCCCTGGCCAGGGTTGCTGAGATTTACTGGTAAGTGTTACCTGTAGTTTCTCGAATTGTTATAGACCTCATATCGACACGACTTATCGAGCTATTGGGGTCTGACGTTTACCACCCCTAGGCGAGATATGCGACATATCAGACGACGAGACCGGACTGTACGGTAAGTGTTACTGGTTGGATTCACAGGAGTATGAGCGGGCTTGCTCGTCGATCTTATGATCGCTCAATACCCGGGTGGCCGTTACGTTTAGCAGACCGCTTGCGGCTTCTGGGTGCTTGATATGATCATCACCTGCTACCGGCGTATTGACGAGTCTTTAGAGTCCTACACAGAGGTTTCCTGGCTCAAGCGAAACGAAATAGGAGAGCATAAGAGATATGTGCAGGACCGAGAATAACGCGTATATGTGATACCGTATTCCATTCTCGCGATGAATGTATCGAAAGGTTGTATGCGATATAACCTAGTTATCGAATCAAGGATTGATTCGGTAAGCCGATACATAGGATACTAGTCGGTTATATGCGATATGACCGGATCGTTAAATCAAGTGTTGGTTTAATGATTTAATGTATAATTATATATTTGATATATTACTTTGCATTAACTAGTATAGGTTCACTTTAAATGGATTTTCTCACTTGAATTGTGCAAGTTGTATATGTGATATACTTTTGTGCACATGATTGTATCATGTTTGCTGATACATGCTTATTTGGTTAAGTGTAAAGAACTAAACCATGGTTAAATTGATGATTAGGGTTTTGCTTATTCATTCATTTATTTATTTATTCTTGTTGGAAATTAAAAGGATAAATTGATATGGTGGCTTTCTTTGTATCTTTCATGAAGCTTCATGAAGTGTTGAAAGTTTGACCACTTTTGTCTCATGCTTAACCCTAACCATTCCACTTAACCATGATTCATTCTCTACACTTAACCATGGTTTGTATATGATAAGAATTCATTTTTCTTTTCTATTTTTTTTCCTTATCATAAGATCATCTTCTTCTTCTTCTTCTTCTTGAAGATGAAGAAGCTTGATTCCATCAATGGTGATTTGATGAAATGAGTGAGAAATCCAATTCTAAAGTGAACCCACCTCCTATTTCTTCATCCTCTACCTCTTGCCAATTAGTATAGGGTGTTTTCTTCACAAGTTTCATGACTTGGTGAAGTGGGAGCTTGATCTTGTGATGCCTCGACGTAGATCATCTTCGGCATCGAAGCCGACGACCAAGCCCGCCCATTTCTCCGATGAAGCCGACGCTAGAGCCCGGGATTCTATTTGGACAGCGAGGAGACTTCATCATGGAGCTATGGAGGTGGAGGACCGGATCTACAAAGGTTGTATTTCCGTTCTTTTAGTTAAGTTGTTAACTAGTTTCTTGTTTCGCCTAAAATTCTAGTTAACGATCCGTATTAGGGTTTCTCGGCACTTGTAATTTTTTAAATTGGCATGGTTGATGCCTTGTGAGACCTCATTAGTGTGCCTAGGAACCCTACACTCGCATCGGGGTAGGCGAACGAACCACCTGTCCTAGTCATTAATCCTCGGGTGACTAGCGACCTTCTATCATCTATTAGTACAACTCGTCCCGCAATAGCTCCAACATATGGGGCGATATCTCATCACTCGCAGCAACAACTGGCTCACTCGTCTGCACGCTGAACCGTGCCTCAATCATCATGAATAAGCAATACACCAACGGTCATCAAAATCTGGCTGGCCTCTGTCAGTGGCTCAATCCTCTAGTGTCGATCAGCACATCCGAGTAACCTCATAAAGGCGATCCGCCAAACGCTCGTGGCGTGGAAACACAGTAAAAAGACACATCTCCGCAATCGTGTGTCGCCGGAATTTCGCCCTGGTCAGTCCTCGTTCGTGACGAGCTCGTGCTGACCGCAACTCTAGCCGTAGCTCTCCCTGCCCGTAATCGTGGCAGCAAAACCATAACTGGTACTGATGAGGCTAGATCGGAATGAATATAATACTGAGCAAAGAAATGTACATCCTAAAGCTCCTTAAGTGGAGTGGCGTGTCGTAAGTATGCCGCGGAACATACCCACGGTACGTCACTCTACTTTAGTCACCTATTCCATCAACCAAGGGTCATCCTACGTTCCGAAGGTAAAACCTAACGCTCTGATACCAACTTTGTCACGTCCCGAAAGTACGGAATATGACCGGCACTTAAACTACGAACGTCTCGAGGCGTACGTAATCTAAGTAAGCCGAAAACCCAGAAATCCAAACCAAGAAAAGTAGTAGAGTGAAGGAAAAACCAATTTAAATCAAGTAGTTTTAATAGCATAAGCCGAATTATGCGTTTTTAAAACATCAAATATTTCTTGAAAATTTCGGCAGAGTCTCCTTTGTAAATACTGGCTCCCAAACGGGATACAATATGAATAGTATACGAAATCAATAAAAGGCATCCCCAAGCGGGAGCTAGCTCTTCGTCAATCGACGGTCACAACCACACAAGCAATATAATATACAACGCCAACGGCGAGAATCAAAAACTTAAAACCACAAGAAAACCACATAAATAAAACGCGCGACTCTAAGGTCGAAAGAATAACATCACTGGTCTCTATCTCTGAAATAAATACTTGTTTGGTTGATGGAACTTCTAGATACAACAGAGTAATAATATACAAGTTATCTAATGGGGGGTACGATACAAGTAAACCCACCTACTAGCAAATCACCCGAAGGAAACTATGCCCGCAAGCCGTAATGAAACCTATACGGCAAACCTGCAAGAAACTAGGGCACAACGGGGGTGAGTTGCAAACTCGTGAATAGAAAAACATCTACGCACAGAAATCGCATAAATAACACAACCTAGGTCAATGATCATAATATATCCTCAAGTATATGTATAACATGCAGCCTATAACAATGGCTAGGGTAATATCTAATCCGAGTGTAATCTCATGTGCCCGTGTCAGTGCCTCAGGCAGCAATATATCATATGAATGAGGTATGAATGCATGAAAACAGAATACAAGTAAATGAAGAAACAGTTTTCATAAATTAGCGAGATTTCCTTTGTATTTTTAAAATGAAATCAGCATCAACAGTGTCTAGCATCGACATAAAACATAAATCTCAATGTCTCAAAACCTCAGGCTCCGGCTATCCGGACTGGCCTGTATCATCAAATCTCAGTACCTCAATATCTCGAAATCTCAATGTCTCAATCTCAATATCTAGGACGCCGTCAGTCCAGACCGGCCCCTACCATCCATCTCAAGGCCACGACGGTATCCTCCGGATATCCGACGCGTCGGGTAAAATCACCGGTAGGTAGTCTCCCCCTGCCAGGCTCATCGTCATCACCACGAGCTTCTTGCCCCGGGGTACCTTACCGGGTCCACCATGTACCCGAAACGGTTCATCCAACTCCTCGAATCGGGTCTCAAAATCCATCAGCAAACTCATGGTGGACGACTCATACATCATGGGAAAAACCGCGCTTTTTATTTAAAAAGAGAAAGAAGAAGTTTGTATATGTTTTGCGGTTTCCCCCAAATCCAGAAAATCTCATGGAAATCCGAATCCAAAACCTCAATAGCACGTAAAAGTGAATATATGCATGAGAATCCATGAATGCGGCATAACAATGAATAACAGTATGCATGAAGTAGCAGGTAATAACTACAATGTCTAAACTAACATATAAGGCAAGTACACTAATATCATGTCTAAACTATTAGCTAACAGGCTATGTCAAGCAATAATATTTTCTAAGGTGTACGTGACATGGCAATTACCGATGAAGATGTGTGTGAGCCGGCAAGTAAGTGTACGTGGTACATACGCATCATCGGTAATGGTGCTGGTGTCCTAACCACAAGATATCAACAGTAGAATATGAAGCATAATATAAGCATGTGATGCGGAGCGAACAACAATAATGAGCGGGAGCTGAATACTAGACGCAACGATAACTAATCTGCATTAACCTAATATAAGTCCTACAATGGTGCCTTTTGAAAAAAACACGAATCGTGGGGTTTTGAAAATAGGGGCTACGGTGTTTTTATGAAAAGATACGTCTTTTGAAATATCCGTAGGATCCCTTGGGCAGTCTTTTAAAATACCCACGATTCGTTAGTTTTTGAAATAGGTAAGAATCGAATCTAATCTAACAACTAAACTAAACTAAAGGACTAAGTTAACAAGCTGGACTGCAGGTAAGGAAACCGCCTAACATCTGGGTCGATACATATACATACCTGTATATATATTAGTCGGCGATCCCGCCTCAATAATATCATATCCGATACCATATCTATAATCACACATCCTAAGTCAAGAGTGCGGATCAATCATCAAAATATAGCTCGTACGTAAATCCGTCGTAAGGCATCCCCAAATCTGGGTACGGGTCAAAATCATATTCATCACACTATTCATCCGGTATCCTCTTTATCAAAGATCATAGTTTAAGGTACTGACCTATGCCTAATACAATACTAATATCATCAATATAGTCGTGATCTGACTACTGATCAACAGTCTCGTACAAACCGATATCATCAGCACATATCATCATCAAGGGGTATACATCGCCCAATACAGCCTAAGATCAATATCCTAGCGTATCATATCTCATATCACGATCACATGTCGACCACTTTATTTATAACACTATTCACCCGTATCGTCGCCCCAAGATCCGCTATAACACCAGGACGTACCTCAAGTACGAATCCTGCCATATCACCGATATCACAACCACAAAACAAATCTCATCGACTCAGCTCAATCCCAAGTATCATCCTCAAATCCTTATGTGAACACATAGTCCCATACCCATGTGACACATAACAATAAAGAATCCCATGAGCACATATAAATAGGAATGTATGCAAGTATGTATGTGTGTATGTGTAGTGCAACACTACCCTAGGGTTCGCAACACTAAAATAATCCAACACACCAATATCCATCCTAAACATCGTTATTAATCCCAAATAACATATAATAATTGTTGGTGTGTATACGCATCCGTATACACCACCACGGACTGCGGGGGTGCTATACGCCATCCACCCGACTTCTCCCCGTAGATATAAATCTACTCACCTGGTCCTCACTCGCCGGTGCCGACGTCGCCACGCGCTTGCTTGTCGTCTCGAAGTCCACATGGGGTACCTACATATCATAACGCACCGTATCGTATTAAAATCCGACTCATGACCAAAACTACTCACGAATCCCACATAGGTCAAAACCTGTGGTTGCTTTCACAAATCAATCCAAAAACCCTCGACGTCGGCGTACAAACGCCAAACCATCGAGAAAAACCCGAAAACACTCATTTGCACGATCGCAAGCACTAATTATACTATAAAATAGGTTAAGATTCACAAAAACCTCGAACTCACTTTAAAAGCCATTTTTCCGAAAATCTAGCAAGCAAAAATTACCCGTTTTAGTACAAAACTCGACGTTTAAACAAATCTAGCGGCAACAATATACACTCAATATCATAACCAAGTCATATAAACCATTCCAACAATTTATTCTCCTCAAAATATATACATTTACAAAACCTAGTTAACAAAATTAGCACAATTTCCCATTTTAGCTCAAAATTTGGGTTTTAACCAATAAAAACATTTCAACAACTTTTTTGTGGCCAAAATGCTCACTAATTAACTTAATTAGGTCATACAAATAAGCACTACTATTTTATCTCACTAAAATATATACATTTCAAAAAAAACTAGTTTGCAATTTATATAATTATTACAAATTTAATTTAACAAAAATGCAACTAGCAAGTAGATTAATTTTTGCACTTAGGTTACACTTTACATGACTTAGCATGTTAATTACCCTATGCAAACATAAACATTTTAATAAAACCCTAACTTGATTTTAAAACCCAATTCTAGAATTTCCAAACCCTAACTTGAAAATTCATAACTAGCAATTCAACCACTTAACACTTGAATACAATAGCTTTAAGAAATTAACTAACAATTTAAGCAAAAAGGGTTAGAATTTATACCCAAGAGATTTGAAGATCCACAAGCACACATAGCCTCCCAAATTGAAATCTTGTTTCCTAGATCCATGCAATTTTGGCTAATGAGAAATGGGTAGGAATTAGATTTTGATTTTGTGGGATATTTTTGAAGCATTTTGGTTGATTTTGGAGATGAAATGAAGTGGAAACTTGGTGGGGAAAATGAGGGGGGGCTGCTGATCATTTCGGCCAGAGGATGGGGGTGGGGAGAGGTGAGAGATTTGGGTAAAAATTCCATGGTCAAAGCCCCTCCCAATTACCATAATACCCCCACCTACATAAATATATAATAAAACCTTGATTTTAACCATTCTTTTCACATGAAAGATGACAAAAAGGAGGGGGAGGGAGTGGGCTGCTGTCATGTGGTGGTGGGGCCGGCCATGTGAGTGGGTGAGGATGTGTGTAAGGTTGCAAAGAAAATTCCATGCAAAAAGAACCCCTCAAGTTACCTAATTGCAAGTTTTCGCTAATTTCACCAAAAAAAAGCCTTTTTCGTCGATATTTTCTAAACCGTTTTGGCAAACCATTTCATTTCAAAAACCACATGATAAAATTTTGTTTAATGTGTGATGATACACAAAATTTGTTTCAACCCATTCCAGTTTGTAATTTTCCCTAATTAAATGTATTAGTGACGGCTTAAAATAATATTAAAAATAATTTTTTTCGGAAAATTTGAAATTTCGCCAGTGGTTCAATAAACATCAAATACTAGTAATTACATAGCTAGAATATGTATATTTAATTTTATAATAAAAATATTTGTATTTTGAATTTTTACAGAAAACCCCCTTATTTTACCGATTTTCCGAAATTTCACCGAAACGATTTTCAAAACGTTACAACTCGATCGTCAAGTTTGCTAAAAGAGACGACCAAGAATGATGTAGAGAATGAGTAGAAGACTTTGTCTCACTTCGTCCAAAGCCGTGGACGATCGGTTAACGAAGTTTCTAATCGAAATGAAATGGAATGAGAAATGAACTATGAAATTTCCATGTATCCAAAACTTTAATCTTTTCTTTCAACAACCATAATCTTTTCTCTCTAGTCAAGTGAGGAGGAGGAGAGGGGGCCGGCCACTTATAAGGAGGTGGGGGGTGAGTGTAGGAGAGGGGGAGGTGACAATAAGAAAATATCTCTAGTGTGAACACAAAGTGTGAACACACTTAATGAAATGATGAATCATTAACCTAGTCATCAAGCATTAATGGAATCATTAAATGCAACCATGACTCACTAAACACCTCACCACTTCTAGAACCTTCTAGAAGCTTCCACACTCATCTCAAGAAAAGATAAATCCGTATTTAACCAAATGTTAAATACGGCTGATAGAAAACTGGAAACTGGCAACTTCCAAAAGTGATGCCGAAACGAATTTCAGGATAACCCCGTAACTGTATAAATATACCCGCATTTGTATTACGACCGAATACAAATGCAACTGAGACAAAGATATTATATCTACTCAATATAATACTCGGACCCGGCTTAAACCAAAGCCGACCAGTATCATCTGCCCGAAATATGACACGTACGTAAACGCACGTGCATTTTCCGAACCCTGCCATAAAACCATACAGCCTCTACAACGTTTCGCCCGAACTTGGGAAACTGTCTGTGGTGGACTCTAATGACTCGTCAGTACCCTGGCAGTGGGTTTAACCACAAACCGTCAGCGGCACTAGCTATGTGTAACGGCTGCCCATGGACTGACCTCAAGGGAGGCCGATGAGCGAACTCATCCGGAAACCCTACTGAGCCTAACAGTGACAATGTATATACAGTCCGGTCCGTTCGTCTATGAGTATCACATATCTGCCTAGGGGGCTAGTAACGTCAGACCCCCAATAGCAGTATAAGTCGTGTCGGAGTGTAGCCCAATAACACCCTGAGATACTACTGGAGTACCTACCAGTAAATCTCCTGCCACGGCTGTGGGCTTTGTGTAATGGCTCTCCTAGACACAACACGATCTCGCCCCCAATACCGGGAGAGACGAATCCCCTGCCGATCCGCTCACGTGCCTCCATGTGGCTCGGGACTGTACCCAAAAGCTACCTGTTTGCACGACTCCTTTGAGCCGTGGTAGGGTAGAAATCAAAGCACAGTGAACTCACACGAGACAAATGACGACCTCAGGTCGATGAACTAACCTGTACACATGTCACCAGGGAACTGCTATCTGACGATATGTATAATACCAACTAGCAGATTCCCGGCGAGTCCTGTCCGGTGTACTCATAACCCAATGAGCACCTGTATACATCTTAGGTGGCAACTGACACCAGTGGCTTGTGAGACCGGCCACCGCCCCTCGTCGGGGTCTCGACTGTATACACTAGTCTACTCCAGAGTATCGATGCCCTGTCTCGAAACTCCCACGACTAGGGACCACAATTAAGGATATGCATATAAACTACCCAACTCTCACGTATATGATCGCCATCATACTGTTGGTAGTAAAGCAAGATCCTAAGGGCTCTGTCAAAGTGTAACATGTAATCAGTCACCTGAACATGTACACGACTGATAAAGGCAAACCAGATAGCATACTATGATCTTGAGTAAGACTGTCCTACTGGTATAGGTCCTCCGCAATCATTGCAATCACGTACCTGCAATCCAATAATTGACTCTGAGGGCACTATCTCCTACAGTTTGTGCACCCCACCTTGGGTCTATCCTAGGAGCAAAAACAGGAAAAAGAAATAATACAACGGAGGCTACAACCGCAACCTGGATGAGCCCCGCAAAATAATATTACAACTTATTACAATTACATCAAATGAATTAATACAATAACCCATCACAAAACCCGGCTAATCATCACAACATTCCAACACAGTTCATATCCACAAACAGTTAAAAAACATTACAGATATGTGCAACCCCCTGCCAACCGACATACTAGCAGTTAGGGGAGGTTTACGAACACATAATCCAGTTCACAGATATAATCAAACAAGCAAACATCGTATAATTTCGATCGATTAAACACATTAAATTTTGCTCCAATACTTCTCTGCAAATCTGAAACCTGAGCAAAAATTAAATCATACCAGAAAATACAAAATATCACAAAAGATGCACAGGGAAAAACTGGGCTGAATCGGCCCCAACTCGGCCGCGGATCCACGGCGGATCGGTGGGATCTGCCGCGGTTCCACGGTTTAGTTGCCGATTCAGGAGCCCATTTTTTCTCTGTGTTCTTATATTTTCATGTGGGTTAGTCTGCAGTCACCTGAAAAATTTTTGGACCTCATTTTAAAATCGACAGAAACTATGTGATATCGGGGTTTTTTCCGGTTTGTTTTCCGTTCGAAATTCATACGACTTTGCAAGTGTGTTAATTATTGTTTAGTGAGGCTCTGATACCACTGTAAGTCGATATACAACACCCCACGAGTTGCGGGGAGGCGGAAATATGAAAAACGATCTTGTTTTGTATGTAAACATCGACTAACCGAAGATCTTTTCTAAACGATAATTAACAATAAGCATAGTGTTCTAAGCTACTATGTAAAAAGAGATTATACCAAATGATTCTAGTCCTTCGTCTTTATGATCTCTAAGTCCTCCTCGGCCTCCTATCCGTGATAGATGATCCACCCAAGAACCCTAATCTATGCTATAACCTCTAAACTTGAGGTTACTTAGCTTCTCTAGTTGCTAATCAAAGTAACTAAGATGATATAGAGTTAGGTTATGAAGTGTTTAGTCTATACTAATCCTTGGTCTCAACTCATGAGTGGTAGGATTAGGGTTTGATGAAGGAGAGAGCTTGAGGAGAGAGAAGGTGGAGATGATAATGATTTGAGAAAAGCTTCTCACTTGAATATATAAAGCAAAAATGAATTATCAAATAAAATCAATTAAATGATTATTCACCATGCTTCATTTATTCAACAAGAGTGATTCATCATGTGAGTCATTAGATCATTAATGATGCATTTAATGATATGATGAATCATACAAATGAGTCACTAAAGCAATTAATGAAAATGCCACCTTAACCCCTCATGTCACCATCGTTCTAGAAGCTTCTCGGAAAATTACGAGAATGCCCCTCGCATCCGTGAAAACACGGAAAAACTTTAGACTGTATTAATCCAATAACCTGATACTAGAATCTGGCTTAAACCAAGGCCGGCTAGTAAAAACCGTCCGAATGTCGTACGTGCGTTTAAACACGTATGCGTCCGAACCTTTGTCGTAAAACCATACGACCTCTATATCTTTTCGCCTGGGTTTGGGAAATCTCTGTATGGGACTCTAAAGACTCGATTACTACGCTGGCAGTGGGTTTAACCACAGACCGCAAGCGGCACTAGCTGTACGTAACGGTCCCCAGATAGTTGTCGATAAGAAAGCCGATGAGGTAACCCATCCGAAATCCTACTGAGCCTGTCCGTGACAATATCCGTGCAGTCCGGTCTGTTCGTCTAAGAGTATCGCATGTATGGTCTAGGGAGGTGGTGGACGTCAGACCCTTAATAACCGTACAAGTCATGTCGGTATGGCTCAAGACCATCCGAGAATCTACTGATCAGTCCATCAGTAATTCTCAATTACCCCTGGCCAGGGACTTATGGTAATGACCAACCGATCACCGTGCGATATCAACTCCCTATACCGGGAGAGACGAATCCCTAACAGCCGCTCACTGCCTCCACGTGGCTCGGGACTGTGCCCAACTAAAACCTGTTTGCACGACTCCTTTGAATCGTGGTAGGGTAGTAATCAAAGCACAGTGGGAACTCATACGAGACAAATGACGACCTTAAGTCAATGGACTATCTGCACACATGTCACCTGAGAACTGCTATCTGACGTTAGGTATAATACCATCCAGTCAGTTCTCGGTGAGTACTGTCCGGTGTACTCACACCCAGTGAGCATCTGTATACAATCTTAGGTGCACTCCACCAATGGCTGCGGGACCAGTCCATCGCCCCTCCTCAGGGTCTAGATATGTATACACTAGTCTACTCCGGAGTATCGATGCCCAGTCTCGATACTCCTGCGACCAGGGACATCTAAGGATGTGCCTATTGACTATCCAGCTCCCACAAGTATGACTGCCATCACAACGCCGGTAGTCAGGCAAACACCCTATGGGCTTTATCAACGTATATATATAAATACCAAGTAAAATATATTATACGTTAAGACAAAGACAAACCAAATAGCGTACTATCATATCAAGCAAGATTGTAATGTACATACATATCCCTAGCATCCTATACAATGAAGGCCTCTAGGGCATATATATCCAACACTAGGAATTTTTAATTCTACTCAAGTGTTGAGTTTTCTGGGATGTATTGGGGACTCGTTGATTCGATCGGATAATTTAACTTCATTTAATTTTTTTCCGGGTAATTTTAGAACGTGTTAAAAAGTTCGAACGGATATCAACAACTCACTTTTTCCCCTGTCGGAAAATTTTTCAAAAGTTGAATTTTTTTCCTCGAGTTTGAAACTTCTGAAAAATCATGCAAGTAACGCGGTGGACCCTCTAGAAGAACACAAACCTTAACTCGATTATGTGACCGTCTGAACCGTCTCTAAACCTTAGGGTTTGGGGCAGTACGGCGTTGCCACATGTGAGGCGTTGGCTTGACCCTTCTACGGCTGGACCATTGGTACTGTGGCATGTGATAAATGCTTTTAAAACTCCGCTCAAGTGTTGAGCTATTTTGGAAAACTTGGGTATTTGATTATTCGATCAGAAAGTTTAACATTGTCTATTTATCTAGAATGTGATACAATATTTGGAATCCACAAGTAGTTATGAGATAACTAATTTGAATGTTATAAATCTAGCAGTTCAGTCTCAAATGATCGGTTGCCACGGAATTTTGATGTGATCAAAAGTCCGTCGCAATCATGTAGCGTACGCGGATACTCACAGGGTAAACTTAACAGACAGCCACGCCCCATAGCCCCGACCAAGTGACTATAGGAGAACCCCGTCGCCAAAAGCATCCGTTCGGGTGCTCGCGGCAGTGGTGTTCCGCCTTAGTGCACTTCGTCGACGGCATCCGGGGGTGCGACCGTCTACTAAAGTTTGCGACGAGCATTCGATCAAGATGTCGGGAATCTTGTTGAATTGCCCGACTTGATATTGAAAGAGTTTTCGATAATGAGACTAAAATGCGAGGTTTATAATTGTTAGGCATGCGATGTCTAAGGAATTCATTTGGTTAGGCATGCGATGTCTAAGAAGGTTGCGGATTCCAACTGTTGTAGTTTTACACTTTCTTTTCTGCGACCGTAAGAGTAGTATGTGGTGTATCGCCAGCTTCGTTGCTATACATCAACGACAATCGGGATACGCATACTTTCTTACGTTGATGATATGTGATATTATGTGTTGCTGTGATATGTTATATTGGATCGTCGTGTTCTGAATAGCCGGGGGTTTTATGTGAGATGAGAGTTTTTCTTTTTCATTCATGTAAAATTCATTTGTATGTAATATTCTTTTATTGGGGCACTTCCGGGCTGAGGATGATGTCACCATTGTATATTATTTACTTTTCCGCATTAGGTAGACCCAAGGCGGGGAGCACAAGTAACCGGGTTCTAGGGTCCAGTGGGAGACCATCTCGAGGAGTCGAGACCGGGTCTCCTAACCCTAGAATTGGCAGTGTTGCTTGCCGCTCTCGTAGGGGTCTAGGGATGTGGGTTTGGCTATTCATTGCGACCGTAGAATCCGTGTTTTATACAGGCTCGTATTAAAACACGGAGTCCTAGTATATCCAATATTTCATATATGTTCTTCTGCTGCAATGTTCTGTGATGAGATTATATTACTGCCTGAGACGAATGTTTATATTATAAATATGAGATATATGTTATATTGCAGATTTCGTTTCAAATGTTATACTTGTGAAGCATAATAAAATGGGACTTCATTAATGAGATTAATGAAACTAAAAGAAACCTAAAGATGTTGTAGAAACTTGTCTCAAAAACTGGTAGCTCTAGTTCTTGCTTTGCATAGCGGTGTTCCTTGTAGAGCATCCAGCACCTTATTCGATAAGGAAAGAGCCGAGATCCCTTCACCGGGAGTGACCTCTTTAGTGAAACTAGGAGATGCTACAAACTCGGTTTGTCTTTTGATTGTTTCTATAGATTTTTCTTTGCATAGTGATATTTGTGAAATATCCTGCACCTTATTCGATGAGGAAAGAGCCGACGATCCCTTCACCGGGAGTGACCTCTTTAGCAAAACTAGAAAAGGCCTCAAAAACATTCCATTTAAAATCACTCGATTCTACAATGATATCAAGTTCATTACGCAAAGGGTTTTCTTAAAAACCTGTCGTAGCCCTCTGTCATTTCAGATAAGTAGTATTTAGTATTCGTGCTGCATTTGTTGACCTCTGTCAAGGCGTAGTGTGCGGTAGCTGATTAGTGTTTATCTGTATAAACATATCATGTGATTGGATTAGGGTAGTCGTGCGACTTTGTTGACCTTGTCAAGGGTCGTGTGGGTGGGTTTAATTCATATCAGGAAATGACGGGTTGAACTTGACTTGCGGTCTATGGTTTGTTGACCTTGTCAAGGTCATAGATCGCTCGGGGTAAAATATTATTGGGAATTTCAAGTGTTGAAATTTGCAATGAGATTGCATACCTTCTATGAGATAGTTGGATCCCGATACCCGCTGCGAGTAAGAGTTACTCCTGAAAAAGTTTTACACATTACAATTAGCCGATCAAGTAGGTGTCTAGAAAGGTGTTAATGGGGTTACGCCTCTGGGAAAACGAGGTTCATTTTAATTAGGTCCATACGAAAGCACGGGGAACCTCCCTCAAACTACCGGCACTGGCCTGGCTGAAAGATTGGCGAACTTGTAGCGTATAATTAATCCCGGCTAGTCTTTCCTTTTAGGGTTTGAAGGAAGATTTGACTCAAACAGTGGGAGACATCCTGATTAGATAAATTGATAACCAATCTAATCTTGTAAAAGCGCACGCTGAGTGTTTTCTTCTCTCTCTCTCCAGGTTGCGACTATGTCACGCCTTAATCAAGGTAATAATACGGATGTATTGACCGAACCCGCTTGTTATACTGCGCTAGGGAATGTTGGTCCCGCTCCAACTTATAATTGTTATAAGACAGAGCAGGAAATAGGGGATTACCAGAATTCCCGTGCTACCCAAACGAAGAAAGTGCATGATGATGCATCATCTTCGGGTGTGTTCATTACAGAACTGTTTCTCAGAATCCTTTACGTCCTGGGTATGAGATACCGGATCAGGATCCCGCAAATGTAATTTGTTACATGGGCTACAGATAGGTAGAGAACTGAGAACGGGTGATAAGTTTCAAGAGTTGGAAATGATGTAAGTGTTGCAGCCAAGTCTGTTGGCAGTTATCACCCTGTATTACCAGAATACATTGATTCTGAACGAATGTTATTAGATACCGAACCTGATATACAATATCATATCTGTAACACCCGAGCCCAATAATACTATTTCTGTTACTGATTGAGTGTTTGGCATTGCTCATTTCATTTATCTTGCTTGTTTGGTTCTTATTGCAAAATTTTAACCGGCTAAGTCATTCTGCATATAACAAATTTTAGCACCTAAAATAAAATTGAAAATATTCTTCTTGGCCTACTTGACACCCTTAGCCTCGTGGTAGCGTCCGTGCATTGTATTCTCGTCCCGTTCAGTGAAACGGGCGAGTTTGGATGGCTACGTGCACGTGCGTGTGTCCGTTTTGGGAGTATGCTTTTTAATCATAAAACATTTCATTTTAAAATTTGGAACCCGCTTAAAATCCTATTATTTGAATTTCGAATTTTTAGACCCAACCCGGGCGCAATTTGGAAATGTTTTATTTGGCGCCAAAATCCCAAATTTTAATATTATTAAAACCATCGCATATATTTTTTTTCTAACTAACCTGATATCTTACTGTTCATTACCTATCTTTTAAATCTTTAAATTAACCATATAATATTTTTACAATCTTTTATATCCTTCTTAATTTATTCTCTCAGCCAATCGCAACCTCCCCTTTAACCCTGTGGGCCCCACTTTCTCTCTCTCTCTCTCTCCACTTTTTTCTCTCTCTCCCTCTCCCTCATATATTCTCTCGTACTTCTCTTTATCATTCTTTCTCTTCTTGCTTCATGTTCCGTTTTTCATTTTTTTTAACTGTTCTTTTGTTGCCGGAATTCCGTCGTGCTGGTGACGCTTCTCGACGTTCCAGTGAGGTACCCCGACCCGTGTGGTTCCTTTGTTCGTCGTTTGGGTTCATTCCGTGAACCGTGCGCCCGTCGCGAGTTTTCCCCGCCGACGGTTAACGTTCCGTTTTCCCGATTCGCGACCCATCGAGGCAAGTTAATCTTGCTACATGCTATATACTTTTATAATCTTCATTTTATAATGTTATACATTTGAAAATCTTATAGTTTACACATGAAACGTCGTTGAAAAATCGGATATGACAAATCTGAAATTTACTGTACACCTTATCTTATAAAATTCATTATAAATCATAGAAAAATCATTAGTATACGTTCTTTAGTTCGTTACGAAGCTAATTCAGAATACTATAACTCTATGAAGTATTTACTGGCAAAATAAATTGTTTAAATAACGTAAAATTCAAATGAAAATGCCTTTAAACTGCTGTCCAGGGAAATTCCAGCAGCAAACTTTCAATTTCGAATATTCATAACTTTTTGTAGGGATAACCTGAGATGCTTATACTTATAAAACTGAAAACCTTATTGAATTATTTTTGTTTTGGTATAAGATACGTCTCTTTTGGAGAACATTTGTTATTTTTAAGCTATTTTACAAATTAGGGTGACGCTGAATTTCTGAACGGAACCTTCTTGTGCGTGGTTAATCAATACCACTGTTATAGTTATTAATCGCTTTGAATATGCTATCCATATTAATATTATTATATCAATATTTATATCACATATTGCTTAGTTGTGCATCCCACATTACCATTTTATAGTTTTATAACCTTTCGGATACCCGTTTGCATCCACCGCATTTAAGTTGCATATAATTGCATCCATGAAGTCTTAAACTTATTAACATGATTAAATGACTATAATTGTCTTACTGCATTCTTGTAATGTTGAAATCCTCTCTGTGACACAACTAATAACTGTACTGCAAACTGAGTGCATCTGCCTATTGCTTAATTCATTGCTTATATCATGTTGTTGATGACCATGCTTGATTCTATAACTGACTGTGAATTCACATATGATATTGTTCACAACTTGACCTGACTTACTACATGTATAAGGATCTACCCGACATGGTACCGTATACTGTTTGACTTGACCCGTTACCTGATCGTGTGTCTAATGCCAACAAACCTAACATGTAGTCCTCATGGACCGTTCCTGTTGTCTATCCAGACAAACTTGTTTACCTGATCCTGTGTTGGCATTAGTTTCTTGATTACGGGATACCTGACTTGACTTACACATATAACTTGGGGGTATGGGGAAATCAGTATTGTAACCGAACGTAACTCCAAGGGTCATCCTATTGTTTGCCGTTTTTCCGGGCGTTACGGAATATCCTATTGTTTGCCGTTTTTCCGGGCGTTACGGAATATCCTATTGTTTGCCGTTTTTCCGGGCGTTACGGAATACCTATTGTTTGCCGTTTTTCCGGGCGTTACGGAATATCCTATTGTTTGCCGTTTTTCCGGGCGTTACGGAATACCTATTGTTTGCCGTCTTTCCGGGCGTTACGGAATAACTACCGACGAGTTACGATGAGGATTACCTTACCTGGTTTCAAAGACTTTAGAACAGAGAACCTGATAGTACAGTTTAGTTTACCCACTGCATACAACCCTGCACTGCTCTGATTCATATTATTGTTACTCTTGCTTATTTCATGTTCATATTCGCATTGCCTGTCTATTATGTTATTACTGGTTGGCATGACGCGCTGACGTCTGGGTTTTGCATGGCCCAGATTCCGTACCGCTGTCGCCGACCGAGCAGGAGTACTTCAGCCAGCAGGCTGATTTGTGAGTTCTGTAGTGATTTGTTTATTTCTTGCATTTTATTTCCAGATGTGAGCCCGCATTATGGGACGTACTTTTCTATTATTGTATTGGATCATTTGCTTCCGCACTTATTTATCATTGACTCTTGTTATTATGGATTTGGACATGTATTAGATAGTTTATTTATCTTGTTCTTGATATCTCTACAGCCGTAATGTGACTGTGGATGGATACTTCCTACCCACAGGTAGCATGGTTGGCTATGTCACGTGCCCAATCTTGCGTACTCTGGGAAGTGGGGCGTGACAATATCAGTTTCTTTATTAGTAAAGAAGGATATAATTTTGTATTGTTGGATAATGTTTTGAACATTTCCTATATCAAGAGTTGATTGGTTCGGACACGTTATCTAAAAGCATAGACGTTCTAAATCAAACCACAGTTCTTAACATACAGAACACACACAAGAGGAAGAGTTCATAAATGAACGAATCCTTCTTGAGGCATTGTAGACTAGGTCATGTCAATGCTACCCGACTAGCTGAAGTTACATATAGATGCATATTTAAATTAGTTTGAATTTACATCTTGTGAAACTTGCCGGTCATGTCACAGAGATAAGATGACCACAACTCCGTTTATTGGAAACAGAGAAAGAGTTAGTGAACTCTTGGGATTGATACATGATGATGTATGAAGGTCCTCTATCTACACATGCCAAGACCGGTTCTTTGTACTTCATTGTATTCACTGATGATCTCTCAAGATTCAGACATATATTCCTGTTGAAACACAAGTCCGAAACTTTTGAGATAATCACAGAATATAAGTTAGAAGTAGAGAACCAAAAATGGGTATAAGTATTATGTCCTTTGATGAGATCAAGGAGGAGAATACTTGAGCACGGGATTCCTGGACTATTCTAAAGGAGAATGAGATTCTCTCTCAGCATTATTCCTCCGTATACACCACAACACGTCGGTGTATCAGGGTGGAGCAATCACACCCTATTTGATATGGTGCGCTCTATGATAAGTACTACTGAGTTTCCTATTTCCTTTTGGGAGTTATGCACTTGTGAAGTTGCATACCTATTGAATAGGGTTCCAATCAAATCAGTTGCCTACCACTTCATATATGATATAGAATGGGAAGAGCCCATATCTTAAGTATGTTAAGATTTGGGGTTGTCCGGCCTATGTCTAAAAAGCAAAATCCGGACAAGCTCGAGGCAAAGTCAGTTCTGTGAAAGATTGTTGGATATCCCAAGTATTCGCAAGGGAATATCTTCTAAGAACCGAGGGACAAAAGATGTTTTGTTTCTCAGCATGCCACCTTTGTGAAAGGGAATTTCTTGTGAAGAAATTATTGGTCATGAGGTAGAACTGGAAAGAGTTCCAGCTATACAAACTGCAGCTGATGATTTGGTAGAACCAAAGGATTCAATAGTTTCCAACGAACCTCAGCCTCTCCGCTGATCTAGTAGGGTTCCTTACCCACCTGAGAGATACTTTGGTTTTCTCTATAACAGTAGGAGCGAGGATTGCATCATATGATGATGACCCAACCAGTTTCGAGCAGGCCATCAGGAGTGGGACTCTGTAAGAATGGCTGGATGCTTAGCGATCTGAGATGGAATCCTTATACACCAACAAAGTATGGACTTTGGTTGCTTTATCTGAAGGGTTAAATCCCCATCAGGAGCAAGTACATCTTGAGAAGATTACTTGGTGTACATGGAAAAGTTGAGACTTTCAAAGCTTTGCTTAAAGTCCATCCAGATCCTACTTGCCACGGCTACATACCATGACTACGATATCTGGTGGTTGGGTGTCATGACTGCTTTTCTAAATGATGATTTAGAAGAGTGCGTCTATAAATACACAGCCGAGGGCTTCGTAGATAGTGGGAGAAGCGGAAACGTGTGCAAGATGTTTTATGTGATAAATCAGGCATCGCGGAGATGGAACATCTGTTTTGATGTGGTAGTCAAAGAGTTTGACTTCATCAAAATAGTAGATGAACCTTGTATAAACAAAAACGTAGTAGAGAGTATGGTGGTGATCCTCGTAGAGTACGTGGATGACATACTCTTGATAGGGAAGGAGTTTCCTATGCTACGATCGGTCAATCTCCGCTTATCACAATGATTCTCCATATAGGATCAAAGTGATACCTCCTAAATCCTAGGTTTTGGATCTATGAGATAGATCTGATTGGATGTTAGGATTCTCACTAGTTGTAGTGAGATGGTATCAATAGATCCTGGGGAGAATCACTGGATTGGTTCCAGAGTGATAAGGACGACTGAATGTCAGTCGTAGGCATTGTCTTTACCATCAGTGGAGGGACGGTATGTTGAAAGAGTTCCAAGCTAGATACCGTGACTTACTAGACGATTAAAGGCAAGATACATCGTTACCAAGGATGCTACCAAAGAGGCAGTCTGGATATATATAAGTTCATGAGATGAACTTCATTCCTACCATTGTGTGACAATGGAGTTGTGGTTTATGCCAAAGAACCCCTGTCCTACCAGAAATCCAGATATAATTCATAGGCAGTATCACATGATCATGGAGATGGTTGATCTCCAGGGAGATCGAGGTTAGGAGAGTAGACACAGAGGACAACAGCGCGGATCCACTCACAAAGGCCTTTTTCGCAGTAGAGACTTTTTATGGGATGGTTGAGTATGAGATACTTCAACCACAGCTGATTGTTAGGTATGCGATACCAGAACAGATGGCCCTAGTGCAAGTGGGAGATTGTTAGTTATATGTATGCCCTAGAGGCCATTACTGTACATACGATGTATATTGTAGTGGATGCTTGGACATATATAGGGAGGACTTTCTTGCTCGACATGATAGTACGCTATCTGGTTGCTCTTTATCTTAACATGTACTCTGATTGTCTCTATGTTACATGTTGATAAAGCCCTTAGGATATGTACTCGACTACTGGGACTATGATGAGATCATACTAGTGGGGCCACGGTAGTCAACGAGTACATCCTATAACTGTTCTTAGTCGAGGGTGTATCGAGACAGGGCATCGATACACCAGAGTAGACTAGCGTATGCGCATCTTGACCCATATGATGGGCGATGAATGATCTCATATCCATTGGTGTTTGACATCAGAGAAGGTATACGGGTGCTCAGTGGAGACTGGGTACACTGGACGGACTCGCCGAGAACTCCCAGTTGGTATTATACCTCACATCAGATGGCAGTTCTCTGGTGACACTGGTACAGAGTAGTCTGTAGACCCGAGATCGTCATAGAGTCTTGTGTGATTCCCACTGTGCTTTGATTTCCATCATACCACGTCCAAGAGGGTGTGCAAAAAGGTGGCTTTTGGGTACAGTCCTGAATCACATGGAGGCAATGAGCGATAGGAGGGGATTTGTCTCTCCCGGTATAGGGAGTTGATGTTGCGCTGTGTTCGATTGGCTATAACTGGAAATCCCTGGCCAGGGTTGCTGAGATTTACTGGTAAGTGTTATCAGTAGTTTCTCGAACTGTTATAGACCTCATATCGACACGACTTATCAAGCTACTGGGGTCTGTCGTTTACCACCCCTATGCGAGATATGCGACATATCAGACGAAGAGACCGGACTGTACGGGAGTGTTACTGATTGGATTCGCAGGAGAATGTACAGGCTTGCTTGTTGATCTTCTGATCGCTCAATACCTGGGTGGCTGTTACGTTTAGCTGACTGCTTGCAGTTTGTGGGTGTTTGATATGATCATCACATACTGTCGACGTATTGATGATTCTTTAGAGTCCAACACAGAGATTTCTTGGCTCAGGCAAAACGGAGTAGGAGCACATATATGATATGTGCGGGACCGAGAACAATACGTGTATGTGATACCGTATTAGATTCTCACGATATGAGATATCGGCAGGGTATATGTGATATAGCCGGGTCATCGGATCAAGTGTTGATGAACTGATACAGATTATATTAGTCGGTTATTTGTGAAATGGCCGGATTATCGGATCAAGTGCTGATTCGATAATTTAATGTATAATTATATATTTGATATATTAAATTACATTACCTGATATAAGCTCACTAAAAGATTCTTTTTCTCACTCGGGTAATACATTGATATATATGCGATATATGTTAATTGTATTATTTTATTTTGTTACAATAAATATTATATATGTAATATATAATATTGTAACATTATATGGTTATTAATGCAACATGTTTAGTGGAGATTAAACATGGTTAGGGTTTGATTTGGGTTAAGCTTTTCTAGAAGTTTCTAGAAGCTTTGCTTTTTGTTTTGGTAAAGATATTTTGTGAAGATATTTCCTTAACCTAACCCAAACCCCTTTACCATGGTTGTTTCTCTACATGAGTTAAGGATTCATTATTAACTATGGTTGCATTTCTAACCTCATATATTAGTTTCATTATTCATCACAAAAGGATTACTATTCTTCTTCTTCTTCCTTGAGCTTTTGAAAAAGCTTTCTAGGTTTTTCTTAAGTGATGAAAATGAGTGAGTTAAAGAAAACAAATGAGAGCTAAAATCCTACTTCATCATCCTAATCTATCCTAGCCATTTAGATTAGGGTGTTCACTTCATTTGTGAGTGAGAGCTTGTGTTAAAGAAACATCAAGGTAGATTATCTTTGTTATCGAAGATCGGAAGCAAGTTTGCATCATTCTCTTCGTGGAGCCTCTCTAGAGTCCGGGTACTCGATGATCGCAGCGAAAGGACCTTAACACGGAGCTTTAGAAGTGAAGGACCGGACTACAAAGGTTGTAATCCCAAACTCTTAGTGTTAAAGTGTTTAACATGCTTAGTTTCGCCTAATCTCTAGTTTAAAGATCTTGGTTAGGATTGTTCGGCACGTCTAAATTTTAAATCGGGCATGGTTGATTCCTTATAGACCCTTGTGAGAGTGCCTAGTAACCCAACACTCCAAAGATGCTAAGTTGATTTATGACACTGTATATCGAAGGTTTAAACGGATGTGGCCGATGTAGCAGACTTCATCAGATTCCCCCTCGTAGAGGGGGTTTTTGATTGTGGGGACGCTCTTCCCTGCAGGCGTAAGCCCCTGCAGTTAATTACGCTACCGCATCGCGATAACAACTTTCTCCTCTCCATATGGTCAGTTCGTGTCATGGGTGTTTGTTTTGTGTTTGGTTGCCCGTGGATTGTATAGGAGACTAAGTTATGCTGTCGCCCGTAGGGCGTGGACTAGTCCAAATCCATATCTTTCTTAGATTTGGGTTTGGGGGGTTGGGTTTAACGATACGTTGGCCTCATTTGAGACTAAGATCAACTTAAACGTTTGTTAAGGATACGTTAGTCTAATTTTAGACTAAGATCAACTTAAACGTTAGTTAAGGATACATTAGTCTCATTTTAGACTAAGATGAACTTAACGGGATCGTTTAGATCCAACAAGAGAGCAATTAGGCTCTATTGTTTAGTTTAATGACAATGCGGTCGATAATTAGTTTAAGGACATTACGGTCCAATGTTAGTTTAAGGACATCTCGGTCCAGGTTAAGGACATCATAGTCTGTGGATTTAAGGACTCCACAGTCCAATATTAGTTTTAAGACGTCACGGTCGAGGTTATGGACATCATAGTCCGTGAGTTTAAGGACCTCACAGTCCGATGTTAGTTTTAAGATGTCACGGTCGAGGTTAAGGACATCATAGTCCATGAGTTTAAGGACCTCACAGTCCAATGTTAGTTTTAAGACATCACGGTCGAGGTTAAGGACGTCATAGTCCATGAGTTTAAGGACCCCACAGTCCGTAGAAATGTATGGTTGTCGGGACCCGTCACCTCTTTGATGACGTTGAAGGATTACAACGACAAATATCAGAGTAGTGAAGAGATGTACCCTTGCACCAAAGTGGATTAAATGATCTGAAGTCCAATTTGGAACTGAGATCAATTAATTAAATTATGAGCACATTGGCTCAGTTGAGTCTGAATTGAGGACTTATGGCCAACTTGGGCTAAGTCCAATTAAGTTTGAAGTATTGGCCCTCTGTTGGACCATTAGACATTTGTCTGGGTTCAAGCCCACATTATTTAGCAATGCTAAACAAGAGTTTGAGGGCTTTGATAACATTTGAGTCTTTGGCTGACGATTAAACATTATACCTCTGAATTTTTACTCAATTTTGAGATTCAATTGAAGGGGAGGCTTTGCCTCTACAAAATTAGCTAATTTGGCTAACACTAGAGAACAACAGTGTTAAACACTGGAAATAAGATTATCAAATTAGTGTTAAACACTAGAAATATGACTCTCAAATTAGTGTTAAACACTAAAAGATAGCAGTGTTAAACACTGGAAACAGAATTGTCAGATTAGTGTTGAACACTAAAAGGAGAAGGGGTCACGTGGGAGCACGTGATGGCATCAAAAGCGGGGCCAGATCCCCTTTATTTTATTCTCAAATCTGTGAATAAGTGTTAAACACTTTTAATTTCCTGGCCATCACGTGTGGGCATGTGATAGGCACTCATGCACTGATTTGTTAAGGCTTTTATTAGGGGTCACGTGAGGACACGTGAGGGTTCCCAAATTAGAATCTGCCTTTGCTTTAATTCTTGTTGTTTTGGAGGTCACGTAGGAGCACGTGAGGCATTGCCTCAACAATTTTTCTCTTCTCACTTTGGGGGATCTTTTCAGGGGTCACGTGGGGACACGTGACCTAATTCTTTATATGCATGGAGATCTTTCAAGTCTTTTTATTTTTTTAAGAATTAAATTCTTTGTAGGGTTAAACCCTAATTATGTTTTAGAGGAATTAAATTCCCATGTATATGAAAGAATTAACTTCTTATGTAGGGTTAAACCCTAGTTCTGTTTTGGAGGAATTAAATTCCTATGAATTTGGGAGAATTGAATTCTCATATAGGGTTAAACCCTAGTTTTGTTTTGGGAGAATTAAATTCTCAAAACTCAATTCCCCTTCTAAGTTTTGGATCTGCATAGCAGGATCTCAACCCGATGAGAATTAAATTCTCAACTTATGGGGAGATGTGCTCTTTGCAGATCTTCAACCAGGGGAAGAACTAAGTTTTTTGTGCAGAAGAGTTAAACTCTTGGATTTGAGAATTAAATTCTCTGTTTGAAGTTTTGATCCCCTTTCTTTTCTCACCTAGGGTTTTCTTTGTTGAGAATTAAATTCTTCTTTCTTTTCTCTCTGAAATTTCAAGATTCCAAAACTCTGTCAAAATTCAATCTCCTTTTCCTTCTCCTCTTGGCTCCTATTTATAAGAGAAGGGGAAGAATCAATTTGTTTAGTAAATCTTTAATTGAAAATTTTTGTTTGTTTTCATAATTAATATGATCCTTTAGATCACAAAGTGAATTTTATTCACCGTTGGATTTTAAATCCAAAGATATTCTGTTTGTTATTTCTGGTGAGATTTTAGGGGAAATCTTTCCTTGTCAAAGATTTTTTCCATAAATTGGTGATCTTTAATCACTCTTGGATTTTTAATCCAACGGCTCCCCATAATCCTTTTCCATTTGGATAGATTTTAGAGAATTTTAGAATTTAATTCTGTTAATTTATAAAGCTTTCAAAGCCTATCACGTGTTGACACGTGACCGCTCCTCCTTTAGAGTTTTAATTCTGTACTTTAATTGGGCTGAAGGGTCATCACGTGTCAACATGTGACCTCTGATCACGTGTGAGCACGTGACCCCCTTTGGGGTCTTTCTTTAGCCACTTGTTTTACTTCCGGTTGCTTGGGATTTTTTTAGTTCTGTAAATAGATCACGTGTCAACACGTGACCCTTGGTCACGTGTGAGCACGTGACGCCCCTTTGGGGTCTTTTCTCAGCCGCTTACTTTTGCTTGCTTAAAACTTTAACTCTGTAAATAGATCACGTGTCAACACGTGACCCTTGGTCACGTGTGAGCACGTGACGCCCCTTTGGGGTCTTTCCTCAGCCGCTTACTTCTGCTTTCTTAAAACTTTAACTTTGTAAATAGATCACGTGTCAACACGTGACCAAGGTCACGTGCGAACACGTGATGCCTCATTAATGAAATTCCTGATTTTTAATCAGGGAACAAATGCCCCCACAGCGTTGCTCTCACGTGTCTGTACGTGTGTGCAATGCTGTCACTTTTGTGGCCGTTGGATCTGTCTAGAGAATAGGGTAGATGAAGCGTTTCCCATCACATCCTATAAATGCAGGGGTCTTTTCAGAAGCGCCTCCACTCTTTCTTATCTTTTTCCTTGCGAACTTTTCTTTTGAGAATTTAATTCTCGTTCTCATAGCTTAGTTCTCTGTTCCAAAATCTTCAGAATTTAACTCTGTTTAAGAAAGACCCATCTCTCCAGGTAATGGCTTTGGACGATCGAAGAACTTTCATACATATAAAACTCTTTGGATTTTAAATCCACGCTAAGGGTCTTCCCTTTTAACAAGAACCCATTTTTTAAGTTCTTTTAGAAGAAAAACACTCACTCTTTAATCAACAGGCCCTTTAGGCTTTCTCTGATCTTCAGGGGTTAATGGTGGTGTTGTCTTTTCCATGGAATTTAATTCCATCTAAAAAAACTTTTGGCTCTAAAAAAATGTCTCTGGGAATTTAATTCGCTTTTTTCAAAAGGAATTTAATTCCTACGAAGAACTCAGTTCTTCCCGCAGAACTCCTTGGGTTCTCTTACCCTGAGTTGTCTTCTTCACAACCAAGAAGAAGAAGTTTGCAATGTTGCTTTCTAGGAATTTAATTCCCTTGATTCTGTTTGATTTGTCACAGAGTCTAAGATGGATTTCTCTTTAGGGGAATGTGTAGGGTCATTTGAAATCCACTGTCTATTTAATGAGAATCTCCTTTTGTCTCATTATAATTACTTTGCCTCATCATTAGCCAGCCGCCATCTTGATTTTATGGGACCCATGTGTTTTGTAACCAATGGTTCTATAAGATGAGTCCTTTGTCACTGTCTTTATATATATATTTATATATATATACACACACACACACAATTTTGGCTTCGCTTTAACAGTTCCCCCTTATTTTATTTCAGGTACGATGACGTCTGTTCCGTATTTCTCTTTCACCCGCTCAGAAGCCGCTTTCCCCCAATCGCCATCTGACGAGGAGGTGATGGCAATGATCAGGGCTCACGACCCGAATCACACCAATTTATTTCTGTGGGAGACCTGGTACAGTCACATCATCCACGGTCGCCGGAGTTTTCTCTGCGAAGTACCGACGGAGCCTACCTTTCCGTTCCTGCCGATGGATCCTCCAGGGACAGTCTTTGCTGTAGAGATGCCTAATTGGACTCCGATGGGATGACTTGAGCCTTCGACGACTGGCATCCCGAATCATCCTATCCCGGCCATAGATATACTTGGATGCCGTATTTGCCAGGGCGAGGCCCAACCGTGGGGGCAGGTCTACAAAATAGGGCTTACCCCTCGACACCCCACGGGCTACCTTCTTTGGGCTCGCTACATCCTATCCGCCCACCACGCGCGACTGCAGAAGGTTGGGCTTTATCAGGCAATCTATGTGTCCCTCTTCCACTACCTGTCTCCTCACGTCTGGTGGGTTAAGGCCCTCCTGAACCAGTAGAATCTCCCCACCAACACTTTCCTCCTAGGGAACCGCGAAGTTTCGATTTCCTTGGAAGAATTCCGTGAGATCTCGGGGCTGCCGATCAGGGGGACACTTTATGAAGAGCTGCTGCCTCCCGACGAGTATGTCTTTGAAGCTGAGCCCGCGATGCTCGACGGCCTGTCTACCGAGAATGCCGTCCGCCACAAGCGTCCAAGTTTGATCAAGACCCTGGGAATTTTTGACAAACTGTTTACTGAGTCTGAGATCAGGGCTTCACTTTCAAGAGTTTCATCGCTTGCTTCCTTCGCGAGGATGTCCTGTCAAAGACGGCTCCAAACTTTGCAAACATTAATGACCCCTTTGGGTTTGGTTTGAACAGGCGGCCGACTAAGGAATCGGATTTACCGCAGTATTATATTCCCATTATGTCTCCAGCATCTTTCGAATCGATTGCAGCTCCCAGCATGGACGAGGAGACATTCTTTGTGGGTTTTATCAGTGTCTGGCTTAGCTGGTTGGTCATCCTCATGCATCGCCGCTTCATGAGAGTTTCGGTTATATATCCGGCTCATCGTATCGCTGAGGGGACACGGTTGGCCGTAGGCATCCCAACGCTAGCGCATCTCTATCATGGATTAGGCACCACGGCCAATACCTCAACTCCCGGTGTGGATGTAGTAAACTTCTCCCTTCATTACTTCACATCTTGGATTGAGATGCACGTGTTGGGGGCTTTTGCTGCGCATCAGAGACCCGCATTTTATGATGCCTACACTTTTCCGCGACTCATGCGGCTGGTGGACGCTTCTACTCCCGATCCGACTCAGTTCGGGGCTATTCGCGTGTTGATTGCTCCCTATGCTAGCGCGGGCGGACTGGTATTTGTTGATCAGGTTCTATCTGCTCCTTCAGGTCCGATTCAACAACTCCACGACCAGTCGAAAGGTGAGATGCCTTCTCTGATGCCCCGGGAAGCCACACTTGTACACGATCAGACCAGGTTATCTGGTATTCCGTCAGAACAGTGCGGCTCTTTTTTTGCGGTACAATCCGCATCGTTTCACCCGGCAGCATGGATATGATCAGGGTGTCCCCTTTGAGGCTTTCACAGTTGCGCCGGTTCCTTCACCCGAAGCTGTTCGTAATGCTGCTCATCACTTCGTGAGGCTGAACACTGGTTCTTACTTCATGATCCCTGAAACTGACGATATTCCCCGATGCTTGGGGTCCTTTACGGGATGGTACCTTCATCGGGTCGGCCCGATTATTGCTGAGGAGAAGAGGGTGCTCCTTGGATATGGTACTCCTGCTCAGGTTCAGGCCACGGGAGTTCCGCCGCGACCGCGCGCACCGGTCCGCTTTCCCATGAGGGATACCAGTGTCGCGCTCATTCCGGGGGAGTCGGAGGTGGACCTCACTCCCACAATTGGCATGCCATTGGATACCCGGGCTTGTTCGAGGGGTAAAAGGGCTCCGGTAGCAGTACCACCACCCGTGGCGTTGTCACGACCCAAAGTTCGGCCCATGACCGGCACTTAACCATGTAACGTCTACAGGCGTAACGCGACTAAGTAAGCCGGAACCCAGAAATCAAAACCATTTAAATATAGAGTGTTAAAATATTTTAGTAGAAACATTTGTAAAATGTTTAGAAAACCTTAAGCAATTTAGTAAAAATTCTTTTAAAGTTCAAGTATTATTTTAATAATTTTGGCAGCATTTCCTTTATAAAAATTCGCCCCGAAATCGGGTAGAAGGCAAGATATAAGTAAAATGATATGTGAATAAATAGAGCATCCCGAACGGGAGAATCGCGCCCAATGGCGGAACAATCACCACAATAATATAAGACGCCGTAGCGAAGAATGAGCAGTAAAATGAAAACAAATATCATAAAAGATAAGACTGCATAAATAAAGTCTGCTCAAAACGAGCTCGACACCAGAGTATAAAATAATATACATCGTCCTCACAACTGGTCTCTAAGTCAATACAGGAAAGTAGATGGAGAATACTAGATACAACAATTTACAACTGAAAAGTAAACAGATACCGCACAAAACCCACCTAATAGCAAAATGGCTAGCATGCCTCAGCAGTGGTATCTGTGTCAAAAGATGCGATAAACAGCCAGCCGCGACTTCTCCAAAGGGCAACCTGCAAGCACTGTGGCACAACGGGGGTGAGTTGCCAACTCGTGAATAGTAGATAACATATAAAGGTAATCGCGAGTATGCACGTGCTGCGATACTCTAACCTATGCCAATAGATAACATCTATATGATGAACTGGATGCTCAAATCATGCAACAAGTGCAACCTAATAGTCTCTCCATATGATGAGCAAGGTATACGATAATCATGTCTGGCAATGAAATCTAACAACCCTATATAGAATGAGTAGGGTGTGCAATGATCGTGCAAGCATGTGTACGCTATCAGGTACAATAGATACAGGATGAGATGTAAAATACCGAATGCTGAGCATAGGAAGAAATAATATCTACACGGAATATCAACGTGAAAAATACTGGTGTCCATCAATACACCCAAATCCCAGTAAAACTCAGGCGTCGTCATCCTCATCGGCCCTCAAATCCTGTAAATCTCATAAAATCGTGAATGCCCAACATCGGCACTCGAAATATCATAAAATCAGCCGTGTCCAACATCGACACGCAAATCCTCCAGTATGGGGCGTCCGTCCATCGGATCTGCCCATGGGCTCCGTCTGCGGAATTGGCCCTCGGCCCCGGCAGTACGCGTTGTCCCGTATCCATCTATCGACTCTGGTCTGTATCCTCCGGATAATCGCCAGGTCTAACCAATCACCGATAGGTAGTAGTCCCTCAGCCGGGCTCACCGTCTAACAACACAAGTCATCTTGCCCTGGGGTACCATACCGGGTCCACCATGTACCCGCAATCGGTGCCTACCACTCCTCGAATCGGGTATACTCATACAAGCTCTCTGGAACCGAGAAAACTCATGGTGGACGCACTGAAATATCATATCAAGAGAAACCGGGTTTTTAAAATAGTGCGTATATTCTAAAAATCATTCCACGGTTCTCAAATCCAGAAATCATATGAATCAAATCTAATGCGTAAATCCATGCCATGTGTCGTATGACACTAAGAGTAAAAGAATGGGAAAACCGCTCTTTTAAATGATCCAGTTTTGAAATATCACATGCGGTCCCTTAGTTTTTAAATCATGTCAATATCATCCATGTATGTAACATATGTATATGTGTATAGGTATGGATGTGCGAAAGGATAAGTACGCAATGTGAATGTAACAATGTACATGTGCACTAATGTGGACATATGATGTATATGTGCCCAACTATGGATATATGATGTATATGGCACAAGTATGGATATGTGAGGTATATGTGCCCAAGTATGAATATATGATGTATATGGCACAAGTATGGATATGTGATGTATATGTGCCCAAGTATGAATATATGATGTATATGGCACAAGTATGGATATGTGAGGCATATGTGCCCAAGTATGAATATATGATGTATATGGCACAAGTATGGATATGTGATGTATATGTTTGCTTACTAAAAAGGTTACCCTAATAGCAGCAGATTTCAAATATCAATAAAGGTTTAGTTTAAGCACCAAATGTGCAACACTAGGGTATTTTAAGGATCTGAGTCAGTTAACAGGAAACAAGTGATACCAACAGTATAAATTAGGGTAAATCTAACTACAAACACCCTGAAACTCCCTTTTCTCCAACAAAATTACCCAAGTTAACATCAAAGTCCACCAAAACACAATAATATGGCTACACAAACCCAGATTTTGTCTCAGGTAAAAACTCAAAAAGGAAACAATACTAATCACAGCAAATCTCCACATACACCCACATACACAAGACATACACACTCATCTCAACAGGGGGCCGGCGTCGCCGGTCCGGCAAAAGGAGGCTGCCGGTCTACCTCCGGTGGGAGGGGCTCGAACTCCAACACAACACCCTAAAAACCCTGCACACTATTCTAAAACCGATTGCTAATCTAGGAAAGGGCCAGAAATGTAGTAGATCCTAATATCCTATGATATGTGTCAAAAACCATATTTTAACCTTTCAAGTTTAGCGATTTAAGGTTATCTAGCTAATTCTAGCGACACCACTAGGCTAAAACAGAATAACTAACACCTAATAGGGTTGATTTAGCTATAAACACTCTAACTTAACTAGATCTAACATCAAAGCACAAATCTAGCACTAAAACTCCATTGAATCACTAAATAAGCTAAACTAACACACAATCTAGCGAACATGGAAACGGAGCCCAGAAGTTATACCTTACTCGACCCTACAATGCCGGGTCAGGAGAAGAAGGGGAAGGGAAGAAGCTGCTACTGCTTGCTTCTCCTGCTGTTGCTGTTGCTGCTCCTGATGTTGTTGCTGTTAATGTTGTTGTTGTCGATGTTGCTGTTGTTGATGTTGTTGTTGTTATGCTGGGGCTGCTGGTGCTGATGCTGCTGTGCTGGGGCTGCTGCTACATGTGATGTTGCTGTTGCAAGGAGCTGCTGCTGCTGCTTGGTGTTGCTGATGCTTGCAACTGCTGCTGGGGCTGAAGCTGCTGCTGATGTAGCTGATGCTGTTGCTTCAGCTGAGGCTATGTGTGTGTGTAAGAGAGAAAGTGAGAGTGTGAGAAATATGAGAGTGTGCAACAAAAGAAAATGATACTACAAGAGAGTCAACCCCCATCTCTCTCTTGCCTCATTAAATGCAAGCATGGGCATGCCATGATGCACTCCCTCTCTCTCTCTCTCATTTAATGCAAGCATGGCATTGCCATGATGCACTCCCTCTCTCTCTCATTTAATGCAAGCATAGCATTGCTATGATGCATTCTCTCTCTCTCATTCTCTCAAGTCAACACAAGAAATAACTTAAATCCCATTTCATTTTTTTAAAAGAAAAAAAATACCCTTAAATTAAATCATTTTATCTTAACAAAGAGGGGTTAATCTACCATGGTTGTTAAACATGGTTTAACCCAAATTCTAACCCTAGTTTACATGCACATGTTTGTGCAAGCTTAGGAAAATTCTAGAAAAATATTTATAAATTTTGAAAAAATATTTGAAAATCAATTTGGTAAACTTTTTATTAAAATCACATATTAAATATAATTAGTCACTAAACACATTCTAAAGTGTTATAGGCGTCTACAATGTGTTAGTTATATGTATGCCCTAGAGGCCATTACTGTACATACGATGAATATTGTAGTGGATGCTTGGACATATATAGGGAGGACTTTCTTGCTCGATATGATAGTACGCTATCTGATTGTACTTTATCTGAACATGTACTATGATTGTCTCTATGTTACATGTTGATAAAGCCCTTAGGATATGTACTCGACTACTGGGACTATGATGAGATCATACTAGTGGGGCCACGGTAGTCGACGAGTACATCCTATAACTGTTCCTAGTCGAGGGTGTATTGAGACAGGGCATCGATACACCAGAGTAGACTAGCATATACGCATCTTGACCCATATGATGGGCGATGGATGATCCCATATCCATCGGTGTTTGACATCAAGGATGGTGTACGGGTGCTCAATAGAGACTGGGTACACTGGATGGACTCGCCGAGAACTCCCAGATGGTATTATACCTCACGTCAGATGGCAGTTTTCCAGTGACACTGGTACAGAGTAGTCTGTTGACCCGAGATCGTCATAGAGTCTTGTGTGATTCCCACTGTGCTTTGACTTCCATCATAGCACGTCCAAGTGGGCGTGCAAAAAGGTGGCTTTTGGGTACAGTCCCGAATTGTTGGAGATAGTGAAAGGTTTACCTAGCACCTCATGTAGGGTTTGGAAGCATCACATGTACCAAAGATTAAGTTTTTATGATGCTAAGTAAACTTACAAAGGATCTATCCTAGAAAAATTAGGGTTTCGAAATATTCATATCATCATATGAAAGGAAAGCTAAGGTTTAGAGAGTACAACCTTTGTAGCTCCCTACGCTAGACTCCTCGGCCACTTAGGGTTTGAAAGAGCTCCGCTTGAACTCCTCGATGTCACCGATGATCCACCCGGAGTCCGCTTTGTCCAAGCTTGCAACTTTATCCGATCAAGTGAACGAAATCAAGCTAACACTCCAAACAAGTGGGCTAGACTTGTGTAGAATGGTGTTGTGGTTCTCTTTCTCACTTCAAAATCCTTTCTTGATGAGTATATTGCTCACTACAAAGAACTAGAGAGCAAAATGAGAGAGGAAGAAGAAGATGATGGCAATATCTTTTCAAGAGTAAAAGGATAACTCATATGCTAGAAAAATGAAAATATATCAATATATATTTTCTTGTTCTCATCTCAAACCATGGTCTAAACAATGAATATTTTATTAAACTTGAGTTAAAACACAAAAGGAAAGTTTACCCAAGGTTAAAAGGTGGGTGAGAATGGTTAGGTCAAGAGAAGAGTGTAGAAACAATTCAATCATAACCATTTCCTTTTTCCTTTTTGTTTTAAAACAAATGTAATAAAATTCATATTTAAAACCATGGTGTGAGTCTTATATTGCCACCATTTCCTTGTATAAGCAACCATGATAGAATGATGTATGTATGCATGTGTGCATGCACATCCATATGTGCATGAAACAATAAGGAATGCATACATGCATCCATACATCCATAGAAACAAGAAAGGATTTCTAGTGAGAATCTAATGGTTAAATGATAAATCAACACTTGATTTATCAATCCGGCCATATCACATACGACCCAAACCAAAAGCAAGCCGCCCGATCAATATACGGTATCCTATACGCACATTTTAATCGGGTCCATGCGCATATCGCATACGCGCACCACAACGTTTCGCCTGGACTAGGAAACTCCATTGTAGGACTCTGAGACTCGTCAATACGCCGGCAGTGGGTGATGATCATATCAAGCACCCCCAAGCCGCAAGCGGTCAGCTAAACGTAACGGCCACCCGGGTATTGAGCGATCAGAAGAGAACAAGCGAACCTGCTACAACTCCCGTCGAGCCGATCGGCAACACTTCCCGTACAGTCCGGTCTCCTCGTCTGATATGTCGCATATCAAGTCTAGGGGTGGTAAACGTCAGACCCCAATAACCGATAAGTCGTGCCGATGTGAGGCTCATAACGGGTCGAGAAACTACTGGTAACACTTACCAGCAAATCTCTGAATCAGCCCTGGCCAGGGACTTCCCTGTTACGGCCAATCGAGCACAGTACAACATCAACCCCCAATACCGGGAGAGACGAAACCCCTCCTATCGCTCATTGCCTCCATGTGACTCGGGACTGTACCCAAGAACTACCGTTTTGCATGCCCTCATAGACGTGGTAAGGTGGAGATCAAAGCACAGTGGGAATCACACAAGACTCTATGACGATCTCGGGTCTACAGACTAACCTGTACAAGTGTCACCTGAGAACTGCCATCTGACGTGAGGTATAATACCATCTGGGAGTTCTCGGCGAGTCCGTCCAGTGTACCCAGTCTCCACTGAGCACCCGTATACAATCTCTGATGTCAAACACCAATGGATATGGGATCATCCATCGCCCATCTCATGGGTCGAGAAGCGTATACGCTAGTCTACACTAGTATATCGATGCCCCATCTCGATACACCTACGACTAGGGACCTTGAAGGATGTACTTATGGACTACCATGTCCCCACTAGTATGATCTGCATCATAGTCCAGGTAGTCAAGTACACATCCTAAGGGTTTTACCAACATGCAACTATAAGACAGTTTAAAGAGACTAGTATACATGTTAAGCTAAAGTGCAACCAGATAGCATACTATCATATCGAGCAAGAAAGTCATCTCTATATATGTCCAAGCATCCAATATAATATACATCATCTGTACAGTACTGGCCTCTAGGGCATACATACAACTAACAGATAGTGCCCTCAGAGTCAATTATTGGATCACAGGCACGTGATTGCAATGATTGAGGGAGGACCTATTCCGGTAGGACTGTCTTACTCAAGATGATAGTATGCTATCTGGTTTATCTTTATCATCGTGTACTGCTTTAGGTGATCAGACAGGTCGCTATTACACGTTGATAGAGCCCCTAGGATTCTTGCTTGACTGCCAGCAGTATGAAGGCGATCATTTACGTGGGAGCTGGTAGTCTATAAGCACATCCTTAAAAAGGTCCCTAGTCGTGGGAGTTTCGACACAGGGCATCGATACTCTAGAGTAGACTAGTGTATACAGTCGAGACCCCGACGAGGGGCGGTGGCCGATCTCACAAGCCACTGGTGTCAGTTGGTTCACCTAAGATGTATACAGGTGCTCATTGGGTTATGAGTACACCGGACAGGACTCGTCGGGAACATGCTAGTTGGTCTTATACCTGACGTCAGATAGCAGTTCCCTGGTGACATGTGTACAGGTTAGTTCATCGACCTGAGGATCGTCATTTGTCTCGTGTGAGTTCCCACTGTACTTTGATTACTACCCTACCACGCTCAAAGGAGACGTGCAAACAGGTTTTAGTTGAGTACAGTCCCGAGCCACATGGAAGCAGTGAGCGGATCTACGAGGGTTCGTCTCTCCCGATATTGGGGGTGAGGTCGCGCTGTGTCTAGGAGAGCCCTTACACGAAAGTCCTTGGCCAAGGCAGGAGATTTACTGGTAGGTATTCCAGTAGTATCTCAGGGTGTTCTGGGCTACACTCCGACACGACTTGTACCGCTTTTGGGGGTCTGACTTTTACCAACCCCCTAGGCCCGCCATGCGATGCTCATAGACGAACGGACCGGACTGTACGGATATTGTCACTGACAGGCTCAGTAGGGTGTCAGGATGAGTTCGCTCATCGACGTCCCTTTTGGTCAATAGCTGTTAGCCCGTCATGTATGGCTAATACCTCTGACGTGCTAGTGGTTAAATCCACAGCCATAGTATTGACGAGTCTTTAGAGTCCCCCACATTCAGTTGCTCAAGTTTTCGGGCGAAACGCTGTAGTGGCCGTATGGAGATATGGCAGGGTTCGATCAGATACGTGCGGCATTGCACGGATCAGGATCGGACGGTTAATACTAGCCGGCTTTGGTTTAAGCCGGATCCTAGTATAGTACAGTGTAGATTTTGTCTCATTGCATTTGTATTCGATCGGAATACAAATGCGGGTGTGTATGCACAGTAGCGGGGTTTTCCTGTAATTTATTACAGGATCAGGTTTTTGGACTTGCCAGTTTGCTTTCCGTTTCGGCCATATTTCTTTGTATCTTTCATTGGCCGAAGATTGGTGGAGGAGGGCTTATTTGCATTTGTGCAAATAAGCATTCGTGGAGGGTGGTCTTTGCATATTCTTGTGTCATGATAATTCTTCCACCCTTGACTTTCTTGAGTTCATGATGGCATGACTTTTGTAATGGTGATGGGTTATGATGGTTGATTTGGAGTGTTGAACTTGGTTTGTGATCATTGCTTATTATGATGGCCTTTTCTCTCTCTTGCATTATTCTTATGGCTACCTCTTTCATACACTCCCTCATTCTCTCACTCTCTTGCTCATACCTAGGCCGGCCATGACAAGGGGCTATCCCAAATTTTGGTGTGGGGAATTTTGTTCTTTTGGCTTCACAAAATCCATTTTAGCTCCATCTCCAAAACTCCATTCCTCCACCATCTCAAAAGGCAACTTCCTACAACCCCAAATGAGACATAGCACTATACTGTTCTACAGCAAATCTTGGGCACGTCGACTCGCCAACTTCGTGCCCGAGTTGCCTCGGTCCAGAGGTGGGAGCCCGTAAAAGAAGCCGGCGACGTGGTGCCCTTCCGGCGACTTGGTGGAGACCGGAGATTCCGCGGGGAGATCGGGACGACGACGAGAAGACCGAAGGACACGGATCGCTCGGTATATCTCTCTAACCCTTCTCTTGTTAGCTAGGACTAGTTTAATGGCCCGATCCGGGTTGATAGTGAGCGGTGGTGCCGGTTCAAAAGTTTAAAGTAAATCATCGCTTCCGCATTCCGGCGTAGGATCGACGGCCGGGGCGCCGCCGTCCACTCACAGTGGTATCAGAGCCTCGCCATTAACCTAGTCTAGCTTTGTCTAATGTGTTTACATTTCTGATTGAACGAAAAAATTCCAAAATCCGCGTTTTCAATAGCAACAGTTTCTGTCGAAATTTTTTTGGCTCCAAAAATTTTTCAGGTAGTTGCAGAATGATGTGCAGGGGAGTATATGCACTCTGTAAAAATTTGGTTACACGAACCCACTATACCATCGCGGAACCGCGGTCAAAGCCATGCTTGGGCCGCGGTTCCACCGCAATATGTACTGTTCAATGCACCAAAGTTTTACAGAGAGCTCCTGGTTTGAAAATAGGGTTCTTGGAATATTCTTTTTGGGTCCAGAATTTCTGTGAGTGCTACAGTAGTGCTTGGGGCCCACTTGGTAAAATTTGATCGATCGAAAATTTTAAACACATTAGTTCACAGTATTTACATTATATCTGCGACCGTGAATGTCACTTGATCGGTTAGACGGATTTGCGAACGTGACATTCACGTTGATGTTCTGTGATTGTGCTGTGATGTTGCGGATTGGTCGTGGGGGATAGCCTGGATGCCATGCTAGTACAGTTTTTGTTGTATTATGTACATTTGATATTGCGGGACGAGCGTCCGACATGTGGACTGCCGTCACTGCCTGTTTGTATATTATTCTTTTGGGGCACGACCAGGTTGCGGTCGATGTACCCGTTGTATGTATATTTTACTTTCTGTACTAGGATTGCCCTGCGGAGGGGTGCACGGATAGCCGGATTCTAGAGGGCAACAAGCCCGCATCTCATGGCATTGAGACAGAGGGGGCTTCACTCTAGAATTGGCGGGCTATTCGCCGCACTCGTAGGGGTTACAGGTTGACCCAGGAGGGGTGCCTAAGTTACCGGATTCCGTGAAGTGCTGCGTGGTCCATTCACGTTGCTGAAGGGGGCTGCCTCACTTCAGGTTTTGGCGGGTAATTTGCCGCGCCCGTAGGGGTCTAGGATTTCATTGCACAGGCTATCCACACGACCAGGGGAACGTCGGGTTTCAGTAGCGGCTCTGTGAAACCCGGGGATCCCAGATATCTGTATTGTTCTGTGATGCTGTACATTTCTGTGATGTTGCTTTTTATCACGCCTTGAGCGAAATATTATATACTAGTAGATGTTGTATATGTTTTGCATCCGCGCTAGTCCAGTCCCCGCTCTGTCGTTAGTTAGCTAACCTAACGGGTAATGACGGGACCCAGTGGCGAATGCGGATGGCATATACGTACGTCATTATTTTCGTTCTTTATTGGTGTGATCAATTGATGGGACTGCGTTGATGCGGATCAATGCAAGCTAAACAAACCTAATCTGATGTTGTTGGAACTTTTTTCAAAAAGCTGTTATTGCAAGGACGTTCACTTTTGTTTTGCACAGTGGTATTCAGTTGGAATATCCTGCTCCTCAGTCGACGAGGCAAGGGCCGAGATCCCTTCACCGGGAGTGACCCCTTGGACAAAAGTTTGCGTCAGGGAAATAACTTCACTATAGCCGATTACTTTTGCTTTGCATCGTGGTATTCAGTTGGAATATCCTGCACCTCATTCTACGGGGAAAAAGCCAAGATCCCTTCACCGGGAGTGACCTCTTTAGCAAAGTCTTTCGTCGCTATATTTTTAAAAAGCTATCCGTTCCTTCAACGATATCAAGTTCATTACGTTAAAGGTTTTCGCCAGAAACCATTCGTAGCCCTCCGTCGTTTCATATGGGTGGTCAATAGTATTCAAGCTGTGTATGTTGGCCAAAGTCAAGGCACGGTGATTGGTAGCTATTGGGAATTCATATGTAGCATAGATAGATGCGTTGGTTTGGGGCAGTCGTACTACTATTTTGGCCAAAGTCAAGGGTATGTACGGGTAGGCTCAAATTAACCTGGAGAATGACGGGTAGAACTTGACATGTGACTTATGATATGTTGGCCAAAGTCAAGGTCATAAGAGCATGGGGTAAAAATCACATCGGGAGTTTCTAAAGAAACTGAAACTTGCCAGATATGCGCATACCTTCTGGAGTATGATAGCGTGAGCGGATTCCGTCACGTTATCATGCGGTGATAGTTAGATCCCGATTCCCACTGATGAGTTGGTTTACTCCTCGGGTCATCCCAACTAATTCTTCTTTTAGGTTTGGAGGAGAATTTGACGGTACAGTGGGAGGTTTCCAGATTAGATAAATTGGTAACCATTCTGATCTAGGTTAGAGTGCACGCTGAGTGTTTCTTTTCTCTCTCTCTTTGGCAGCGACCATTGACCCGACCCTAGACTATGACTCGGTGACCAAATTAACTGAACCATCTTATAAGACTGGCTTTTGGATTGTCAAAGTTGCACACCTCATTACCACTCCTACTTTTACCCTTTTCTCCAGGACACCCCGTATTACTACGAATGTCCACTTCCATTGGACAAAACCATCGTATGGTTATATACGAACTCGAAGGAATTTATTCGAGGATGGTTTCCGATTCTGGAGAAAACGAATAGGACTATTCAGTTGTCTTTTCCTTTTTACCTTCTCTCAAGTTGTGAGTACTCCTTGGTTTAGGAGATAGTAGACATATTACGCAAATTGGATAGTCTTCTTCCAAACCATAGGCAGGTACCGAACGGTAGGGAATGAAGAAAACCAATTAGCCTAAACGGTGTACAGAAGGTATTATGTAAAGACAAATAAAGGGATTAGTAAGAGGGCAAAGTAAATTGCGACTGATATTCATGACCAAACCAAGTATTTCATTACCACTCCCACTTCACCTTTGTATTTCTCCAAGACACTCCGTATCACTACGAAGATCCACAGTTTATTGGATATTCCATCGTATGGTTATATACGAACTCGAAAGGAACTTGTTCCAGTTCGGGGATGGATTCTGGTTCAGGAGAAATAGGAATAAGGTTTATTCAGGTGTCCTTTATCTTCACCTTCTCTCGCATTGCGAGTGTTCCTAGGATTAGGACAGTACACCCATTATGCTTATTGGATAGTCTTCTTCCAAACCATAGGCTGGTGCCGAACGGTAGGGAAGGAAGAAAACCATTTAGGCCTAAAGGGGTGTACAGAAGGTAATGACTAAAGACATATAAAGGGATTTGGAGAGGTGGCAAAGATTTATACGGTTACAGTTGTGAATCTGGATAATGGAAGAGGCATTACTAGGAATACCGGGATACCCCATCGAAACATTTCAATATTTCAGTTTCATTGTGTACTGTTAAAAGAAAACTGATTTCCCAATTAGACACTTGCTCCAGGGTATGTATTTACCAGGTATGATTCTCACATCTGTATGGTTTTACAGATGATGAGTGGGAGTAAGCTATTAGGAATTAGGTGATCATCCTCATTATATCGGAATTCGTTGTAATTGGTGATATTTGAGGAAGTCACCTGGGTTGTTTGCCGGACGGCGAATATTTGGTTTTGAATATCCGTTATAACGCACCAATTTCAAATTGATATATCTGTACGTCTATTTTTATAGAGTGAGATATAACTTTTTGAAATTATGTCGATGACATTTACCTATATCAGTTGATGGTTAGGTAAGGAGCATTAAACAGCGGTGTAACTCTTCTTAACTATAAGTACAGTTTTCAACCTACGACATACAGGGAGTGAGTTATTAGACTCAAGGGACTTGTACAAAGTATTGTATATTGTCCAGTGTCCATCAGGACAGAGGGGATGGTCCTCGTACTATATTCAGTTTACTTATGACTTCTCTAGTTCTAGACAAGTGTTTCGTAGAAACACAAGGTCTAAGTTTTGAGAAGTTATAGGTAGAGAACCAGGTGTTGCAAGTATCGGGATTCTTCAAGATGATCGAAGATGTAGATACTTGTGTGTGGTATTCAGTTGATAGTAATGATTAAGAGAACTTGCTTCTCTTTCAGGTTACTCATAATTGGAAGCATTCCTAAGTTGAGTAACGCTGATCGGCCTCCTTCAATTTAGTTGACATGCACTGGAGATAGCTGCATGATTTGAATCTGGTTCAATTAAATCAGTGCCTCTGTTTCTATATTGGATATACAACAGTTCATATCTTAACGATGTTAAGGTACGGGGAGTTGTCCGGCCTATGCTTAAAACCAGACTCTGGATAACTCAAGGCATGTTTCTGTAATGGCTGTTTGTGGGTTGACCCAGGCTATGACGAGGGTTGACTTTCTACCATCTGGAAGATCAATAGTGATATTGTTCTAGACTCGCCACAGTTTTAATAAAAATGGATTTTTTCAGAAAACAGTAGTGGGAGTATGGTAGAACTGGAAGTGATTCCAGAACCGCAAACGATTACTGAAAATTTGATAAGAACCTAAAGATTCAATCTGTATTGACATTCCATTAGCCACTCCGCAGATACGGTGGGTAACTTCAGGCACCCGAGAGGTACTCCGGTAGCCTCAAGGACGGTGACAGGGAAGTTCTTGTTTACCCAGACTTGCCATTGCTGTTGTTCCAGACCGTGAGACCCGGCAGGAGGATGAGTATAGCGTCGTTCTAAACTAGCTTTAGAAGTGTACGTCTATATGACTCTGCCAGAGGGTTGTCGTGGTCAGTGGGAGCAGCGGAAGCATTGGTGGACAAGTGGCTTATGTTTATTTATAGACTAAAGCAGATGTAGCGGAGAAAGATCATCTATTTCTGACATGACAGTCATAGGTTTGACTTCATCAGAATAGGGGATGGATCTGTTAAGAAGGTAGTAGGGTGTGATGTCCTGGTATTTGGATGACATACACAGAGTAGGAAGTGATATTCCTATAGTACGATCGGTTATACTTTGGTCGTCACACAGTGGTTTCTCCACATGGGACTTGGATATTATATCAGACATACTGGTTACTAGATCTATGGTTTTAGATCTAGATTTGGGTGGTTTCCCAATTAAGGGTACTTAGACAGCATTCTAAGAGTATTAAGAATGGACGACTCCTGGCACGGTAGTGTACCTGCAGGTGATGGAGTCACCCTCTCTAAAGGTGTCTTACAGACTAAAGGGGAGAGGGATGTGCATGATTAGCAGATCACTTGCTTAGGCAATTGAATCAATCATGAGATGTCAAGTACCACACCAGATGTTGTTCTTGTAGTAAATGCAATAATTTGATATTAATCTAATCCTGGAGAAATAGTCGGAAGCAGTTTTAGAACATAAGTGGATGTTCTAGGGATATGATAACGACAGCCTCATTCGGGAGACAGTTATCATTCCAGGCTTCCAAGGTGACTTGGACGACAGGGAGGTTGTCAGAGTTATAGTTTTCCTTCTGACGAGGGGCAGTATTTTGGACAGGTGGTCCAAGGAAATACTGAGGGAGGCATGGCGCGGGATACTGATTAAGTTCAGTTGACGATACAGTCTAAGAAGTTTGGATTTGGAGTTCATTTATGAGCTAGGTCCCATCAGACATCCAGACACATTCTAAGACAGGTATTGCTCATTTCGGGAGATGGCTTTCTCCGCGAACTTGAGATATAGAGAGATATAGAAAGAAACATCAAAGCGGATCTACTCACTAAGGTTATTCCTCGAACGCAATAGTTTCGCAAACGAGCTTTGTGAGACTGACTAGTAGAGGAGTTGGGTGTTCGGTATCACACGGGCTATGAGTATGCGACATCGCAGTAATTAGCCTTGAGTGCAAGTGGGAGATTGTTGGAGATAGTGCCATCAGAGTCAATTATTGGATCACAGGCACGTGATTGCAATGATTGAGGGAGGACCTATTCCGGTAGGACAGTCTTACTCATGATGATAGTATGCTATCTGGTTTATCTTTATCATCGTGTACTGCTTTAGGTGACCAGACAGGTCGCTATTACACGTTGATAGAGCCCTTAGGATTCATGCTTGACTGCCAGCAGTATGAGGGCGATCATATACGTGGGAGCTGGTAGTCTATAAGCACATCCTTAAAAAGGTCCTTAGTCATGGGAGTTTCGAGACAGGGCATTGATACTCCAGAGTAGACTAGTGTATACAGTCGAGACCCCGACGAGGGGCGGTGGCCGGTCTCATAAGCCACCGGTGTCAGTTGGTTCACCTAAGATGTATACAGGTGCTCATTGGGTTATGAGTACACCGGACAGGACTCGCCGGGAACATGCTAGTTGGTCTTATACCTGACGTCAGATAGCAGTTCCCTGGTGACATGTGTACAGGTTAGTTCATCGACCTGAGGATCGTCATTTTTCTCGTGTGAGTTCCCACTGTACTTTGATTACTACCCTACCACGCTAAAAGGAGACGTGCAAACAGGTTTTAGTTGGGTACAGTCCCGAGCCACATGGAGGCAGTGAGCGGATCTTCGGGGATTCGTCTCTCCCGGTATTGGGGGTGAGGTCGCGCTGTGTCTAGGAGAGCCCTTACATGAAAGTCCTTGGCCAAGGCAGGAGATTTACTGGTAGGTATTCCAGTAGTATCTCAGGGTGTTCTGGGCTACACTCCGACACGACTTGTACCGCTTTTGGGGGTCTGACTTTTACCAACCCCCTAGGCCCGCCATGCGATGCTCATAGACGAACGGACCGGACTGTACGGCTATTGTCACTGACAGGCTCAGTAGGGTGTCAGGATGAGTTCGCTCATCGACGTCCCTTTTGGTCAATAGCTGGTAGCCCGTCACGTATGGCTAATACCTCTGACGTGCTAGTGGTTAAATCTACAGCCATAGTATTGACGAGTCTTTAGATTCCCCCACATTCAGTTGCTCAAGTTTTCGGGCAAAACGCTGTAGAGGCCGTATGGAGATATGGCAGGGTTCGATCAGATACGTGCGGCATTGCACGGATCAGGATCGGACGGTTAATACTAGCCGGCTTTGGTTTAAGACGGATCCTAGTATAGTACAGTGTAGATTTGGTCTCATTGCATTTGTATTCGATCAGAATACAAATGCGGGTGTGTATGCACAGTAGCGGGGTTTTCCTGTAATTTATTACGGGATCAGGATTTTGGTGTTGCCAGTTTGCTTTCCGTTTCGGCCATATTTCTTTGTATCTTTCATTGGCCGAAGATTGGTGGAGGAGGGCTTATTTGCATTTGTGCAAATAAGCATTTGTGGAGGGTGGTCTTTGCATATTCTTGTGTCATGATAATTCTTCCACCCTTGACTTTCTTGAGTTCATGATGGCATGACTTTTGTAATGGTGATGGGTTATGATGGTTGATTTGGAGTGTTGAACTTGGTTTGTGATCATTGCTTATTATGATGGCATTTTCTCTCTCTTGCATTATTCTTGTGGCTACCTCTTTCATACACTCCCTCATTCTCTCACTCTCTTACTCATACCTAGGCCGGCCATGACAAGGGGCTGTCCCAAATTTTGGTGTGGGGAATATTGTTCTTTTGGCTTCACAAAATCCATTTTAGCTCCATCTCCAAAACTCCATTCCTCCACCATCTCAAAAGGCAACTTCCTACAACCCCAAATGAGACATAGCACTACACTGTTCTACAGCAAATCTTGGGCACGTCGACTCGCCAACTTCGTGCCCGAGTTGCCTCGGTCCGTAGGTGGGAGCCCGTAAAAGAAGCCGGCGACGTGGTGCCCTTCCGGCGACTTGGTGGAGACCGGAGATTCCGCGGGGAGATCGGGACGACGACGAGAAGACCGAAGGACACGGATCGCTCGGTATATCTCTCTAACCCTTTTCTTCTTAGCTAGGACTAGTTTAATGGCCCGATCCGGGTTGATAGTGCGCGGTGGTGCTGGTTCAAAAGTTTAAAGTAAATCATCGCTTCCGCATTCTGGCGTCGGATCGACGGCCGTGGCGCCGCCGTGCACTTACACGAATCACATGGAGGCAATGAGCGATAGGAGGGGATTCGTCTCTCCCGGTAGAGGGAGTTGATGTTGTGCTGTGTTCGATTGGCTATAACTGGAAATCCCTGGCCAGGGTTGTTGAGATTTACTGGTAAGTGTTATCAGTAGTTTCTCGAACTGTTATGGACCTCATATCAACACGACTTATCAAGCTACTGGGGTCTGACGTTTACCACCCCTAGGCGAGATATGCGACAAATCAGACGAAGAGACCGGACTGTACGGGAGTGTTACTGACTGGATTCACAGGAGAATGTACAGGCTTGCTTGTTGATCTTCTGAGCACTCAATACCGGGGTGGTTGTTACGTTTAGCTGACCGCTTGCAGCTTGTGGGTGTTTGATATCATCATCACCGACTGCCAGCGTATTGACGATTCTTTAGAGTCCTACACAGAGGTTTCTTGGCTCAGGCAAAACGGAGTAGGAGCACATATGTGATATGTGCGGGACCGAGAATAATACGTGTATGTGATACCGTATTAGATTCTCGCGATATGAGATATCGGCCGGGTATATGTGATATAGCCGGGTCATCGGATCAAGTGTTGATTCGATGAACTGATACAGATTATATTAGTCGGTTATTTGTGAAATAGCCGGATTATCGGATCAAGTGTTGATTCGATAATTTAATGTATAATTATATATTTGATATATTAAATTATATTAACTGATATAAGCTCACTAAAAGATTCTTTTTCTCATTCGGGTAATACATTGATATATATGCGATATATGTTAATTGTATTATTTTATTTTGTTACAATAAATATTGTATATGTGATATATAATATTGTAACTTGATATGATTACTAATGCAACATGTTTAGTAGAGATTAAACAAGGTTAGGGTTTAATTTGGGTTAGTTCTTTCTTGAACCTTCTAGAAGGTTTCCTTTTTGTTTTTGCAAAGATATTTTGCAAGATATTTACTTAACCCAACCCACACCCTTAACCATGGTTAGATCTCTACAATGGTTAAGTCTTTTCTTGACTTAACCATGGTTGCTTTGGTAATGATATGACCACTTTCATTATTCATCACAAAAGGATTACTATTCTTCTTCTTCTTGCTTGAGCTGAAAAGCTTTCTAGGTTTTTCTTATGTGATGAAAATGAGTGAGATTAAGAAAAAAAATGAGAGCTAAAATCCTAGTCCATCATCCTAATCTATCATATCCTTTTAGATTAGGGTGTTCACTTCATTTAGTGAGTGAGAGCTTGTGTTAATGAAACTTCAAGGTAAATCATCTTTGTTATCGAAGATCGGAAGCAAACTTGCATCTTTCTCTTCGTGGAGCATCTCGAGAGTCCGGAACTTGATGATCGTAGCGAAGGGACCACAACACGGAGCTTAAGAAGTGAAGGACCGTACTACAAAGCTTGTAATCCCTAACTCTTAGATGTTAAAGTGTTTAACATACTTTGTTTCGCATAATCTCTAGTCTAAGATCTTGGTTTAGGGTTGTTTGGCACGGCTAAATTTTAAATCTGTAAGTGCACGGCGGCGCCCCGGCCGTCAATCCGACGCCGGAATGCGGAAGCGGTGAAAAACTTAAATTTTGCGGACTTTGCAAACCGGCACCACCGCACACTACTACCCGGGATCGTTACCATTAACTAGTCTAAGCTAACAAGAAGATGGGTTAGAGATATACCGACGATCCAAGTCCTCCGGTCTTCTCGCCATCGTCCGGATCTCCTGCGGAAAAGTCCCGTCTCCTCCTCGTCGCCGGAAGTGCACCACATCGCCTACTTTGTTTACGGGCTCCCACCTCAATGCCGAGGCAACTCGGGCACGAAGCCGGCTACTCGACGTGCCCAAGGTTCGTTGTAGAATATGTAGTAGAAGAAGTCTCATTTGGGGTTTATGGAGATGCCATTGTGGTGGAGGAAAAGAGAGCTTGGAGAGAGGTGGGGAAAATGTAGCATACCAAAATGAGAGTAACATTTTCCACACTCAAAATGAAAATCAATCCCATTCCTCTTTGAATGGCCGGCCACACATTTCTCTTTTGTGATTGGAGAGAGAGAGTGAACAAGGTCAAGGGGGAGTGGTTGAACCATCATACAAGGGAGTGTGAAGTTATGATGTGAAGGAATGATAGCTAGGTAAGTCCAACACTCAAAACAACCATCAACAAAACCAAAGTCAATCCATCATGAGAAGGAGAAGTCAATGATGGTGCTCATCATGAAAACCATCATGATGCAACAAGATGCAAAGAACCCCCTCCACAAATGCCTATTTGCAACAATGCAAATAAACCCTCCTCCACCAAACTTCGGCCAATGAACGGAACAAAGGAAATTGGCCGAAACGGAAAGCAAACTGGAAACTCCAGAAAACTGGTCCCGTAATAAATCACAGGAAAACCCCGATATTGTGCATACACACCCGCATCTGTATTTCGACCGAAATACAAATGCAATGAGACAAAACACTACACTGTACTATACAAGGATCCGGCTTATACCAAAGCCGGCCAGTAATATCTGTTCGATCCTGATCCGTGCAATACCGCACGTATCTGATCGAACCCTGCCATATAACCATACGGCCTATAGTACAAACTGTCCGATCCTGATCCGTGCAATACCGCACGTATCTGATCGGACCTTGCCATATCTCCATACGGCCTCTACAACCTTTCGCCCGAAAGCTGAGTAACTGAATGTGGGGGACTCTAAAGACTCGTCAACACCTTGGTTGTGGATTTAACCACTAGCACGTCAGAGGTATAAGCCAATACGTGACGGGCTACCAGGTACTGACCAAATGGGACGTCGATGAGGAAGCTCACCCCGACACCCAACTGAGCCTGTCAGTGACAATATCCGTGCAGTCCGGTCCGTTCGTCTATGAGCATCGCATGGCGGGCCTAGGGGGTTGGTAAAAGTCAGACCCCCAAAAGCGGTACAAGTCGTGTCGGAGTGTAGCCCAGAACACCCTGAGATACTACTGGAATACCTACCAGTAAATCTCCTTGCCTTGGCCAAGGACTTTGTGTAATGGCTCTCCTAGACACAGCACGACCTCACCCCCAATACCGGGAGAGACGAACCCCTGAAGATACGCTCACTGCCTCCATGTGGCTCGGGACTGTACCCAACTAAAACCTGTTTGCACGACTCCTTTGAGCCGTGGTAGGGTAGTAATCAAAGTACAGTGGGAACTCACACGAGACAAATGACGATCCCCAGGTCGATGAACTAACCTGCACACATGTCACCAGGGAACTGCCATCTGACGTCTGGTATATGACCAACTAGCATGTTCCCGGCGAGTCCTGTCCGGTGTACTCATAACCCAATGAGCACCTGTATACATCTTAGGTGATCCAACTGACACCAGTGGCTTGTGAGACCGGCCACCGCCCCTCGTCGGGGTCTCGACTGTATACACTAGTCTACTAATGGAGTATCGATGCCCAGTCTCGAAACTCCCACGACTAGGGACCTTTTAAGGATAAGCTTATAGACCCCCAGCTCCCACTTATATGATCGCCCTCATACTGCTGGTGGTCAAGCAAGAATCCTAGGGGCTCTATCAACGTGTAATAGCGACGTGTCATGTCACCTAAAGCAGTACACGATGATAAAGGTAAACCAGATAGCATACTATCATCTCGAGCAAGACTGTCCTACTGGGATAGGTCCTCCCTCAATCATTACAATCACGTACCTGTGACCTAATAATTGACTCTGAGGGCACTATCTCCAACAATCTCCCACTTGCACTCAAGGCTAATTATTGCGATGTCGCATACTCACAGCCCGTGTGATACCGAACACCCAACTCCTCTACTAGTCAGTCTCACAAAGCTCGTTTGCGGAACTATTGCGTTCGAGGAATAGCCTCAGTGAGTGGATCCGCTTAGTTGTTTCTTTCTATGTCTCTCTATATCTCAAGTTCGCGGAGAAATCCATCTCTCGAAATGAGCAATACCTGTCTTAGAATGTGTCTGGATGTCTGATGGGACATAGCTCATAAATGAACTCCAAATCCAAACTTCTTAGACTGTATCGTCAACTGAACTTACTCAGTATCCTGCGCGCCATGCCTCCCTCAGTATTGCCTTGGACCACCTGTCCAAAATACTGCCCCTCATCAGAAGGAAAACTATAACTCTGACAACCTCCTTGTCGTCCATGTCACCTTGGAAGCCTGGAATGATAACTGTCTCCTGAATGAGGCTGTCGTTATCATCTCCCTAGAACATCCACTTATGTTCTAAAACTGCTTCCGACTGTTTCTCCAGGATTGGATTAATGTCAACTTATTGCATCTAGTGCAAGAACAACATCTGGTGTGGTACTTGACATCTCACGATTGACTCAATTGCCTGAGCAAGTGATCTGCCAATCATGCCCGTCCCTCTCCCCTTTAGTCTGTAAGACACCTTTGGAGAGGGTGACTCCATTATCTGCAGGTACACTACCGTGCCAGGAGTCGTCCATCCTAAATATTCTTAGAATGCTGTCAAGTACCCTGATTGGGAAACCACCCAAATCTAGATCTAAGACCATAGATCTAGTAACCAGTATGTCTGATATAAAATCCATTTCCTTTGTGGAGAAACAACTGTGTGACGACCAAAGTATAACCGATTGTAGTATAGGAGTTTCTTTTCCTATTCTGTGTATGTCATCCAGATACCAGGACATCACATCCTACTACCTTCTCAACAGATCCATCCCCTATTCTGATGAAGTCAAACCCATGACTGTCACGTCAGAAATAGATGATCTATCTCCGCTACATCTGCTTTAGTCTATAAATAGACATAAGCTACCTGTCCACCAATGCTTCCGCTGCTCCCACTGACTACGACAACCCTCTGGCAGAGTCATATAGACGTACACTTCTAAAACTGGTTTAGAACGACGCTATCTCATCCTCCCGCCGGGTCTCGTAACCTGGAACAACAGCAATGGCAATTGTGGGTAAACAAGAACTTCCCTGTCACCGTCCTTGAGGCTACCGGAGTACCTCTCGGGTGCCTGAAGTTACCCACCTTATCTGCGGAGTGGCCAATGGAATGTCAATTCAGATTGAATCTTTAGGTTCCTTATCAAATCTTCAGTAATCGTTTGTGGTTCTGGAATCACTTCCAGTTCTACCATACTCCCACTACTGTTTTTCTGAAAAAATCCATTTTTAATAAAACTGTGGCGAGTCTAGAACAATATCGCTATTGTTCGTCCAGATGGTAGAAAATCAACCCTCGTCATAGCCTGGGTCAACCCACAAACAGCTATTACAGAAACGTGCCTTGAGTTGTCCAGTGTCTGGTTTTAATCATAAACCGGACAACTCCCCGTACCTTAACATCGTTAAGATATGAACTGTTCTATATCATATATAGAACCAGAGGCACTGATTTAATTGAACCAGATTCAAATCATGCAACTGTCTCCAGTGCATGTCAACTAAATGGAAGGAGGCCGATCAGCGTTACTCAACTTAGGAATGCTTCCATTTATGAGTAACCTGAAAGAGAAGCAATTTCTCTTAATCACTACTATCAACTGAATACCATATACAAGTATCTACATCTTCGATCACTTTGAAGAATCCCGATACTTGCTACACCTGGTTCTTTACTCTATTCAAATACCTATAACTTCTCCAAATTCGGACCCTGTGTTTCCACGAAACACTTGTCTAAAAACTAGAGAAGTCATAAGTAAACCGAATATAGTACGAGGACCAACCCCTCTGTCCTAATGGACACTGGACAACATACAATACTCTGTATAAGTCCCTTGAGTCTGATAACTCATTCACTGTGTGTCGTAGGTTGAAAACTGTACTTATGGTTAAGAAGAATTACACCGCTGTTTAATGCTCCTTACCTAACCATCCACTAATATAGGTAAATGTCGTAGACATAATTTCAGAAAGGTATATCTCACTCTATGAAAATAGACGTACAGATATATCAATTTGAAATTGGTGCATAACAGTGGATATTCAAAACCAAATATTTGCCGACCGGCAAACAGCCCAGGTGATTTCCTCAAATATCACCGATTACAACGAATCCCGATATAATGAGGATAATCACCCAATTCCCAACAACTTACTCCCACTCATCATCTGTAAAACCATACAGATGTGAGAATCGTACCTGGTAAATACATACCCTGGAGTAAGTATCTAATCGGGAAATCAGTTTTCCTTTAACATTACACAGTGAAACTGAAACATTGAAATGTTCCGATGGGGTATTCTGGTATTCCTAGTAATGCCTCTTCCAGATTCACGACTGTAACCGTATAGTTCTTTGCCACCTCTCCAAATCCCTTCATATGTCTTTAGTCTTTACCTTCTGCACACCCTTTTAGGCCAAATGGTTTTCTTCCTTCTCTACCGTTCGGCACCAGCCTATGGTTTGGAAGAAGACTATCCAATAAGCATAATGGGTGTACTGTCCGCATCCTAGGAACACTCGCAATGAGAGAGGGTGAAGATAAAAGACAACCGAATAAACCTTATTCCTATTTCTCCTGAACCAGAATCCATCCCCGAACTGGAATAAATTCCTTTCGAGTTCGTATATAACCATACGATGGAGTATCCAATAAACTGTGGATCTTCGTAGTGATACGGAGTGTCCTGGAGAAATACAAAGGTGATGTGGGAGTGGTAATGAAATATTTGGTTTGGTCGTGAATATCTGTTGCAATTTACTTTGCCCTCTTACTAATCCCTTGCTTTGTCTGAACTTAATACCTTCTGCACACCATCGTTATGCTAATTGGTTTTCTTCATTCCCTACCGGTCGGCACCAGCCTAAGGTTTGGAAGAAGACAATCCAATTTGCGTAATAGGTGTACTACCCCTAAACCAAGGAGTACTCGTAACCTGAGAGAGGGTAAAAGGAAAAGACAACTGAATAATCCTATCCGTTTTCTCCAGAACCGGAAACCATCCTCGAATAAATTCTTTCGAGTTCGTATCTAACCATACGATGGTTTTGTCCAATGGAAGTGGACGTTCGTAGTAATACGGGGTGTCCTGGAGAAAAAGGGTAAAAGTAGGAGTGGCAATGAGGTCTGCAACTCTGACAATCCAAAAGCCGGTGTTTAAGAAGGTTCGGTCAACTTGGTCACTGAGTCAAAGTCTTAGGGTCGGGTCAATGGTCGCTGCCAAAGAGAGAGAGAAAAGAAACACTCAGCGTGCACTCTAACCTAGATCAGAATGGTTACCAATTTATCTAATCTGGAATCCTCCCACTGTACCTCAAATTCTCCTCCAAACCTGAAAGAAGAATTAGTCGGGGTTACCCGAGGAGTAAACTAACCCATCAGTGGGAATCGGGATCCAACTCTCATCGCATGATAACGTGACGGAATCCGCTCACGGTATCACACTCCAGAAGGTATGCGCATATCTGGCAAGTCTCAGTTCTTTTGAAACTCCCGATGTGATTTCTGCCCCATGCTCTTATGACCTTGACTAAGGCCAACAAATCATAAGTCACATGTCAAGTTCTACCCGTCATTATCCAGGTTGATTTGAATCCACCCGTACAAGCCCTTGACTAGGGCCAACAAGGCTATACGACTGTCCCAAACCAACGCATCTATCTATGCAGCATATGAACACCCAACAGCTACCAAACACTGTGCCTTGACTATGGCCAACAAACACAGCTTGAATACTATTGACTACCCATATGAAACGACGGAGGGCTACGAATGGTTTCTGGCGAAAACCTTTAACGTAGTGAACTTGATATCGTTGAAGGAACGGATAGCTTTTTGAAAATATAGTGACGAAAACCGTTGCTAAAGAGGTCACTCCCGGTGAAGGGATCTCGGCTCTTTCCCCGTAGAATGGGGTGCAGGATATTCCAACTGAATACCACGGTGCAAAGCAAAAGTAATCGGCTATAGTGAAGTTAATGCCCTGACGCAAACTTCTGTCCAAGGGGTCACTCCCGGTGAAGGGATCTCGGCCCTTGCCTCGTCGACTGAGGAGCAGGATATTCTAAATGAATACCGCGATGCAAAACAAAAGAGAACGTCCTTGCAATAACAGCTTTTTGAAAAAGTGTTCCAACAACATCAGATTAGGTTTGTTTTTAACTTGCATTGATCCGAATCAATGCAGTCCCATCAATTGATCACACCAAAAAGAACGAAAATATACTGATGTACGTATATGCCATCCGCATTCGCCACTGGGTCCCGTCATTACCCGTTAGGTTAGCTTACTAACGACAGAGCGGGGACTGGACTAGCGCGGATGCAAAACATATACAACATCTACTAATATATATACCAATATATTATATTCGCTCAAGGCGTGAATAAAATGCAACATCACAGAGAATGAACAGCATCACAGAAACAATACAGATATCTGGGAACCCCGGGTTTCACAGAGCCGCTACTGAAACCCGACGTTCCCCTGGTCGTATGGATAGCCTGTGCAATGTAATCCTAGACCCCTACGGGCGCGGCAAGTCACCCGCCAAAACCTGAAGCGAGGCAGCCCCCTTCAGCGCCGTGAATGGACCACCCAGCACTTCACGGAATCCGGCAACTTGGGCACCCCTCCTGGGTCAAACCTGTACCCCCTACGAGTGCGGCGAATAGCCCGCCAATCCTAGAGTGAAGCCCCCTCCGTCCCAATGCCATGAGATGCGGGCTTGCTGCCCTCTAGAACCCGGCTATCCGTGCACCCCTCCGCGGGGTAATCCTAGTACAGAAAGTAAAATATACATACACCGGGTACATCGACCGCAACCAGGTCGTGCCCCAAAATAATAATACAATCAGGCAGTGACGGCAGTCCACATGTCGGACGCTCGCCCCGCAATAACAAATGTACATAATACAACAACAACTGTACTAGCATTGCATCCAGGCTATCCCCCACGACCGATCCGCAACATCACAGCAAATACATAGAACATCAACGTGAAAGTCACGTTCGCAAATCCGTCTAACCGGGCTATAGCAGTTAGACCGGATTTACCGATCGAGTGACATTCACGGTCGCAGATATAATGTAAATACTGTGAAAAATGTGTTTAAAATTTTTCCGATCGATCAAACAATTAACAAGTGGGCCCCAAAGAAAACTGTAGCACTCACAGAAACAATTGGCCCAATTTTAATATTCTAAAACCCATAATTTAAGCCCAGAAAGCCTCTGGAAAAAAAATGGTGCAGTGATTGCTACAGGATGCGGCGGAAGGGCGGCATAAAGTGGGATAACGCGGCGCTTCCGCGCTCAGAATATGGTATCACTTCATCAAATTTTTACAGAGTGCTTATATTTTTCAGTACATCAATATTTTACAACCTGAAAAAAATTTCGACACTAAAAATTTCCAACAGAAAACTGATGCGACAAAATACGGGTTTTTGGACTTTTTGATCGATCGGAAATGCAAACACATTACACAAAGCTAGACGAAGTTAATGGCGAGGCTCTGATACCACTGTAAGTGCACGGCGGCGCCCCGGCCGTCAATCCGACGCCGGAATGCGGAAGCGGTGAAAAACTTAAATTTTGCGGACTTTGCAAACCGGCACCACCGCGCACTACTACCCGGGATCGTTACCATTAACTAGTCTAAGCTAACAAGAAGATGGGTTAGAGATATACCGACGATCCAAGTCCTCCGGTCTTCTCGCCATCGTCCGGATCTCCTGCGGAAAAGTCCCGTCTCCTCCTTGTCGCCGGAAGTGCACCACATCGCCTACTTTGTTTACGGGCTCCCACCTCAATGCCGAGGCAACTCGGGCACGAAGCCGGCTACTCGACGTGCCCAAGGTTCGTTGTAGAATATGTAGTAGAAGAAGTCTCATTTGGGGTTTATGGAGATGCCATTGTGGTGGAGGAAAAGAGAGCTTGGAGAGAGGTGGGGAAAATGTAGCATACCAAAATGAGAGTAACATTTTCCACACTCAAAATGAAAATCAATCCCATTCCTCTTTGAATGGCCGGCCACACATTTCTCTTTTGTGATTGGAGAGAGAGAGTGAACAAGGTCAAGGGGGAGTGGTTGAACCATCATACAAGGGAGTGTGAAGTTATGATGTGAAGGAATGATAGCTAGGTAAGTCCAACACTCAAAACAACCATCAACAAAACCAAAGTCAATCCATCATGAGAAGGAGAAGTCAATGATGGTGCTCATCATGAAAACCATCATGATGCAACAAGATGCAAAGAACCCCCTCCACAAATGCCTATTTGCAACAATGCAAATAAACCCTCCTCCACCAAACTTCGGCCAATGAACGGAACAAAGGAAATTGGCCGAAACGGAAAGCAAACTGGCAACTCCAGAAAACTGGTCCCGTAATAAATCACAGGAAAACCCCGATACTGTGCATACACACCCGCATCTGTATTTCGACCAAAATACAAATGCAATGAGACAAAACACTACACTGTACTATACAAGGATCCGGCTTATACCAAAGCCGGCCAGTAATATCTGTTCGATCCTGATCCGTGCAATACCGCACGTATCTGATCGAACCCTGCCATATAACCATACGGCCTATAGTACAAACTGTCCGATCCTGATCCGTGCAATACCGCACGTATCTGATCGGACCTTGCCATATCTCCATACGGCCTCTACAACCTTTCGCCCGAAAGCTGAGTAACTGAATGTGGGGGACTCTAAAGACTCGTCAACACCTTGGTTGTGGATTTAACCACTAGCACGTCAGAGGTATAAGCCAATACGTGACGGGCTACCAGGTACTGACCAAATGGGACGTCGATGAGGAAGCTCACCCCGACACCCAACTGAGCCTGTCAGTGACAATATCCGTGCAGTCCGGTCCGTTCGTCTATGAGCATCGCATGGCGGGCCTAGGGGGTTGGTAAAAGTCAGACCCCCAAAAGCGGTACAAGTCGTGTCGGAGTGTAGCCCAGAACACCCTGAGATACTACTGGAATACCTACCAGTAAATCTCCTTGCCTTGGCCAAGGACTTTGTGTAATGGCTCTCCTAGACACAGCACGACCTCACCCCCAATACCGGGAGAGACGAACCCCTGAAGATACGCTCACTGCCTCCATGTGGCTCGGGACTGTACCCAACTAAAACCTGTTTGCACGACTCCTTTGAGCCGTGGTAGGGTAGTAATCAAAGTACAGTGGGAACTCACACGAGACAAATGACGATCCCCAGGTCGATGAACTAACCTGCACACATGTCACCAGGGAACTGCCATCTGACGTCTGGTATATGACCAACTAGCATGTTCCCGGCGAGTCCTGTCCGGTGTACTCATAACCCAATGAGCACCTGTATACATCTTAGGTGATCCAACTGACACCAGTGGCTTGTGAGACCGGCCACCGCCCCTCGTCGGGGTCTCGACTGTATACACTAGTCTACTAATGGAGTATCGATGCCCAGTCTCGAAACTCCCACGACTAGGGACCTTTTAAGGATAAGCTTATAGACCCCCAGCTCCCACTTATATGATCGCCCTCATACTGCTGGTGGTCAAGCAAGAATCCTAGGGGCTCTATCAACGTGTAATAGCGACGTGTCATGTCACCTAAAGCAGTACACGATGATAAAGGTAAACCAGATAGCATACTATCATCTCGAGCAAGACTGTCCTACTGGGATAGGTCCTCCCTCAATCATTACAATCACGTACCTGTGACCTAATAATTGACTCTGAGGGCACTATCTCCAACAAAATCGGGCATGGTTGAAGCCTTATAGACCCTTGTGCCTATGCATAGTAACCCTACAGCGGTATCAGAGCCAAGCTAGAGCTTTAGGCGAAGTCTAGGCGAAGATTATAGTCCGATCGAACCCAGAAACCCCGATTTATACCCTTCTCTGGAAATTTTTCAAAACTGTTGATTTTTTCGTATTAAAAATACTCAGAAAATTCAGCAGGTAAATATATGGACATGTGTGAAAAACGACACCCTAAATCGCTCAAAGCGCCGCGGAACCGCGGCCAAACTGGGGTATTGGCGGCGGTTCCGTGGCAGGTCTTGGGGATAGAGGGTTAGATTTTGCTACAGTTGATCCGTAGGTACTTTTGCTTTATTCTGGGAATTTTTAATTGTAATCAAATGTTGAGTTTTCTGGGTTGTATTGGGGACTCGTTGATTCGATCGGATAATTTAACTTTGTTTAAGTTTTTCCGGATAATTTTAGAAACTATTAAAAAGTTCGAACGGATATCAATAACTCACATTTTCCCCTGTCAGAAATTTTTTCAAAAGTTGGATTTTTTCTCGAGTTTGAAACTTCCGGAAAATCATGCAAGTAACGCGGTAGACCCTCTAGAAGAACACAAATCTTAACTCGATTATGTGACCGTCTGAACTGCCTTTGAACTTTAGGGTTTGTGGCAGTACGGCGTTGCGACATGTGAGGTGTTGGCTTGACCCTTCTACGGCTGGACCATTGGTACTGTGGCATGTGATGGATACTTTTTGAACTCCGCTCAAATGTTGAGCTATTTGGGAAATCTTGGGTGTTTGATTATTCGATCGGAAAATTTAACACCGTCTTTTTATCTGGAATGTGATACAATATTTGGAATCCACAAGTAGTTATGAGATAACTAATTTGAATGTTATAAATATAGCAGTTTAGTCTCAGTTGATCGGTTGCCACGGAATTTTGATGTGATCAAAAGTCCGTCGTAATCACATGGCGTACGCGGATACTCGCCAGGTAAACAGCCATGCCCCATAGCCCCGACCAAGTGACTGTAGGAGAACCCCGTCGCCAAAAGCATCCGTTCGGGTGCTCGCGGCAGCGGTGTTCTGCCTTGGTGCACTTCGTCGACGGCATCCGGGGGTGCGGCCGTCTACTAAAGTTTGCGACGAGCATTCGATCAGGATGTCGGGAATCTTTTTGAATTGCCCGACTTGATATTGAAAAGAGTTTTCGATAATAAGACTAAAATGCGGGGTTTATAATTGTTAGGCATGCGATGTCGAAGGAATTCATTTGGTTACGCATGCGATGTCTAAGGAGGTTGCGGATTCCAACTGTTGTAGTTTTACACTTTCTTTTCTGTGACCGTAAGCGTAGTATGTGATGTATCGCCGGCTTCGTTGCTATACATCAACGACAATCGGGATACGCATACTTGCTTACGTTGATGATATGAGATATTATGTGTTGCTATGATATGTTATATTGGATCGTCGCGTTCTGAATAGCCGGGGGTTTTATGCGAGATGAGGGTTTTTATTTTCATTCATGTAAAATTCATTTGTATGTAATATTCTTTTATTGGGGCACTTCCGGGATGAGGATGATGTCACCATTGTATATTATTTACTTTTCCGCATTAGGTAGACCCAAGGCGGGGAGCATAAGTAACCGGGTTCTAGGGTCCAGTGGGAGACCATCTCGAGGAGTCGAGACCGGGTCTCCTAACCCTAGAATTGGCAGTGTTGCTTGCCGCTCTCGTCGGGGTCTAGGGATGTGGGTTTGGCTATTCATCGCGACCGTGGAATCCGTGTTTTATACAGGCTCGTATTAAAACACGGACGTCCTAGTATATCCAATATTTCAGATATGTTCTTCTGCTGCAATGTTCTGTGATGAGATCATATTACTACCTGAGATGAATGTTTATATTATATATATGAGATATATGTTATATTGCATATTTCGTTTCAAATGTGATGCCTGTGAAGCATAATAAAATGGGACTTCATTAATGAGATTAATGAAAATAAAAGAAACTTAAAGATATTGTAGAAACTTGTTTAAAAACTGGTAGCTCTAGTTATTGCTTTGCATAGCGGCGTTCCTTGTAGAACATCCAGCACCTTATTCGATAAGGAAAGAGCCGAGATCCCTTCACCGGGAGTGACCTATTTAGTGAAACTAGCAGATGCTACAAACTCGGTTTGTCTTTTGATTATTTCTATAGTTTTTGCTTTGCATAGTGATATTTGTGAAATATCCTGCACCTTATTCGATGAGGAAAGAGTCGACGATCCCTTCACCGGGAGTGGCCTCTTTAGCAAAACTAGAAAATGCCTCAAAAACATTCCTTTTAAAAATCACTCGATTCTACAATGATATCAAGTTCATTACGCAAAGGGTTTTCTTAAAAACCTGTCGTAGCCCTCCGTCATTTCAGATAAGTACTTCATAGTATTCGTACTACGTTTGTTGGCTTTCGTCAAGGCGTAGTGTGCGGTAGCTATTTATGCTTATCTGTATAAGCATATGATGCGATAGAGTTAGGGTAGTCGTGTGACTTTGTTGGCTTTCGTTAAGGGTCGTGCGGATGGGTTTAATTCAATCGGGAAATGACAGGTTGAACTTGACTAGTAGCCTATGGTTTGTTGGCATTCGTCAAGGTCATAGGACGCTAGGGGTAAAATATTATTAGGAATTTCAAGTGTTGAAGTTTGCAATGAGATTGCATACCTTCTATGAAATAGTTGGATCCCGATACCCGCTGCGAGTAAGAGTTACTCTTGGGAGAGATTTACACATTACAATTAGCCGATCAAGTAGGTGTCTAGAAAGGTGTTAATGGGGTTACGCCCCTGGGAAGACGAGGTTTATTTTAATTAGGTCCGTGCGAAAGTGCGGGGAACCTCCCTCAAAGTACCAGCACTGGCCTGGCTGAAAGATTGGCAACTTGTAGAGTGTAATTAATCCCGGCTAGTCTTTCCTTTTAGGGTTTGAAGGAAAATTTGACTAAAACAGTGGGAGACATCCTGATTAGATAAATTGATAACCAATCTAATCTTGTAAAAGCGCACGCTGAGTGTTTTCTTCTCTCTCTCTCCAGGTAGCGACCATGTCACGTCTTAATCAAGATAATAATACGGGTGTATTGACCAAACCCGCTTGTTATACTGCGCTAAGGAACGTTGGTCCCGCTCCAACTTATAATTGTTATAAGACAGAGCAGGAAATTGGGGAATACCAGATTTCCCGTGCCGCCCAAACGAAGAAAGTGCATGTTGATGCATCATCTTCGGGTGTGTTCATTACAGAGAACTGTTTCTCAGTATCATTTACGTCCTGGGTATGAGATACCAGATCAGGATCCCGCAAATGTAATTTGTTACATGGGCTAGAGATAGGTAGAGAACTAAGAATGGGTGATAAGCTTCATGAGATAGAAAACGGTGCAAGTGTTGCAGCCAAGTCTGTAGGTAGTTATCACCCTGTATTATCAGAATACATTGATTCTGAATGAATGTTATTGGATACCGAACCTGAGATACAACATCATATCAGTCTCTTTATTAGTAAAGGAGGATATAATTTTGTATTGTTGGATAATGTTTTGAACATTTCCTATATCAAGAGTTGATCGGTTCAGGCACATTATCTAAAAGCATAGACGTTCTAAATCAAACCACAGTTCTTAACGTACAGAACACACACAAGAGGAAGAGTTCAGAAATGAACGAATCCTTCTTGAGGCATTGTAGACTAGGTCATATCAATGCGACCCGACTAGCTGAAGTTACATATAGATGCATATTTAAATTAGTTTGAATTTACATCTTGTGAAACTTGCCGGTCATGTCACAGAGATAAAATGACCACAGCTCCGTTTATTGGAAACAAAGAAAGAGTTAGTGAACTCTTGGGATTGATACATGCTGATGTATGAAGGTCCCGTGTCTACACATGCCAAGACCGGTTCTTTGTACTTCATTACATTCACTGATTATCTCTCAAGATCCGGACATATGTTCCTGTTGAAACACAAGTCTGGAACTTTTTGAGAAATTCAATGAATATAAGTTAGAAGTAGAGAACCAAAAACGGGTATAAATATTATGTCCTTTGATGAGATCAAAGAGGAGAATACTTGAGCACGGGATTCCTGGACTATTCTAAAGGAGAATGAGATTCTCTCTCAGCATTACTCCTCCGTATACAGCACAGCACGTTGGTGTATCGGGGCGGAGCAATCACACCCTATATGATATAGTGCGCTCTATGATGAGTACTACTGAGTTTCCTATTTCCTTTTGGGAGTTATGCACTTGAGAAGCTGCATACCTATTGAATAGGGTTCAAATCAAATCAGTTGCCTACCACATCATATGTGATATGGAAAGGGAAGAGCCCACATTTTAAGTTTGTTAAGATTTGGGGTTGTCCAGCCTATGTCTGAAAAGAAAAATCCGGACAAGATCGAGGCAAAGTCAGTTCTGTGGAAGTTTGTTGGATATCCCAAGCATTCGCAAGGGAATATCTTCTACCAAACCGAGGAACAAAAGATGTTTTGTTTCTCAGCATGCCACCTTTGTGAAAGGGAATTTCTTGTGAAGAAATTATTGGTCATGAGGTAGAACTGGAAAGAGTTCCAGTTATACAAACTGCAGCTGATGATTTGGTAGAACCAAAGGATTCAATAGTTTCCAACGAACCTCAGCCTCTCCGCCGATCTAGTAGGGTTCTTCACCCACCTGAGAGATACTTCGGTTTCTCTATGACAGTGGGAGCGAGGATTGCATTATGAGATGATGACCCAACTAGTTTCGAGCTGGCCATCAGGAGTGGGACTCTGTAAGAATAGATGGATGCTTAGCGATCTGAGATGTAATACTTACACCAACAAAGTATGGACTTTGGTTGCTTTATCTGAAGGGTTAAATCCCCATCAGGAGCAAGTATATCTTGAGAAGAATACTTGGTGTACATGGAAAAGTTGAGACTTTCAAAGCTATGCTTAAAGTCCATCCAAATCCTACTTGCCACGGCTGCATACCATGACTACGATATCTGGCGGTTGGGTGTCATGACTGCTTTTTTAAATGATGATTTGGAAGAGTGCGTCTATAAGTACACAGCCAGAGGGCTTCGTAGACAGTGGGAGCAGCGGAAACGTGTGCAAGATGTTTTATGTGATAAATCAGGGATCGCGAAGTTGGAACATCTGTTTTTATGTGGTAGTCAAAGAGTTTGACTTCAGCAAAATGGTAGATGAACCTTGTATATACAAAAAGGTAGTAGAGAGTATGGTGGTGATCCTCGTAGAGTACGTGGATGACATACTCTTGATAGGGAAGGAGTTTCCTATGCTACGCTCGGTCAATCTCCTCTTATCACAATAATTCTCCATATAGGATCAAGGTGATACCTCCTAAATCCTGGGTTATGGATCTATGAGATAGATCTAATTGGATGTTAGGATTCTCACTAGTTGTAGTGAGATGGTATCAATCGATCCTGGGGAGAATCACTGGAAAAGTTCCAGGGTGATAAGGGCGACTGAATGTCAGTCGCAGGCATTGTCTTTACCCTCAGTGGAGGGATGGTATGTTGGAAGAGTTCCAAGCTAGATACCGTGACATACTAGACAATTAAAGGCAAGATACATCGTTACCAAAAATGCTACCAAAGAGGCAGTCTGGATACATATAAGTTCATGAGATGAACTTTGTTCCTACTATTGTGTGACAATGGTGTGTGGCTTATGCCAAAGAACGCCCGTCCCATCAGAAATCCAGATATAATTCTTGGGCAGTATCACTTGATCATGGAGATGGTTGATCTCCAGGGAGATCGAGGTTAGGAGAGTAGACACAGAGGACGACTGCGTGGATCCACCCACAAAGGCCTTTTTCCCAGTAGAGACTTTTATGGGATGGTTGAGTATGAGACACTTCAACCACAGCTAATTGTTGGGTATGCGATACCACAACAGATGGCCCAAGTGCAAGTGGGAGATTGTTAGTTATATGTATGCCCTAAAGGCCATTGCTGTACATACGATGTATATTGTAGTGGATGCTTGGATATATATAAGGAGGACTTTCTTGCTCGACATGATAGTACGCTATCTGGTTGTACTTTATCTTAACATGTACTATAATTGTCTCTGTGTTACATATTGATAAAACCCTTAGAATATGTACTCGACTACTGGGACTATGATGCGATCATACTAGTGGGGCCACGGTAGTCGACGAGTACATCCTATAACTGTTCCTAGTCGAGGGTGTATTGAGACAGGGCATCGATACACCAGAGTAGACTAGCGTACACGCATCTTGACCCAAATGATGGGCGATGGATGATCCCATATCCATCGGTGTTTGACATCAAGGATGGTGTACGGGTGCTTAGTGGAGACTGGGTACACTGGACGGACTCGCCGAGAACTCCCAGATGGTATTATACCTCACGTCAGATGGCAGTTCTCCGGTGACACTAGTACAGAGTAGTCTGTTGACCTGAGATCGTCATAGAGTCTTGTGTGATTCCCACTGTGCTTTGATTTCCATTAAACCACGTCCAAGAGGGCATGCAAAAAGGTGGATTTTGGGTACAGTCCCGAATCATATGGAGGCAATGAGCGATAGGAGGGGATTCGTCTCTCCCGCTATAGGGAGTTGATGTTGTGCTGTGTTCGATTGGCTATAACTAGAAATCCCTGGCTAGGGTTGCTGAGATTTACTGGTAAGTGTTATCAGTAGTTTCTCGAACTGTTATAGACCTCATATCAACATGACTTATCAAGCTATTGGGGTCTGACATTTACCACTCCTAGGCGAGATATGCGACATATCAGACGAAGAGACCGGACTGTACGGGAGTGTTACTGAATGGATTCACAGGAGAATGTAAAGGCTTGCTTGTTGATCTTCTGAGCGCTCAATACCTGGGTGGCTGTTACGTTTAGCTGACCGCTTGCAGCTTGTGGGTGTTTGATATGATCATCACCGACTGCCGGCGTCTTGACGATTCTTCAGAGTCCTACACAGAGGTTTCTTGGCTCAGGCAAAACGGAGTAGGAGAACATATGTGATATGTGCAGGACCGAGAACAATACGTGTATGTGATACCGTATTAGATTCTCGCGATATGAAATATCGGCCTGGTATATGTGATATAGCCGGGTCATCGGATCAAGTGTTGATTCGATGAACTGATACAGATTAAATTAGTCGGTTATTTGTGAAATAGCCGGATTATCGGATCAAGTGTTGATTCGATAATTTAATGTATAATTATATATTTGATATATTCAATTACATTAACTGATATAAGCTCACTAAAAGATTCTTTTTCTCACTCGGGTAATACATTGATATATATGCGATATATGTTAATTGTATTATTTTATTTTGTTACAATAAATATTGTATATGTGATATATAATATTGTAACATGATATGATTACTAATGCAACATGTTTAGTGGAGATTAAACAAGGTTAGGGTTTGATTTGGGTTAGTTCTTTCTTGAACCTTCTAGAAGGTTTCCTTTTTGTTTTTGCAAAGATATTTTGCAAGATATTTACTTAACCCAACCCACACCCTTAACTATGGTTAGATCTCTACAATGATTAAGTCTTTTCTTGACTTAACCATGGTTGCTTTGGTAATGATATGACCACTTTCATTATTCATCACAAAAGGATTACTATTCTTCTTCTTCTTGCTTGAGCTTTTGAAAAGCTTTCTAGGTTTTTCTTATGTGATGAAAATGAGTGAGATTAAGAAAACAAATGAGAGCTAAAATCCTACTCCATCATCCTAATCTATCATAACCATTTAGATTAGGGTGTTCACTTCATTTAGTTAGTGAGAGCTTGTGTTAATGAAACTTCAAGGTAGATCATCTTTGTTATCGAAGATCGGAAGCAAGCTTGCATCTTTCTCTTCGTGGAGCCTCTCGAGAGTCTGGAACTTGATGATCGCAGTGAAGGGACCACAACACGGAGCTTATGAAGTGAAGGACCGGACTACAAAGGTTGTAATCCCTAACTCTTAGATCTTAAAGGGTTTAACATGCTTTGTTTCGCATAATCTTTAGTCTAAGATCTTGGTTTAGGGTTGTTCGGCACGGCTATATTTTAAATCAGGCATGGTTGATGCCTTATAGACCCTTGTGCGTGTGCCTAGTAACCCTACACAATGGCTGTGTCATCCTCGGTCGCAGCGCCAAGCGAAGGTGATGGGAACAAGGGTGTTGAAGGTGAGGTGGGTCGGCGTCGTGCCAAGGCTCCATAGGGGAGGAAACGGTCATCCTCGGCGGTCGGCTCTGGATCCTAGCGGCGGAGGAAAGTGTCTACCAACTTGGATGATTCCTTAATAGAGTCTGAGCCCATTCTTCAGGATGAACCATTGGCCATGCAAGAGTCGGACGCTGGCTTACTTTTTCCGAGTTCAACTGCCGAGGAAGCCGCACAATTGGCTGAGGCTATAAGACGTTCTAAGGACGAGTCTCAGAACGTGAGGGTTTCGAAGAAGCCCTATCCCGCCGTAATCTTTTATGAAGATCCTTCGTAGATCCGGCGGCGTTTCATTGGCCCTTTGGAGGAATGGGGCGAAAGGGCCCTTAAACAGGCTGCTTCGGAGGACGTTGCGGATGCGCTTTCATTGTGGACTGGCGGCCACGAGTCCACCCTTGAACCTCGGTGAGCACACCTCCTCAAGAAGGAGCATCGGCTTGAACAAGCCATATTGAAAGCTTCCTTACGCATCGGTATGTTCCTGTATTTCTTTGTAATACTTCATACTGTCTGCACTTGTAAATATGTATTCTTATTCTTGTGTGAACTGTGCAAAGACCTCGGCGATGGGGGAGGTTCCCACAGGTTTGCTAACTGTAGAGCCTGCTGATACCCCAATGAAACACTGCTAAGTGTGGAGGTGGTTGATGAAACGGTCCCTCTTGTGATAGAGCCTCCTGCGGTGGTTCTTGCTCCCGAAGCACTCGCTCCTTCGGGAGAGGAACCCTTGGTGGTCGCCGTCCTAACGGATCTCCCTAGGGGCGGCCCGGAGGCTAGGATGGAGGTAGTCGAGGCTACCCCTCTTTGTTGGAGCCCGAGGTCGCGGCGGAGGCCGTTGAAGCTGCTATCCCTCCTATTCAGAATGGGAGAAGCATCGAAGGTAACCTTCCACATTTTGAATTAGTATCCTTTCCATTATCTGAACTTTTTCTGTCTTTTCAGAGTTGCGCAGATTGGCCGCTTCGATTGCTGACTTGTCCCCCAGGCAGTCTTTTCAGCGCCTGTTGCAGATAGCTGCTCCACAAGCGATATCTCCTCAATGCATCATTCTCTCGTCTGGGCAAGGTTAGTGTTGTCCGCCATCTTTTCATAGCATTGTTGTTATTTCGCAAAATGACATTGATGTCCTTTACAGTTCTGGAGGCCGACGACGAGGTTGAGGTCCTCGAAGGGTCAGGGGAGCCTTCAGCTCTTTCTTGCATGACTGTGTGTAAGTGAAGTCCCCACGTTGTTCCTTTTGTTCTTGATTACAAGCTTCGTTAACTGTTTATAAATCTGAACAGCTGTGCCAGTCCCTACTGCGTTGGAGTCGCACATCATTATGCCACCCGGCCCCTATGCCCTGCGTGCTTCGGAACAGATGACCAAGTTAAGCCTTGCTTCTTTGTCATCTTTGATCGAGGAACTCCGCGCTGGCAACACAATTACGGCCGAAGCATTTGCTGCCGAAGCTAATAGTTCTCTTCCTTTTCTTGCCACCTATCATAGCGAAGCGGTGGTGCAAGTTTGGGTTGAGTTCTGCCGGCAGGTGGAAGCTTGCTTGCATGTGCTTGAGTGTACCCGCCTTTCTTCGGAGGCTGTGGCTGCGAAGGCAAGCTTACGGGGCCTGATTGAGCGGTGCACGGCGAATATGATATCTTATGAGAAGAGGCTCGACCGCAAGTTTTCGGAGAGGGAGCTATCTTCGAAGGCGCTGAACGAGCTCCAAGCCAACCTTACAGCCAAGGCCAATAAAGCGTATGAACTCTGGCGAGTACTTCAAGAGGCCATCAAAGAGGTGGTGGCCATCGATAAAGACGCGGTGTTCACTCGCGAAAGGGTTGAGGCTCACAAGGCTACCGAGAAAGAGCTCGAAGGCCGGCCCGCCTCATATCAGGCCCAGCAAGCTCAGGCGGAGGCCTATCTCTTGGCGATTTTGAATTACGAAGGCGAGGCCCAGCGAAAGAGGGATGAGCTGACCAAGCTGCTAAATCGCCCACCAGCCTGAAGACTTGTATATATATATTTTTTTATTTTTCCTTGGTACATACTCTTGAATAAGAGTACATTATTTTTTTGTTCTTCCACGAATTATACTCTGTATCCATTCTGATTCGTGAATAAAAGACGTATTTTTCTTCACCATGGTGTCTCCTTTTTTATTGAATGTATTCTGTGGATAGTCTATCTCAATTTCTCTGCAGGACAACGATGGCTTAGGATTCAGGGTTAAGGTCTGCCTCCTAAGACTTTTCAACTTTATGAGCCGTGAGGGTCTCATAAAGAATTTTCTCCCTACCGGTCGAGAGGATCCTGAAGGTGTGGTTTCTCCTTAAGAATCATGAGGATTCCTAAGTGCCTGTTTTCTCTTGAAAGTCATAAGGATCTCACAAGAGAATTTACTCCCTTACGAGTCGTGAGGACCCGTAAGTGATGGGTGAAATTGCCCTTATCCGCATTTCACGGCGTTAGGGGTTGCTCTGGATGCTTCCCACGGGTTTACTGCCGCGTTCTGTAAGGACCAGGCTCCGCTCTGGACGTTTTCCAGGATACCGTAGTTTAAAGACATCGCGGTCGAGGTTAAGGACATCATAGTCCGTGGATTTAAGGACTCCATAGTCCGTAGTTAGTTTTTAGACATCACGATCGAGGTTAAGGACATCATAGTCCATGAGTTTAAGGACCTCACAGTCCAATGTTAGTTTTAAGACATCACGGTCGAGGTTAAGGACATCGTAGTCCATAAGTTTAAGGACCTCACAGTCCAATGTTAGTTTTAAGACATCACAGTCGAGGTTAAGGACATCATAGTCCATGAGTTTAACGACCTCACAGTCCAATGTTTGCTCTGGATGCTTCACACGGGTTCACTTCCGTGTTTGGTGAGGACCAGGCTCCGCTCTGGATGCTTCACACGGGGTCATTGCCGTGTTCTGCGAGGACCAGGATCCGCTCTGGACGTTTTCCACGGGGTCAGAAATGACATAATCCGCGTTCTACGTAGCCAGGAATTTGGCTCTGGATGCTTCCCACGGGTTCACTGCCGTGTTCGGCAAGGACCAGGCTCCGCTCTGGATGCTTCACACGGGGTCATTACCGTGCTCTGCGAGGACCATGATCCGCTATAGACGTTTTCCACGGGGTCAGAAGTGACATAATCCGCGTTCCACGTAACCGGGAATTTTGCTCTAGATGCTTCCCATGGTTTCACTGCCGTGTTCGGCGAGGACTAGGCTCCGCTCTGGATGCTTCACACGGGGTCATTACCGTGCTCTGCGAGGACCAGGATCCGCTCTGGGCGTTTTCCACGGGGTCAGAAGTGACATAATCCGCGTTCCACATAGCTAGGAATTTTGCTCTGGATGCTTCCCACGGGTTCACTGCCGTGTTCGGCGAGGACCAGGCTCCGCTCTGGATGCTTCACACGGGGTCATTACCATACTCTACGAGGACCAGGATCCGCTGTGGACATTTTCCATGGGGTCAGAAGTGACATAATCCGCGTTCCACGTAACCAGGAATTTTGCTCTAGATGCTTCCCACGGGTTCACTGCCGTGTTCGGCGAGGACTAAGCTCCGCTCTGGATGCTTCACACGGGGTCGTTACCGTGCTCTGCGAGGACCAGGATCCGCTCTGGATGTTTTCCACGGGGTCAGAAGTGACATAATCCACGTTCCACGTAGCCAGGAATTTTTTTTTATTATATCCACATTTCACGGAGTTGGGGTTTGACTTTCGGTCGATTGTGCACTGCTAAGTCATGGAACTGGGAGTTGCCGTGATTCCACTTTGCTTGATGTTGCGTCAGTTGTAATAAGACGAATGTTGAGATGATCTCTAGGCTGTCTGTGAACCATTGAGACTTGGCTTCTCCTTCTGATGAAGCTTAGGAAGGAAGGGTGGGATTCCTTGTTTGTTTGCGCCCCTGGATTGTATACAGAGACCGATGTGATATCACCTGTAGGGCCAAAATTTTCATTCATATATTTTTTTTATATATATTATTTTTTTATTTTATTCCACGATGCTCTATCATTTCAGCTTTTTATATCGCGAAGGTTGCGATTGCCCAATCATTTCGGCTATTTTTCGCGGTGCCCAATTATTTCGGCTATTTATTTTATTTTTACTCGCTGCTTTTTATTGCGAGTTGTCCAATCATTTCAGCTCTTTTGCATGCATACATTTTTTTTTACTTACTACTTCTGTTGCAAGTTGCCCCATCATTTCGGCTATTTCGTATGCATGTGTGGCTTGCTAGCTTTTCGCTGCAAACTTGGGATTAAACACCGATTTCGGTATCAGCACCGCTACAACTGGGATATTGCCAGGAGCGAATCATCATTTGCCTCTGTCGATATCGAACAAAGGTGGCTTAGCGAACATGGTTAGGATTATGTCGACTAAGGCTTTTGACTTCATGAGCCGTAAGGGTCTCATAAAGGTATTTCTCTCTGCGAGTCGTGAGGATCTCGTAGGTGCGTTTTCTCCTTAGGAATCGTGAGGACTCCTAAGTGTGTGGTCTCTTATAAGTCGTAAGGATCTTACAAGAGTGCTTTCTCTTTATAAGTCGAGAGGACCTACAAGGGCTGTTCACCGGGTATACATATCCCTAGTCACGGATGGGACTATGATAGGGAAGTGTTTATTCGCGCCCGTGGATTGTATACAAGGGTCAGCATTGAGTCGCTTGTAGGGCAGTATTGGAGGTTATGGGGGCTGCTTAAGAATAGGTTCAGATCTCTGTGGCTTAAGACTTTCAAATCTTATGAGCCGTGAGGGTCCCATAAGAGGATTCTCCTTACGAGTCGTGAGGATCTCGCAGGTGTAATTTCTCCTTAGGAATCGTGGGGATCCCTAAGTGTGTTGTCCTTTGTGAGTCGTAAGAATCTCACACAGGTGGTTTCTCCTTACAAAGTCGAGAGGACCTTGAAAGTGTCTTTTAACGAGATTACGCCCTTTCAGGTTTTCACAAAACTCACCGGTAGCCCTGCTTTTTTTACTCATGGAGCCCTTTCGGGTTTTCATCCGTGCCCATTTTGCTTATGGACGTACCGTTTCTTTTTTCTTTTCTTCTTTTTTTTTTTTTATTTTTTAACGAGGTTGCGCCCTTTCGGGTTTTCACAAGACTCGCCGGTAGCCCTGCTGTTTTTACTCACGGAGCCCTTTCGGGTTTTCATCCGTGCCCATTCTGCTTATGGACATACCGTTTTCTCTTTTTTTTATTCTTTTTCTCTCTTTTTTTATCAGCTTTAGAATGTTGCAATCCACCGTAGTTTATCGATATCTCGGTCAACAGCTAGTTTCAGGACATAGTGGTCCGTCGTTAGTTTAAGGACGTTCCGGTCCATTGTTAGTTTAAGGACGTTTCGGTTCACTGTTAGTTTAAGGACGTTTCGGTCCGTTGTAAAGGAAGCCGGTTACTACTTATAGAGTTTAGGCTTAGAAAGATAGCGAGCGGACATAGTCGTCGTCATCTATCATTGACCTAGGCCGTGACTCGTCAGGCGTAGTATTTCTTCAGGAAGCGACCATTTATTGGCCTGAAGGGCCTTTCGCCATGCATGTCCATGAGTAGATAGGCTCCACCTAGGTAAACTTTGTCTATGATGTACAGGCCTTCATAGTTTGGCTCGAATTACCTCGTTTGGCGCGATTGGGAATCATAGGTCTTTTGACCACTAGTACGAGTTCGCCTTGGTGGAATGTCCTCGGCCTAGTCAACCTTTCATATGAGCGCGTCATCTTTGCTTTATAAGGCTCTAGATTTTGTTGTGCTATGAGCCGGGTTTCATCAAGGGTATCGAGCTCCTCAAGCCGAAGGTGAGCTTTCTCTTCATCCGTTAGCTTGTAATGAACTGCCACTCGTAGAGAGGGTAACTCTATCTCGAGGGGGAGTACCGCTTCTGTACCGAATACCAATGCATATGGAGTTGTGTTCATGGCCGTTTTGAACGTAGTTCGATACGCCCAAAGAGCTTCATGCAGTCTCTCATGCCAGTCCTTTTTATTTCGAGACACCGTCTTTTTCACGATCTTCGTTATGGTCTTGTTAAAAGCCTCGGCTAGACCGTTAGCTCAGGGATTATAAACTGAGGAGTATCTCCAATCTATGTTATGCTGTTGTGCGAAGCGGCTGATCTTATGGCTCCTGTAGGCTGTCCCATTATCGGAGATGATCCGTCGAGGAGTGCCGAACCGATAAATGACGTGTGTCTTAAAAAAATGGAGGATATTCTCCGTCTTCACCTCCCTCAGCGATACTGCTTCTGCCTATTTGGACAAGTAATCAGTTGTCGCCAAAATGAACCAATGTCCTCTGGACGACGCCGGTTCGATGGGGCCGATTATGTCCGTCCCCTACATTTCGAACGGCCAGCTAGCCACTGTCGGATGTAATGGATTCGGATGCTGGTGGATAAAGTCCCAATGGATCTGGCATGAGTGGCATTGCTTCGCATACTCAAGGCAGTCCTGAATCATCGTGGGCCAATAATAACCCATCCGTTTGATTTTCAGCTTCATCTTCGGCCCGGCTTGGTGAGAACCACAGAGTCCGTCGTGGGTTTCTTGGACGAATCTCTTTGCTTCTTCAGGTCCCAGGCATCTTAACCATAAAGAATCAAACGACCTCTTGTACAGGGTATCATTGACGAAAGCGAAAGACAGAGCTCGTTTCATAAGCTGATGTCTTGAGAACGCATCTTCATGTGTTCAACGGGATTTGAAGTAGTCTATGAAGACTTCTCTCCAATCCTTAACCTTTTCCTAGTCTTTTACTTGCAGAGCCATTTCCTCGGTCGCTCCCTTTTCTTTAGACGACCCTGGAGATATTTCTGCCGGTGCAAGAACCCGACGGCTTTGTACCACGATTCTTACGTCATCGAGGTTCTCATCAGCCAATTCTTTAGCAAGCTTGGCTAATGCATCCGCCTTGCTATTTTCCGCACGCGGTATGCTTTGCAAGGTGTAAGAAGGGATTTGAGTCAGCAGTTGCTGTACTCTCTCGCCGTACTTCACCAATTCTGGTTTGCACGTCTGGCAGTCGCCATTTACTTGACTAACGACCAGCTGGGAGTCTCCGTATATAAGGAGGTTCTCAATCCCCATCTCGATGGCGATCTCGAGACTTGCTATCAAAACTTCATACTCGGCTTCATTGTTCGTCCTCGGCTCTATTAAAGAGAAGGCAAAGCGCATTATCCCTCCTTGCGGACTTACGAAGATGAGACATACCCCTGATTTGATTATGGGGGTGCTTTGTTTGCGCTTCTTCATGGAAGACGCTCCATCAAAATAAAGTTCCCACCGGGTATCACTTCCGTCGATCGTGTCAAACGCATGTTCGTCTGGCAGTTCGTAATTCAGAGGGGAATCGGCAGGTATCAGATGATCAGCGAGGAAGTCGGCGATGGCCTGGCCTTTCATGCCTTGAGAGGCTGATAAGTTATTGAGAACTCCATCAAGAGCAAGGCCCATTTAGCGAGCCGCCCTGTCAATATGGCCTTTGACATCAAATATTTGAGAGGATCCACCTTCGATATGAGACGAACTTCATACGCCAACGCATAGTGCCTGAGTTTCGTTATCGCAAAGATCAATGCCAGGCAGTGTTTTTCGATGGGAGAATAATTGCTTTCTGCCCCCAGTAGAACTCGACTTAAATAGTAGAGAGCTGTCTCCTTCCCTTGGTCGTTCTCTTGTGCCCATAATGCGCCTAAGGAACCTTCAAGGGCGGTTGTATACAGAATGAGAGGCTTTCCCTTGACCGGAGTAGCAAGCACTGGCGGGTTCTGCAGGTTTTGCTTGATTTCGTCCAGCGCGCTTTGGCATTTGCAGTCCCAGACGAAAGGGGTTCCTTTCTTCATCAGGTGGCTGTAAGGACGGCACTTGCCTGAGAGATTGGCTATAAATCGCCGAATATACGCGAGCTTCCCTTGGAGAGATCGCAATTGCTTGAGAGTCCTTGGCGGGGGCATTTCCATGATCGCCTTGATCTTTGACGGATCTATCTCGATACCTCGGTGCCTGACGATGAATCCCAGGAATTTGCCCGAGGAAACTCCGAACGCGCACTTAAGAGGGTTCATTTTCAAGTTGTATTGCCGGAGGCGTTGAAACACGATCTTCAGATGCTCTAGATGTTCCTCGTATGATTTGCTTTTCACCATAAGATCATCGATATAGCATTCGACGATTTCATGTATGAGGTAATCAAAAATCTTTGTCATGGCCCTCTGATAGGTGGCACCGGCGTTCTTCTGACCGAAGGGCATCACCTTGTAACAAAATATACCCAAAGGGGTCCGGAAAGCGGTATGTTTCTGGTCATCGGGATGCGTCTTTACCTGATTGTATCCTGATGATCCGTCCATGAAGGAGAAAACCTCGTGAGTGGATGTATTGTCTATCATTAGCTCGGTGACTGGTACTGAGAAGTCGTCCTTCGGGCAGGCTTTATTGAGATCCCAAAAGTCCACACATATGCGCACCGTCCCATTTTTCTTCATCACCGGGACGATATTGGCGATCCAGTCAGGATACTGCACCTCTTGGATGAAACCAGAGTCGATTAGCTTCTTGACCTCGGCGTTGATGCTCATCTCAAGCTTGAGCCGCATTCTTCTCGGCGCTTATTTGGTTGGCTTGACGTCCGGGGATATTACCAATTTATGGACAGCAATTTCTGGATCTAGTCCCGGCATCTCGGAATAGTTCCATGCAAAGCAATCCTTATGCCGCATAAGCACGTCCTTCAACATAGCCACCCTTTCTTCAGACAACAGCTCACTGACGAATGTCGGTCGTGGGTCACTTGCAGTCCCCAAGTCAATTTTCTTGAGCTCATCTGCAGTGGTATGTATTCCATCTTCCAGCTCTTTCGGTGCTAGTGGGAATTCTGAGATCACCTCGTCATCATCGTTTTCGAAGTACCAGGGGAGGTCATCCATATTCTCAGGCCCTTCTTCTGACAGCATTATTACGTGGCAGGTATGAGCTCGCTTCCAAGACCGATGTTGATCTGGTTCTACCCTTGTGGATTTGGGTTCATGCTTCTGCGGCGGGGTTACCCTCCAGCTGCTGGATAGAGCGAATCTGCCTTGTCGATATTGATCTTCGACCCAGTTCTTGAAGGTGAAGCAGTCTTCAACAGGATGTCCTATTGCCCTATGATAGGAGCAATAGTCTGGATGAGAGACTTCGTCTGCTTGCTCGGGGTGCTTGGACTCCGGGAGTGTAATCATTTGACGTCTTATGGCGAGATTAAGTATCTTTCGTGTTTTGTTCTGAGGAAAAGAGTATGCTCGACCCATTTTCTTTATAATAGATGAATCCGGATTGCTCGATCCCCGATCGCGTGGCTTCTTGGTCCCGCTTTGTTGCTCTCGAACGCTTTTCCCGTTCTTTGATTTATTTCTGCCTCTGCGTCGGGCCTTTTGTATGACGGGTTGATAAGGAAGAGCATTTCTATTCTCCGTGGCCTGTTAAAGGAGGCGCTGTGTCCTGGCTTTTTCGTAAATGGCCATCTCGCGGTTATGGTCATCTCGGATCTTTTGACCCGCTTCCCTTACTAGCTTGTCCATTCGTTCTTCAAATGACGGGCTCGGCGCTTTGTCGACCGGACCTTGTTTTGGTTCAGGATCAGCATCTTTTAACAGGGCGTCCTCTTCTTCATCGAAGTCATATATGACATAGCGACCATGGACTCGTTCCCATTTCCTGGATTGGACATATCCGAGCCCGACCGTTTCCATTCTCCCGTTGGGCAGCTTTCGTTGAGTCCCGGGGACGTCCCAAATCCTGTTGTAGAATCGGGCTTGTCGAGTAGTTTGTCTGAAGGGTACCCCTTGGCGCTTCTATAGCCTTTTCAAGCCTTTCGAGTAATATCTAGGCAGACAGATGGGCTGGAGCCTGTCGAGTGTAGAATTGGCGTCGTGCCAGATTTCCTTCTCCACTTTGGTCTCCTCGGATCGGTAGAATAGGATCGCCTGTTCAGCTTTTCGCCTGGGAGGGATGTAGAATGTCTGCAGTTCTTGTACATTACAAGTGTATCGAGATCTTTGTAATGCTTTTGTGGAACCAAGGTAATCTGCAAACTCTGATTATCGACAGCAAAGGCCTGTATTGATGTCCGAGTGGAAAATATATTGTTAACCTCGTCTTTCGAGTCACTGCCGAAGATCAACATGGGGGCGGACGGTCCCGGGTTGTTGCGCTGAAGCGGCCCTGAATAAACTATCTCTTCTTCCTCCTCGGTATCACTCCCGAAAACTGGAATAGTGGTGATAGCTTTGTCCTTCGGTTTATGGCATCTCTCCGTGTCCTCGAAATTTTGTAAGAAGTATTTTGCATCTTCGTACTTTCGGACCTCATTCATGGAGAATGGGTTCAGCTCTCCTGTTACGGTATACTCGAGACCATCCTTGAAGTATTTCATGCACTGATGTTGTGTAAAAGAGATGATATTATACTCGTGTAACCAAGGCCGGCCGAGCAAAGCATTGTAGCAAGTCTTGGAATCCATGACGTGAAATTTAATATCTGTGACAAGTAGCCCGAAGCGAAGCGTCAGTATCACAGACCCGAGAGTCCGTGATGACTGGGAGTCGAAACCAGAGATGGTAATTTTATCGTGAGCGAGGTGTTGGACGCTCTTGCAGATTTCCTTCAACACTCGCATGTTGAGGAGGTTGACGGAAGACCCATTGTCAACTAGGATTTTGCCTGTCTTTATATCCTGGCAGTACCCTGAGACATAAGGGGACGGTTGTGCTCGCACGTCCTAAGGAGGAGATCTTCGTCGCCGAAGGTAAAATCGGCTGTGTGTACTTCCTCCAGCTCGTCCTTCATCTTTTCTTCGGCGAGAAAAGCTTGGAATTGCTCTGGCTCTTGTAACGCCTTGATCAATAAATCTCTTGCTTCTTTTGATAGTAAAAGGGCGTCGAGAATGCTGAGCTGTGAGGGTAGCTTTCTCAAGTGCGCCAGAACATTGTAGTCCACCTTACTTTTCTTTGGCGGGTCCTTGGCGGTCAGCTCTTTCATGACTTGGTCATCTAGGGCAATATCTTCAGAGACCTTCTCTTTTCCCTTATCTTTTCTGTTTGCGAGTCCGAGATTCTTTTCGGGCAGCGTACGATTGCGCGGCTGGATATTTTCACAGGTCTTCGGTTCTTCCTCTTTTCCCGATGTGGATTCTTTGAAAAGAGGGCAAAGATTCATCTCTTCGTCGGAGTCGCTCCCGAACGTGAGAACTTGCGATCCCCCAGCGTTAACCATGCGACAGTTGCCGGTAGTTCTTCCACGCTCTTCGGTCGTATTTCTTCGCTCCCGACGAGTTTTTCGTTTCATCCGCTTAAAATGTTGCCGGTGAGCAACATATCCCTGCCACCATCTTTTAAAAGTGTCGCATTCTTCGGTGGGGTGTGGAATCTTTCGATGATATGAGCAGTAGCTAGGATGCATCTCTGCTTCACCGACAGCATTTCCTTCGGAGTGTGGTACCTTCATTCCCATCAATATGGCTTTAGCAAACCTTTTCCTTATCTTGAACTTGTTTTTATTCGCGACGGATGTCCCTTGATTCGGCGGAAGTGTCTTAACTCTTTCGTCTAGCTGCCGACGCTTGGCCTTTTCAAATATGGCCATCCCACGCTCCTGATCGACTTTACTTTTCAGAAGAGCTTCGTTTAGGAATGCATCGATCATTTTGTCTAATGGTCCTGGAAGTTCCGGTTCAGGACCTGCCCCCAGCCTTTCGGTGGAAGGAGCTTTTTTTTTGTCTGTGGATGAATGAGAGATCATATGGCAACTTGCTACGTAATCCTCAGACTCATCCGACGAGTCTTTTCCATCATCTCCGCGTTCAAGGACGTGGCCGAGGAATTCCTGGAGCGTGATTGGAGTCCGCGCCTTCTGGTTATACTCTTCCAACGCGTCGATCTGTTTCTGCAGGTCCGTGCGCTTGTCGTCAGGCTTCACGGGCTTTTGGGATTTCTTCTTCTTCTTCAAAGATTTCGACGGCTGGGTGTGAGCACTTTGGCTATCACCACCAATCTTTGGAGTTGGGCGCGGCTTCAGCATCCCTTCGATGATCTGGGGTTCCAGCGGATTCTTCCACCTGATTGCCAGGCATGTCTGGAGATCATTCAGCATCCTTTTGGTTTTGGCCGAAAGGGCCACTTCCCATGGAGCTTCTTCAACAAAAGAGCACGTTGCCCCCGGTGTATCCGTCTTTTTAGGAGTGTGCGGTTGTGGTGGGTTTACTTTCCACTTCTCAGATAGCGCAAACTTGCCTTGTAGGTACTGATCCTCGATCCATCCCTGAAAGACGAAGCAATCTTTGATTGGATGGCTCACCGTTTGGTGGTAAATAATTGGGATTATTCACTTCGCCGGGTTGCGATGGTCATCTTAGATTTGGCAAATTGATAAGCCTGTTGCACATCGCTAGTTCGAACAGCCTCTTCATTTTATCCCGTGGGAACGAGTAAGGACGTTTCATCTTCTCATTATAATAGCGTCGTCTCTCTTCCAGTTGATCCGCTAGTTTTGGGGCACTGGACTGCTGTTGGGTGTTCGCAACGAAGATCGCCTTCCCTTTACCATTTTCGTTCCGCGGTTCCGGCTTCGAGGGAGATGGTCTATGACCCATCTAGTCCATCTGGGCCAGCTTGTCAATTAGAGCCTGGAATCTGGTCGGTTTGAAGAATATCATGAACTGTGAAATAGTGGCATGAGGGTTTAAGGTGCCCACGAACATGCCCACTGCTGGTGCTTCTTCGATGCGCTGTTCGCACTTCGACCATAGGTTCCGCCATCGAATTGCGTACTGAACCCTCGTCTCGCTCGGCTTCACCCTGGCATTGATCAATGCCGTTATTGGGGTGCGTTCACTAGCACTCGCGAATCCCTGGGTGAACAACAACTCCATTTCCGCGAAAGTTTTGACGGAGTCGTTTGGAAGTTCAGAGCACCACTCAAATGCCGTCTCCGACAAGCTACCAACGAATTGGCGGAGCAAAAGCTTATCATCGCCATCGGTGTTGCCACAAAGAGCCCTGAACTGAGCGACATGTTGATGGGGATTGTCTGTCCCCTTGTACACATGCAATTTCGGGATCGTGTAGCCTGCCGGGTACATTATCTGATCATACCAGCCTGGATACGGTCGCCAAGTTCTAACAATTTGGCCAGCCGCTTCGTTCGCCTGGTGAACTCATATCTGCTGAGCGATGTAATCATCCAGGGCGGACTTGGAAATAGTCTCCTCCTTGGCTGCTGAAAGAGCCGGAGGTGGATTTGATGTTTCTCCTCTATCATCTTCAATTATTACTGGAGGATCTTCGGCTGGGGGATCCGGCTGAATCATCATCCCGACCATGTCTTGGAAGAGAAGTGTCATTCGCTTTATGTTAGCCGCTTGCTCTGCGGCTTCATTGTCCTTCTTTTCGAGGACTCTGCGAAGGAAGTTGGCATCAGTTTCTTGTTCGTGACGCTGCTCCGCGGATGTTTCCGGGCTTTCTTTTGGTCTGGTGAGTGCGGCCATCGCAGTCAGCATCTCCTGAAGCTTCTGCTGCTATTGTTCTTGAGCTCTGGTGAGGGATCGGGTGAGTGGTCGGTGGCCCGTAGAAGCGCGGCTATCCTCTTTTCCGGATGCCATATAGACGGTATGCACCACCATGCCCCCAGACTTAGGGCGTTTGGGCTCAGTGCCTTTGACATTTGCCGCAGGCATGGGGACTTTCTCCGGCCTCCTTCTTTTATGAGCGGTCGAAGTTGAGGGGGCCGTTGCAGTGGGCACCCAAGTGGTTATCGTCCGTTGTGTTTTGACAGGACGGTGCTCTTCCTTCTGAGCCTTCATCTTCTTCTGTCGGCGGAGATAGTCCTGATCCACCACCGACTCTCAGACTTGTCGTCAGATCTTGTAAACTTTAGAAGACAGCCGTTGATGGGACTGCTTCGGCTTTATTTCCGTGACAATCTCCACCGGTGGCGGAGATCTTTTCAGTACGGCAGTGGGTGAATTCCTGCGTATTCTGTTCAGCAGCTCAAAACGGTTCCCGGTTGGGACAGCAGCATTAACTTCCACCGTTGGAGCTGGTGGCGTTAGCCCAGAGGGGGAGTTGCCCCTGGCCTTCCTTACTCGGCGCCAGTGGCGACGTTGAGCGTGTCGAGCTGATGGAGTTGGTTCGGTGATGAGGATGGCTTTGTCTTGCCCCCTGTCCAAGTGAGGGGCTGTTGTTGGCGTCAGCCTGTTGAAGACTGATGTCCTTTAAGAAGCAGTATCCAATCGGTTGAAAATAGTCTTCTGAGCAGGGACAGGAACCGTAGCGGGAGCCGGAACAGTCAATCTTGTAAAGACCGACCCTTTGGTAGGAGAAGCCGCCTTGACGACTTCAGGAGCATGGATGGCTATCCTCTTCGGAGCAACCTTCTCTGGAATTGCAAGCTTCATTGTGGGCCCACAGGAATTTTGGCCCAGTCTGGAAAAGACCGAAGAGCTGGCGTTGGACGACCCGTTGAGAGGGGCCGCAGTAGCTGTAAGCCGATCGAAGACCGACTTCTTGGGAGCTTCCGGTGTTGGCATAGGAGCGGTGAAGCCCATTGGCGGGAGCATGGTCCCGAAAAACAATCCTGTGGTGGCTTGAGTGACCTGTTCCACCGGCATTGTGAACAAGGAAGCCGCCTGAGGTCCATAAGCTATGCCTTCAGATGAGGCAGAACGTGGGTTGCAGTTGCATGTGGAACATTTTGCACAAGTGAACGCCATTGTTCCTTCGCTTTCTGCACCGAGCAAAACGCCAAATCTTAGTACCTCGAACCCAAGGGCAACCATCAGCAAACCGCGATTGGTTCGCGAACACGACACACGAAGTGTGGAGTAGAAAGAGGAAAAGGTCCCACCGGGCGTGCCAGAATCTGTTCCCCTCCGAAAGACGCAGACGCGACCACGCAGGTCCGTCTTGCCTGAATTTCAGGGCAGATGCTAATTGGTGCTATCCGTCCACCTCTCCGAAGATGCCAAGTTGATTCATGACACTGTATATCGAAGGTTTAAACGGATGTGGCCGATGTAGCAGACTTCATCAGATTCCCCCTTGTTGAGGGGTTTTTTGATTGTGGGTACGCTCTTCCCTGCAAGCGCAAGCCCCTGCAGTTAATTACGCTACCGCATCGCAGTAACAACTTTCTCCTCTCCATATGGTTACTTCGTGTCGTGGGTGTTTGTTTTGTTTTTGGTTGCCCGTGGATTGTATACGGAGACTAAGTTATGCTGTCGCCCGTAGGGAGTGAACTAGTCCAAATCCGTATCTTTCTTAGATTTGGGTTTGGGGGTTGGGTTTAAGGATACGTTAGCCTCATTTGAGACTAAGATCAACTTAAATGTTTGTTAAGGATACGTTAGTCTAATTTTAGACTAAGATCAACTTAAACGTTAGTTAAGGATACATTAGTCTCATTTTAGACCAAGATCAACTTAACGGGATCGTTTAGATCCAACAAGAGAGCAATTGGGCTCTATTGTTTAGTTTAATGACATTGCGGTCGATAATTAGTTTAAGGACATTACGGTCCAATGTTAGTTTAAGGATATCTCGGTCCAGGTTAAGGACATCATAGTCCGTGGATTTAAGGACTCCACAGTCCAATGTTAGTTTTAAGACGTCACGGTCGAGGTTAAGGACATTATAGTCCGTGAGTTTAAGGACCTCACTGTAAGTCCACGTTGCCCACCCCGGTTCTTACGGGGAGGCGGAAACGGCGAAAAACAATTTTTTGGCGCAAAGGCAACATGGACTAAAAGAAGGATCTTTGCTAAACTACAAACTAGCAAACTACTTGAGGTGCTATCTACTATGCCATAGAGATTATACCTCACGATACCGGTCCTTCGGGTCTTCATTCCGCTGTCCTGCTCGTCCATCCACGCTCCGAGGGTAGATCCGGATCTTGATCACCTCCACGGCCTTCTTGAGTCGAAGACGATCCACCCGAGAGTTGTGCTCCGAGCTCCACCTCGAGCCGAGGCAACTAGGGCAACAAGATCGCTAGGCTTGATGTCCTAGGTTGTGTAGAAGTAGTAGATGGATGTGTTTTTCCATTTAGATCCTTTTTCTCTCAACACATGAGATCAAAGGAAGAATCAAGAGGAGGAAGAAGAAGGAACAACTATCGAGCTTTTTCTTTTCTTCTCACAAGAGAGAGAATGAGAAATTAATTATGAGCTAAAGAAAATGAACCATGGTTCAATAATACACCACTATCATCATTACTAATCTTTTCAAGATAAAGTTGATGGCAACAATTGACTTGACCATTTTCATAATCCAAAAATAAAAAGAAATCCAAAGAAAACTCTAGACCTCTCATGAAGGTCCAAGTCAACTTTGGTCAAACGGTCAACAAAGTCAAGTATGTCAAATGGTCAAAGCAATTAGCCATCACATAATTATCACTAAAAAGATTAGTAAATAATGTTCCCGGCTCATAATGGTTTTGACCGAACCAACTGCCAAAACCCTAATGAGTTCGCCTCAAAATGGTTTTGACCGAATCAACTGTCAAAACCCTAATGAGGCACCTCCTTCTTCTTCGCTCCTCAAAACTGTGCATACACACCCGCATCCGCATTCCGTAGAATGCGAATGCACAGAAAACAAAACTAATCCATCCGTGCAATACTAGGATCCGGCTTAAACCAAAGCCCACTAGTATTGCCTGCCCGAACAACATACGCACACAAGTGCACGTAAGTGATCATAGCCCTGCCATAAAACTGTTGGATATAGTGCCCTCTAAGTCAATTATTGGATCGCAGGTACGTGATTGTAATGATTAAGGGAGGACCTATACCGATAAAACAGTCTTACTCGAGATGATAGTATGCCATCTGGTTTGTCTTTATCATCATGATAAAGCCCATAGGATTCTTGTTTGACTACCAGCAGTATGATGGCGATCATGTACGTGAGAGCTGGGGTCTATAAGCACATCCTTAAAGTGTCCCTAGTCGTGGGAGTTTCGAGACAGGGCATCGATACTCCGGAGTAGACTAGTGTATACAGTCGAGACCCCGACGAGGGGCGGTGGCCTGTCTCATAAGCCACTAGTGTCAGTTGGATCACCTAAGATGTATACAGGTGCTCATTGGGTAATGAGTACACCGGACAAGACTCGCCGGGAACATGCTAGTTGGTATTATACATATCGTCAGATAGCAGTTCCCTAGTGACATGTGTACAGGTTAGTTCATCGACCTGAGGTCGTCATTTGTCTCGTGTGAGTTCCCACTGTGCTTAGATTACTACCTTACCACACTCAAAAGAGTTGTGCAAACAGGTTTTAGTTGGGTACAGTCCCGAGCCACATTGGAGGCAAGTGAGCGGATCATCGGGGATTCGTCTCTCCCGGTATTGGGGGGTGAGATCGCGCTGTGTTTAGGAGAGCCATTACACGAAATCCCTGGCCAGGGTAATCGAGATATACTGGTAGGTATACCAGTAGAATCTCAGGGTGTTCTGGGCTGCTCTCTGACACGACTTATATCGCTGTTGGGGGTCTGACGTTTACCGGCCCCCTAGGCTGTATATGCGATACTCATAGACGAATGTTCCGGACTGTACAGTTATTGTCACTGTCAGGCTCGGTAGGGTTTATAGATGAGTTCGCTCGTCAGCTTCCCTTCCAATCAATACATAGGCAAAACGTTACGTACAGTTAGTACCTCTGACGTGCTAGCGGTTATACCCAGTGCCAGTGTACTGATGAGTTATTAGTGTCCTCCACAGACACTTTCCCAAGTTCGGGCGAAACGTTGTAGATGCCGTATGGTATTATGGCAAGGTTCGGAAAAAGCACGTGCGTTTTCGCACGTGTTATTTTTCGGGCAGATAATACTGGTAGGCTTTTGTTTAAGCCGGATCCCAGTATTATACAGTATAGATATAACATCTTTGTCTCAGTTGCATTTGTATTCGGTCGTAATACAAATGTGGGTATGTTTATACCGATACGGGGTTATTCTGAAATTCGTTTCGGGATGATTTTTGGAAGTTGCCAGTTTCCAGTTTTCTATCAGCCGTATTTTGACATTTGGTTAAATGCGGATTTATCTTTTCTTGGGATATGTATGGAAACTTCTAGAAGAGGTGACTAGGATGGTGACTAGGATAGTGAGGTGGCTTTATCATTAATGGTTCATTAATGATAAAGGATGACTAGGTTAATTGTGATTGGTTTGCACTTAATGCATTTTGATGATTCATTCTTTCTTTAATGACTTGATAAGGTTGAAAGCTTATGGTCACCACTTGATGCTCCTACCCTCACCTCCCTCCTCTCATATATTTGGCCGGCCACTCATTGTGTTGGGGGTGTGATTTTTTTTGATTCATTTCATTTGAGTGAGAAAAGATTATGATAACTAGTGTATGGAAATTTCATTTTTAGTTCAATTTCCATTCACCCGATTCCAATTGGCAACTTCTAAAACCGTTCGTCCGTGACCTTGGACGTAACGAGACAAAGTATTCTACTCATTCTCTACTTCATCTTGGTCGTCTCTTTTGGCAAACTTGACGATCGAGTTGCCTCGGTTCAGAGGCGGGAGCCCGTTTAATGATCCGTCGACGTGGTGCCACCTGGACGACGAGACCGGAGATCGAGCAAGTTCGGATCAGTTGCAACATAACGTGGGATGATGGTTGAAGACCGAAGGACTCGGATCATTCGGTATAACAATTCTACCCTCTTTACAATTTGTTAGTTTAGCTTTAATGGACGATCCGGGATAAAGTACGCGATAGCGCCAGTCGTAAAAGTTTTGTTCCGCATATTGGCGTCTGTTAGACGGCCGGGGCGCTGCCGCGGTCTTACAGTGGTATCAGAGCCTCACCATTAAGCTATACTAACTTGTGCTAACGCGTTTAAAAGATCGATCGAACGGATTTCGCGAAATCACAATTTTCTGTACATGATGTTTCTGTCGATTTTTAAAATGTTCTAAAATTCATTTTGAGCATTTCAGAAAATCATGCAGGGTTTTTGAAGAATACTGGTGAAATTTGGATACGTGATCCCACAAAACGACCGCGGATCCGCGGCCCAAACCATGGTTTGGCCGCTGATCCGCCGCGCTTTTGTGGGAACAGTGCGCCAAATTTTTTCAGTAGGTTTCTCATTGGAAATGGTGGTTTTTGGTATATGTCTTTTGGGCCAAAATTTTGTTACTGTACACCAGTTGTATGTGGGGCCCACTTCGGGAAATTTAGTCGATCGAAATTTTAAACTTGTTAGTTTTTTCAGTACTTTCATTATATCTCCGATCGGGAATGTCATTTGATCGGTAAACCGCGTCTGATTGCTATAGTTCTTTTAGACGGGTTTGCGAACGTGACATTCGCGTTGATGTTCTGTGTTGTGCTGTAATGTTGCGGATTTGTCGTGGTGGATAGCAGGGTGCCATGATAGTGTTGTTTAAATTTATTTATACATTTGATATTGCGGGGTGAGCGTCCGACTTGTGGACTGCCGTCACTGCCTGTTTGTATAATATTCTTTTAGGGCACGACCAGGTTGCGGTCGATGTACCTATTGTACTATTTTTATTTCTGTACTAAGTTTACCCCGCGGTGGGGTGCACGAATAACCGGGTTCTGGAGGGCAACGGGTTCGTATCTCATGGCATTGAGAGGCAAAGGGACCACACTCTAGAATTGGCAGACTATTCGCCACACTCGTAGGGGGTACAGGTTGACCCAAGGAGGGATGCTCAATTTACCGGATTCCGTGAAGTGCCGGGTATTCCATTCACTATGTTGTGGGGACTACCTCGTTTCAGGTTTTGGTGGGTAACTTGCCGCACCCATAGGGGTCCAGGTTTCATTGCACAGGCTATCCACACGACCAGGGGAACGTCGAGTTTCAGCAGCGGCTCTATGAAACCCGGGGATCCCAGATTATCTGTATTGTTCTGTGATGCTTATTACTTTTCTGTAATGTTGCATTTATCATGCCTGGAGCGATTATTGTACATTAGTATATATACTATTAGATGTTGTATATGTTTTACACCCGCGCTAGTCCAGTCCCCGCTCTGTCGTTAGTTAAGTAACCTAACGGGTGATGACGGGACCCAGTGACGAATGCGGATGGCATATACGTACATTTTATTTTCGTTCTTTTCTGGTGTGATTGATTGATGGGAATGCATTGATTCTTTTCAATGCAAGGATAAAACAAACCTATATTTGATGTTGTTGGAACAAATTTTAAAATTATTACAAAGACGTTTCCTTTTGTTATGCATATTGGTATTCAGTTGGAATATCCTGCACCTCATTCCACGAGGAAAGAGCCGAGATCCCTTCACCGGGTGTGACTTCTTTAACAAAAGGTTTTCGCTACTATATATTTTTATAAAGCTATCAGGTTCCTTCAAACGAGATCAAGTTCATTACGTTAAAGGTTTTTCGCTAAAAAACAGCCGTAATCCTCCGTCGTTTCTTATGGATGGTCAGTAGTATTCAAGTTATGTTTGTTGGCCTACGTCAAGACATAGTGTTTGGTAGCTGCTGGGTATTCATTTGTTGCATAGATAGATGCATTAATTTAAGTCAGACGTACACCTTGTTGGCCTACGTCAAGGGCTTGTACGATGACTTAAGTTGATCAGGACAACGATGGGTAGAACTTGACATGTTGCTTATGACTTGTTGGCCTACGTCAAGGTCATAAGAGCATGGGATAAAAATTACATCTCAAACATACAAGAAACTTGCCAGACTTGCGCATACCTTCTGGAGTGTGTTAACTTGAGTGGCTTCCATCAAGTTATCATGCGATGATAGTTTGATCCTGATTCTCACTGATGAGTTGGTTTACTCTTCGGGTGACCCCGACTAATTCTTCTTTCAGGTTTGGAGAAGAATTTGAGAAAACAGTGGGAGGTTTCCAAATTAGATAAAGTGATAACCATTCTGATTTAGGCTAGAGTGCACGCAGAGTGTTTCTTTTCTCTCTCTCTTTGGCAGCGACCTTTGACCGACCCTAGACTATAACTCAGTGACCAAAGTTGACCGAACCTTCTTAATATACTGACTTTTGGATTGTCTATAGTTGCATAAGTCATTGCAGCTCCTTCTTTTACCCTTTGTATTTCTCAGAACAACCCGTATTACTACGGACATCCACTTCCATTAGATAGATCCATCGTATGGTTATATACGAACTCGAAGGGACTTCTTCGAGGATGGATCCAGGTTCAGGAGAAATAAAATTGGTTTATTCTGTTGTCTTTTATTATCACCTTCTCTCGGGTTGCGAGGGCTCCTTGGTTTAGGAGAGTACACCTATTACGCTTATTGGATAGTCTTATTCCAAACCATAGGCAGGTGCCGAAAGGTAGGGAATGAAGAAAACCAATTAGCCTAAGTAGGGTGTGCAGAAGGTGACATGTGAAGACAACATAAAGGAATTAGAAAGAGGGCAAAGTAAATTGCGACTATTAACATTCACGACCAAACCACGTATTTCATCGCCATTCCTACTTCACCTTTCATTTCTCCAGAACAACCCGTATCACTACGAACATCCAATTCCATTGGATAAATCCATCGTATGGTTATATACGAACTCGAAGGACATTTTTTCGAGGATGGATTCTGGTTCAGGAGAAAAAGGAATAAGCTTTATTCAGTTGTCTTTTATCATCACCTTCTCTCAAGTTGCGAGTACTCCTAGGATTAGGAGAGTACACCTATTATGCTTACTGGATTGTCTTCTTCCAAACCATAGGCTGGTGCCGAACGGTAGGAAAGGAAGAAAACCATTTAGCCTAATGTAGGTGTACAGAATGTAAAGACTAAAGACAAATTAAAGGGAATTGGAAAGATGGCAGGGAAATATACGGTTAAAGTCATGATATGGATTATGGAAAAGGCATTACTAAAGAATACCAGGATACCCCTACGAAACACATTTATGTTTCATATTCACTGTGCATTGTTAATTGAAAAATGATTTCCCAATTAGATACTTACTCCAGGGTATGTATTTACCAGGCATGATTCTCACATCTGTATGGTTTTACAGATGTTGAGTAGGAGTGAGTTATTGGGAATTAGGCGATCATCCTCATTATATCGGAATTCGTTGTAATTGGTGATATTTGAGGAAATCGCCTGGGAACAGTTTTCAACCTACGACGCACAGGTTTTGAGTTATTCAAACTCAGCGGACTTATACAGAGTATTGTATGTTGTCCAGTGTCCATCAGGACAAAGGGGTTGGTCCTCGTACTATATTCTATTTACTTGTGACTTCTCTAGTTTATAGACAAGTGTTTCGTAGAAATACAATGTCTAAGTATTGAGAAGTTGTGGGTATAGGAATAAAGTAGAGAACCATGTATCGCAAGTATCGGGATTCTTCAAAGAAATCGAAGATGTAGATTCTTGTGATTAGTATTCAGTTGATAGTAATGGTTTTTAAGAAACTTGTTTCTCTTTCAGGTTACTCGTAATTGGATGGATTCCTAAGTTGAATAATGCTGATTAGCCTCTCTCCATTAAGTTGATATGCACTGGAGACAGCTGCATGATTAGAATTTGGTTCCAAATTAAAATAAGTACCTATGTTTCTATATTGGATATAGATTGCTTCATATCTTAACGATGTTAAGGTAAGGGGAGTTGTCCAGCTTATGCTTTAAAACAGATACTGGAAAACTCAAGGCACGTTTCTGTAATGACAGTTTGCGGGTTGACCCTAGCTTCGACAAGGGTTGATTTTCTACCATCCGGAAGATCAATAGTGATATTGTTCTTGAATCGCCACAGTTTTATTAAAATGGATTTTTTCAGAAAACAGTAGTGGGAGCATGGTAGAACTGGAAGTGATTCCAGAACCGCAAACGATTACAAAAAGTTTAATAGGACCTTTATATTCAATCAGGTTTGACATTCCAATATCCACTCCGCAGATGTGGTGGGTAACCTCAGACACCCGAGAGGTACTCCGGTAGACTCAAGGACGGTGACAGGGAAGTTTTTGTTCACCCAGACTTGACACTACTGTTGTTCCAGACTATGAGACCCGGCAGGATGAAATGTATAGCGTCGTTCTAAACTAGTTTTAGAAGTACACGTATATATTATTCTGCCAGAGGGTTGTTGCAGTCAGTGGGAGCAGCGGAAGCATAGTGGGCAAGTAGCTAGTGTCTATTTATAGACTTGAGCAGAAATAGCAGAGATAAGATCATCTAATTTTGATATAACAGTCATGGGTTTGACTTCATCAGAATAAGGGATGAATTTGTTAAGAAGGTAGTAGGGTGTGATGTCCTGGTATTTGGATGACATACACAGAGTAGGAAGTAAAATTCTTATACTGAACGGTTGTACTGAGATCGTCACACAGTTGTTTCTCCACAAAGGACATGGATGTAATATCCGACATTCTGGATACAAGATCTATGGTTTTAGATCTATATTTGGGTAGTTTCCTAATGTGGGTTCTTTGACTATATTCTAATAGTATTTTAGAATAGATGACTCCTGGCATGGTGGTGTACCTGCAGGTGATGGAGTCACCCTCTCTAAAGGTGTCTTACAGACTAAAAGGAAGAGGGACGTACATGATTGACAGATCACTTGCTTAGGCAATTGAGTCAATCATGAGATGTCAAGTACCACACCAGATGTCATTTTTGCACTAGATGCGATAAGTTTATATTAATCCAATCCTGAAGAAACATACGGAAGCAGTTTTAGAACATAAGTGAATGTTCTACGGATTTGATGACGGCAGCCTCCTACGGGAGACGGTTATTATTCCAGGCTTCAAAGGTGACATAGATGACAGAGTGATTGTCAAAGTTATAGTTTTTCCTCAGACGAAGGACAATATTATGGACAGGGGGTCCAAGAGGATACTGTGGGAGGCATGGTGCTGGACACTGATTAGTTTCAGTGATCGATACAGTCTAAGAGGTTTGGATTTGGAGTTCATTTGTGAACTAGGTCCTATCAGATATCCAGACATATTCTAAGACTCGTATTACTCAATTCGGGCGATGGTTTTCTCCGCGAAATTGAGATATAGAGAGATACAGAAAGAAACACCAAAGCGGATCCACTCCCTGAGGTTATTTCTCGAACATAAGAGTTTACAAACTAGCTTTGTGAAACTGATTAGTAGAGAAGTTGGATGCTCGGTATCACACGAGCTGTGAGTACACGACATCGCAATAATTAGCCTTAAGTGCAAGTGGGAGATTGTTGGATATAGTGCCCTCTAAGTCAATTATTGGATCACAGGTACGTGATTGTAATGATTAAGGGAGGACCTATACCGATAAAACAGTCTTACTCGAGATGATAGTATGCCATATGATTTGTCTTTATCATCATGATAAAGCCCATAGGATTCTTGTTTGACTACCAGCAGTATGATGGCGATCATGTACGTGAGAGCTGGGGTCTATAAGCACATCCTTAAAGTGTCCCTAGTCGTGGGAGTTTCGAGACAGGGCATCGATACTCCAGAGTAGACTAGTGTATACAGTCGAGACCCCGACGAGGGGCGGTGGCCGGTCTCATAAGCCACTGGTGTCAGTTGGATCACCTAAGATGTATACAGGTGCTCATTGGGTTATGAGTACACCGGACAGGACTCGCCGGGAACATGCTAGTTGGTATTATACATATCGTCAGATAGCAGTTCCCTAGTGACATGTGTACAGGTTAGTTCATCGACCTGAGGTCGTCATTTGTCTCGTATGAGTTCCCACTGTGCTTAGATTACTACCTTACCACGCTCAAAGGAGTTGTGCAAACAGGTTTTAGTTGGGTACAGTCCCGAGCCACATTGGAGGCAAGTGAGCGGATCATCGGGGATTCGTCTCTCCCGGTATTGGGGGGTGAGATCGCGCTGTGTTTAGGAGAGCCATTACACGAAATCCCTGGCCAGGATAATCGAGATATACTGGTAGGTATACCAGTAGAATCTCAGGGTGTTCTGGGCTGCTCTCTGACACGACTTATATCGCTGTTGGGGGTCTGACATTTACCGGCCCCCTAGGTTGTATATGCGATACTCATAGACGAATGTTCCGGACTGTACAGTTATTGTCACTGTCAGGCTCGGTAGGGTTTATAGATGAGTTCGCTCGTCAGCTTCCCTTCCAATCAATACATAGGCAAAACGTTACGTACAGTTAGTACCTCTGACGTGCTAGCAGTTATACCCAGTGCCAGTGTACTGATGAGTCATTAGAGTCCCTCACAGACACTTTCCCAAGTTCGGGCGAAACGTTGTAGATGCCATATGGTATTATGGCAAGGTTCGGAAAAAGCACGTGCGTTTTCGCACGTGTTATTTTTCGGGCAGATAATACTGGTAGGCTTTTGTTTAAGCCGGATCCCAGTATTATACAGTATAGATATAATATCTTTGTCTCAGTTGCATTTGTATTCGGTCGTAATACAAATGTGGGTATGTTTATACCGATACGGGGTTATCCTGAAATTCGTTTCGGGATGATTTTTGGAAGTTGCCAGTTTCCAGTTTTCTATCAGCCGTATTTTGACATTTGGTTAAATGCGGATTTATCTTTTCTTGGGATATGTATGGAAACTTCTAGAAGAGGTGACTAGGATGGTGACTAGGATAGTGAGGTGGCTTTATCATTAATGGTTCATTAATGATAAAGGATGACTAGGTTAATTGTGATTGGTTTGCACTTAATGCATTTTGATGATTCATTCTTTCTTTAATGACTTGATAAGGTTGAAAGCTTATGGTCACCACTTGATGCTCCTACCCTCACCTCCCTCCTCTCATATATTTGGCCGGCCACTCATTGTGTGGGGGTGTGATTTTTTTTGATTCATTTCATTTGAGTGAGAAAAGATTATGATAACTAGTGTATGGAAATTTCATTTTTAGTTCAATTTCCATTCACCCGATTCCAATTGGCAACTTCTAAAACCGTTCGTCCGTGACCTTGGACGTAACGAGACAAAGTATTCTACTCATTCTCTACTTCATCTTGGTCGTCTCTTTTGGCAAACTTGACGATCGAGTTGCCTCGGTTCAGAGGCGGGAGCCCGTTTAATGATCCGTCGACGTGGTGCCACCTGGACGACGAGACCGGAGATCGAGCAAGTTCGGATCAGTTGCAACATAGCGTGGGATGATGGTTGAAGACCGAAGGACTCGGATCATTCGGTATAACAATTCTACCCTCTTTACAATTTGTTAGTTTAGCTTTAATGGACGATCCGGGATAAAGTACGCGATAGCGCCAGTCGTAAAAGTTTTGTTCCGCATATTGGCGTCTGTTAGACGGCCGGGGCGCTGCCGCGGTCTTACAGTGGTATCAGAGCCTCACCATTAAGCTATACTAACTTGTGCTAACGCGTTTAAAAGATCGATCGAACGGATTTCGCGAAATCACAATTTTCTGTACATGATGTTTCTGTCGATTTTTAAAATGTTCTAAAATTCATTTTGAGCATTTCAGAAAATCATGCAGGGTTTTTGAAGAATACTGGTGAAATTTGGATACGTGATCCCACAAAACGACCGCGGATCCGCGGCCCAAACCATGGTTTGGCCGCTGATCCGCCGCGCTTTTGTGGGAACAGTGCGCCAAATTTTTTCAGTAGGTTTCTCATTGGAAATGGTGGTTTTTGGTATATGTCTTTTGGGCCAAAATTTTGTTACTGTACACCAGTTGTATGTGGGGCCCACTTCGGGAAATTTAGTCGATCGAAATTTTAAACTTGTTAGTTTTTTCAGTACTTTCATTATATCTCCGACCGGGAATGTCATTTGATCGGTAAACCGCGTCTGATTGCTATAGTTCTTTTAGACGGGTTTGCGAACGTGACATTCGCGTTGATGTTCTGTGTTGTGCTGTAATGTTGCGGATTTGTCGTGGTGGATAGCAGGGTGCCATGATAGTGTTGTTTAAATTTATTTATACATTTGATATTGCGGGGTGAGCGTCCGACTTGTGGACTGCCGTCACTGCCTGTTTGTATAATATTCTTTTAGGGCACGACCAGGTTGCGGTCGATGTACCTATTGTACTATTTTTATTTCTGTACTAAGTTTACCCCGCGGTGGGGTGCACGAATAACCGGGTTCTGGAGGGCAACGGGTTCGTATCTCATGGCATTGAGAGGCAAAGGGACCACACTCTAGAATTGGCAGACTATTCGCCACACTCGTAGGGGGTACAGGTTGACCCAAGGAGGGATGCTCAATTTACCGGATTCCGTGAAGTGCCGGGTATTCCATTCACTATGTTGTGGGGACTACCTCGTTTCAGGTTTTGGTGGGTAACTTGCCGCACCCATAGGGGTCCAGGTTTCATTGCACAGGCTATCCACACGACCAGGGGAACGTCGAGTTTCAGCAGCGGCTCTATGAAACCCGGGGATCCCAGATTATCTGTATTGTTCTGTGATGCTTATTACTTTTCTGTAATGTTGCATTTATCATGCCTGGAGCGATTATTGTACATTAGTATATATACTATTAGATGTTGTATATGTTTTACACCCGCGCTAGTCCAGTCCCCGCTCTGTCGTTAGTTAAGTAACCTAACGGGTGATGACGGGACCCAGTGACGAATGCGGATGGCATATACGTACATTTTATTTTCGTTCTTTTCTGGTGTGATTGATTGATGGGAATGCATTGATTCTTTTCAATGCAAGGATAAAACAAACCTATATTTGATGTTGTTGGAACAAATTTTAAAATTATTACAAAGACGTTTCCTTTTGTTATGCATATTGGTATTCAGTTGGAATATCCTGCACCTCATTCCACGAGGAAAGAGCCGAGATCCCTTCACCGGGTGTGACTTCTTTAACAAAAGGTTTTCGCTACTATATATTTTTATAAAGCTATCAGGTTCCTTCAAACGAGATCAAGTTCATTACGTTAAAGGTTTTTCGCTAAAAAACAGCCGTAATCCTCCGTCGTTTCTTATGGATGGTCAGTAGTATTCAAGTTATGTTTGTTGGCCTACGTCAAGACATAGTGTTTGGTAGCTGCTGGGTATTCATTTGTTGCATAGATAGATGCATTAATTTAAGTCAGACGTACACCTTGTTGGCCTACGTCAAGGGCTTGTACGATGACTTAAGTTGATCAGGACAACGATGGGTAGAACTTGACATGTTGCTTATGACTTGTTGGCCTACGTCAAGGTCATAAGAGCATGGGATAAAAATTACATCTCAAACATACAAGAAACTTGCCAGACTTGCGCATACCTTCTGGAGTGTGTTAACTTGAGTGGCTTCCATCAAGTTATCATGCGATGATAGTTTGATCCTGATTCTCACTGATGAGTTGGTTTACTCTTCGGGTGACCCCGACTAATTCTTCTTTCAGGTTTGGAGAAGAATTTGAGAAAACAGTGGGAGGTTTCCAAATTAGATAAAGTGATAACCATTCTGATTTAGGCTAGAGTGCACGCAGAGTGTTTCTTTTCTCTCTCTCTTTGGCAGCGACCTTTGACCGACCCTAGACTATAACTCAGTGACCAAAGTTGACCGAACCTTCTTAATATACTGACTTTTGGATTGTCTATAGTTGCATAAGTCATTGCAGCTCCTTCTTTTACCCTTTGTATTTCTCAGAACAACCCGTATTACTACGGACATCCACTTCCATTAGATAGATCCATCGTATGGTTATATACGAACTCGAAGGGACTTCTTCGAGGATGGATCCAGGTTCAGGAGAAATAAAATTGGTTTATTCTGTTGTCTTTTATTATCACCTTCTCTCGGGTTGCGAGGGCTCCTTGGTTTAGGAGAGTACACCTATTACGCTTATTGGATAGTCTTATTCCAAACCATAGGCAGGTGCCGAAAGGTAGGGAATGAAGAAAACCAATTAGCCTAAGTAGGGTGTGCAGAAGGTGACATGTGAAGACAACATAAAGGAATTAGAAAGAGGGCAAAGTAAATTGCGACTATTAACATTCACGACCAAACCACGTATTTCATCGCCATTCCTACTTCACCTTTCATTTCTCCATAACAACCCGTATCACTACGAACATCCAATTCCATTGGATAAATCCATCGTATGGTTATATACGAACTCGAAGGACATTTTTTCGAGGATGGATTCTGGTTCAGGAGAAAAAGGAATAAGCTTTATTCAGTTGTCTTTTATCATCACCTTCTCTCAAGTTGCGAGTACTCCTAGGATTAGGAGAGTACACCTATTATGCTTACTGGATTGTCTTCTTCCAAACCATAGGCTGGTGCCGAACGGTAGGAAAGGAAGAAAACCATTTAGCCTAATGTAGGTGTACAGAATGTAAAGACTAAAGACAAATTAAAGGGAATTGGAAAGATGGCAGGGAAATATACGGTTAAAGTCATGATATGGATTATGGAAAAGGCATTACTAAAGAATACCAGGATACCCCTACGAAACACATTTATGTTTCATATTCACTGTGCATTGTTAATTGAAAAATGATTTCCCAATTAGATACTTACTCCAGGGTATGTATTTACCAGGCATGATTCTCACATCTGTATGGTTTTACAGATGTTGAGTAGGAGTGAGTTATTGGGAATTAAGCGATCATCCTCATTATATCGGAATTCGTTGTAATTGGTGATATTTGAGGAAATCGCCTGGGAACAGTTTTCAACCTACGACGCACAGGTTTTGAGTTATTCAAACTCAGCGGACTTATACAGAGTATTGTATGTTGTCCAGTGTCCATCAGGACAAAGGGGTTGGTCCTCGTACTATATTCTATTTACTTGTGACTTCTCTAGTTTATAGACAAGTGTTTCGTAGAAATACAATGTCTAAGTATTGAGAAGTTGTGGGTATAGGAATAAAGTAGAGAACCATGTATCGCAAGTATCGGGATTCTTCAAAGAAATCGAAGATGTAGATTCTTGTGATTAGTATTCAGTTGATAGTAATGGTTTTTAAGAAACTTGTTTCTCTTTCAGGTTACTCGTAATTGGATGGATTCCTAAGTTGAATAATGCTGATTAGCCTCTCTCCATTAAGTTGATATGCACTGGAGACAGCTGCATGATTAGAATTTGGTTCCAAATTAAAATAAGTACCTATGTTTCTATATTGGATATAGATTGCTTCATATCTTAACGATGTTAAGGTAAGGGGAGTTGTCCAGCTTATGCTTTAAAACAGATACTGGAAAACTCAAGACACGTTTCTGTAATGACAGTTTGCGGGTTGACCCTAGCTTCGACAAGGGTTGATTTTCTACCATCCGGAAGATCAATAGTGATATTGTTCTTGAATCGCCACAGTTTTATTAAAATGGATTTTTTCAGAAAACAGTAGTGGGAGCATGGTAGAACTGGAAGTGATTCCAGAACCGCAAACGATTACAAAAAGTTTAATAGGACCTTTATATTCAATCAGGTTTGACATTCCAATATCCACTCCGCAGATGTGGTGGGTAACCTCAGACACCCGAGAGGTACTCCGGTAGACTCAAGGACGGTGACAGGGAAGTTTTTGTTCACCCAGACTTGACACTACTGTTGTTCCAGACTATGAGACCCGGCAGGAGGAAATGTATAGCGTCGTTCTAAACTAGTTTTAGAAGTACACGTATATATTATTCTGCCAGAGGGTTTTTGCAGTCAGTGGGAGCAGCGGAAGCATAGTGGGCAAGTAGCTAGTGTCTATTTATAGACTTGAGCAGAAATAGCAGAGATAAGATCATCTAATTTTGATATAACAGTCATGGGTTTGACTTCATCAGAATAAGGGATGAATCTGTTAAGAAGGTAGTAGGGTGTGATGTCCTGGTATTTGGATGACATACACAGAGTAGGAAGTAAAATTCTTATACTGAACGGTTGTACTGAGATCGTCACACAGTTGTTTCTCCACAAAAGACATGGATGTAATATCCGACATTCTGGATACAAGATCTATGGTTTTAGATCTATATTTGGGTAGTTTCCTAATGTGGGTTCTTTGACTATATTCTAATAGTATTTTAGAATAGATGACTCCTGGCATGGTGGTGTACCTGCAGGTGATGGAGTCACCCTCTCTAAAGGTGTCTTACAGACTAAAAGGAAGAGGGACGTACATGATTGACAGATCACTTGCTTAGGCAATTGAGTCAATCATGAGATGTCAAGTACCACACCAGATGTCATTTTTGCACTAGATGCGATAAGTTTATATTAATCCAATCCTGAAGAAACATACGGAAGCAGTTTTAGAACATAAGTGAATGTTCTACGGATTTGATGACGGCAGCCTCCTACGGGAGACGGTTATTATTCCAGGCTTCAAAGGTGACATAGATGACAGAGTGATTGTCAAAGTTATAGTTTTTCCTCAGACGAAGGACAATATTATGGACAGGGGGTCCAAGAGGATACTGTGGGAGGCATGGTGCTGGACACTGATTAGTTTCAGTGATCGATACAGTCTAAGAGGTTTGGATTTGGAGTTCATTTGTGAACTAGGTCCTATCAGATATCCAGACATATTCTAAGACTCGTATTACTCAATTCGGGCGATGGTTTTCTCCGCGAAATTGAGATATAGAGAGATACAGAAAGAAACACCAAAGCGGATCCACTCCCTGAGGTTATTTCTCGAACACAAGAGTTTACAAACTAGCTTTGTGAAACTGATTAGTAGAGAAGTTGGATGCTCGGTATCACACGAGCTGTGAGTACACGACATCGCAATAATTAGCCTTAAGTGCAAGTGGGAGATTGTTGGATATAGTGCCCTCTAAGTCAATTATTGGATCACAGGTACGTGATTGTAATGATTAAGGGAGGACCTATACCGATAAAACAGTCTTACTCGAGATGATAGTATGCCATATGGTTTGTCTTTATCATCATGATAAAGCCCATAGGATTCTTGTTTGACTACCAGCAGTATGATGGCGATCATGTACGTGAGAGCTGGGGTCTATAAGCACATCCTTAAAGTGTCCCTAGTCGTGGGAGTTTCGAGACAGGGCATCGATACTCCAGAGTAGACTAGTGTATACAGTCGAGACCCCGACGAGGGGCGGTGGCCGGTCTCATAAGCCACTGGTGTCAGTTGGATCACCTAAGATGTATACAGGTGCTCATTGGGTTATGAGTACACCGGACAGGACTCGCCGGGAACATGCTAGTTGGTATTATACATATCGTCAGATAGCAGTTCCCTAGTGACATGTGTACAGGTTAGTTCATCGACCTGAGGTCGTCATTTGTCTCGTATGAGTTCCCACTGTGCTTAGATTACTACCTTACCACGCTCAAAGGAGTTGTGCAAACAGGTTTTAGTTGGGTACAGTCCCGAGCCACATTGGAGGCAAGTGAGCGGATCATCGGGGATTCGTCTCTCCCGGTATTGGGGGGTGAGATCGCGCTGTGTTTAGGAGAGCCATTACACGAAATCCCTGGCCAGGATAATCGAGATATACTGGTAGGTATACCAGTAGAATCTCAGGGTGTTCTGGGCTGCTCTCTGACACGACTTATATCGCTGTTGGGGGTCTGACATTTACCGGCCCCCTAGGTTGTATATGCGATACTCATAGACGAATGTTCCGGACTGTACAGTTATTGTCACTGTCAGGCTCGGTAGGGTTTATAGATGAGTTCGCTCGTCAGCTTCCCTTCCAATCAATACATAGGCAAAACGTTACGTACAGTTAGTACCTCTGACGTGCTAGCAGTTATACCCAGTGCCAGTGTACTGATGAGTCATTAGAGTCCCTCACAGACACTTTCCCAAGTTCGGGCGAAACGTTGTAGATGCCATATGGTATTATGGCAAGGTTCGGAAAAAGCACGTGTGTTTTCGCACGTGTTATTTTTCGGGCAGATAATACTGGTAGGCTTTTGTTTAAGCCGGATCCCAGTATTATACAGTATAGATATAATATCTTTGTCTCAGTTGCATTTGTATTCGGTCGTAATACAAATGTGGGTATGTTTATACCGATACGGGGTTATCCTGAAATTCGTTTCGGGATGATTTTTGGAAGTTGCCAGTTTCCAGTTTTCTATCAGCCGTATTTTGACATTTGGTTAAATGCGGATTTATCTTTTCTTGGGATATGTATGGAAACTTCTAGAAGAGGTGACTATGATGGTGACTAGGATAGTGAGGTGGCTTTATCATTAATGGTTCATTAATGATAAAGGATGACTAGGTTAATTGTGATTGGTTTGCACTTAATGCATTTTGATGATTCATTCTTTCTTTAATGACTTGATAAGGTTGAAAGCTTATGGTCACCACTTGATGCTCCTACCCTCACCTCCCTCCTCTCATATATTTGGCCGGCCACTCATTGTGTGGGGGTGTGATTTTTTTTGATTCATTTCATTTGAGTGAGAAAAGATTATGATAACTAGTGTATGGAAATTTCATTTTTAGTTCAATTTCCATTCACCCGATTCCAATTGGCAACTTCTAAAACCGTTCGTCCGTGACCTTGGACGTAACGAGACAAAGTATTCTACTCATTCTCTACTTCATCTTGGTCGTCTCTTTTGGCAAACTTGACGATCGAGTTGCCTCGGTTCAGAGGCGGGAGCCCGTTTAAAGATCCGTCGACGTGGTGCCACCTGGACGACGAGACCGGAGATCGAGCAAGTTCGGATCAGTTGCAACATAGCGTGGGATGATGGTTGAAGACCGAAGGACTCGGATCATTCGGTATAACAATTCTACCCTCTTTACAATTTGTTAGTTTAGCTTTAATGGACGATCCGGGATAAAGTACGCGATAGCGCCAGTCGTAAAAGTTTTGTTCCGCATATTGGCGTCTGTTAGACGGCCGGGGCGCTGCCGCGGTCTTACAAAAACCATACGGCCTCTACACATTTCGCTCAGTGCAGGGAAATTCTCTGTGTGGGACTCTAAAGACTCGACACTACGCTGGTAGTGGGTTTAACCACAGACCACAAGCGGCACTAGCTGTACGTAACGGCCCCTAGGTAGATGTCGATAAGAAGGCCGATGAGGTAAACCCATCCGAACTCCTACTGAGCTTGTATGTGACAATCTTCGTACAGTCCGGTCTGTTCGTCTGAGAATATCGCATGGCGGGCCTAGGGGGTGGTAAACGTCAGTCCCCTAATAGCGGTACAAGTCGTGTCGGAGTGTAGCCCAGAACACCCTGAGATAACACTGGAAACCTACCAGTATATCTCGCTTGCCCTGGCCAGGGACTACTTGTGTAATGGCTCTCCTAGACACAGCGCGATATCAACCCCTAATACCGGGAGAGACGAATCCTGTCTAACCGTCACTGCCTCCAAGTGCTTCGGGACTGCACCCAACTACTACCTGTTTGCACGACTCCTTTGAGCCGTGGTAGGGTAGTAATCTAAGTACAGTGGGAACACACTCGAAGCGAAATGACAGTGTCAAGTCAGCGGACTAAGCTGTACTCATGTCACCTAGGAACTGATAACTGACGATAGGTATAATACCAACCAACAGTTCCCGACGAGTCCTGTCCAGTGTACTCGTAACCTAACGAGCACCCGCATACTATCTCCAGTACGACGTACTGATGGCTGTGGGACAAACCATCTCCCCTGCTGGGATGAGAAGCGCATACGCTAGTCTACTCCGGAGTATCGATGCCCTGTCTCGATAGTCCTACGACTAGGGACCTGTATAAGGATGTGCTTATAGATTACCCAGCCCCCACAAGTGTGACTGCCATCACAACGCTGGTAATCAAGCAAAGATCCTAAGGGCTCTACTAATTGTTGGGTTAGCCTAGCACCACATGAAGGGTTTGGAAGCATCACATGAACCAAAAGTGGAGTCTTTAGGGTGCTAAGTTAACGAACATAGAATCGTTCCTAGAAAAATTAGGGTTTCAAAATTTTCACATCATCATATGAAAGAAAAGCTAGGGTTTAGAGAGTACAACCTTTGTAGCTCCCTACGCTAGACTCCTCGGCTACTTGGGATTTGAAAAAGCTCCGCTTGAACTCCTCTAGGTCACCCATGATCCACCCGGAGTCCGCTTTGTCCAAGCTTGCAACTTCACCCGATCAAGAGAACGAAATGAAGCTAACACTCCAAACAAGTGGACTAGACTTGTGTAGAATGGTGTTGTGGTTCTCTTTCTCACTTCAAAATCCTAACTTGATGAGTATATTGCTCACTACAAAAATCTAGAGAGCAAATGAGAGAGGAAGAAGAAGATGATGGCTATATTTTTAACAAGAGTAAAAGAATAACCCTTGTTCAAGGAAAAAGAAAATATATCTATATATATTTTCTTGTTCTCATCTCAAACCATGGTTTAAACAATGAATATATTATTAAACTTGAATTAAAACACAAAAGGAAAGTTTACCCAAGGTTAAAAGGTGGGTGAGAATGGTTAGGTCAAAAGAAAAGTGTAGAAACAAATCAAACATAACCATTTTCTTTTTCCTTTTTGTTTTAAATCAAATGTAATAAAATCCATATTTAAAACCATGGTGTGAGTCTTATATTGCCACCATTTCCATGTGTATACAACCATGAAGAATGTATGTATGTATGTATGTGTGAATGTACATCCATATGTGTATGAATCTAAAAAGAGAACATACATGCATGCATACATCCATCAAATACAAGAAAGGATTTCTAGTGAGAAAATAATGGTTAAATGATAAATCAACACTTGATTTATCAATCCGGTCATATCACATATGACCCTAATCAAAAGCAAGCCGCCCGATCAATATACGGTATCCTATACTCGCATTTTAATCGGGTCCATGCGCATATTGCATACGCGCACCACAACGTTTCGCCTGGACTAGGTAACTCCATTATGGGACTCTAGGACTCGTCAATACGCCGGCAGTGGGTGATGATCATATCAAGCACCCCCAAGCCGCAAGCGGTCAGCTAAACGTAACGGCCACCCGGGTATTGAGCGATCAGAAGAGAACAAGCGAACCTGCTACACCTCCCGTCGAGCCAACCGGCAACAATTCCCGTACAGTCCGGTCTCCTCGTCTGATATGTCGCATATCATGTCTAGGGGTGGTAAACGTCAGACCCCAATAACCGGTAAGTCGTGCCGATGTGAGGCTCATAACGGGTCGAGAAACTACTGGTAACACTTACCAGTAAATCTCTGAATCAGCCCTGGCCAGGGACTTCCCTGTTACGGCCAATCGAGCACAGCGCAACATCAACCCCCAATACCGGGAGAGACGAAACCCCTCCTATCGCTCATTGCCTCCATGTGACTCGGGACTGTACCCAAAAACCACCGTTTTGCACGCCCTCATGGACGTGGTAAGGTGGAGATCAAAGCACAGTGGGAATCACACAAGACTCTATGACGATCTCGGGTCTCCAGACTAACCTGCACAAGTGTCACCTGAGAACTGCCATCTGACGTGAGGTATAATACCATCTGGGAGTTTTCGGCGAGTCCGTCCAGTGTACCCAGTCTCCACTGAGCACCCGTATACCATCTCTGATGTCAAACACCAATGGATATGGGATCATCCATCGCCCATCTCATGGGTCGAGAAGCGTATACGCTAGTCTACACTGGTATATCGATGCCCCATCTCGATACACCTACGACTAGGGACCTTGAAGGATGTACTTATGGACTACCATGTCCCCACTAGTATGATCTGCATCATAGTCCAGGTAGTCAAGTACACATCCTAAGGGCTTTACCAACATGTAACTATAAGACAGTTTAAAGAGACTAGTATACATGTTAAGATAAAGAGCAACCAGATAGCATACTATCATATCGAGCAAGAAAGTCATCTCTATATATGTCCAAGCATCCAATATAATATACATCATCTGTACAATACTGGCCTCTAGGGCATACATACAACTAACAATAATATGTATAAGCGATATGCTAAAAGAAACACATGCACATATTGAAGTAGAGACAAACCAAGTAGCATACTACCATTTTGAGCAAGATTGTCTATACAACTGTGAATATCCCAAGCTTCCATCAAGTAATATACAAACTAGTATGATACAGTAATGGCCTCTAGGGCATATACACTAACAATCTCCCACTTGCACTAAGGCCATGTACTGGCGTATCGAAGACCTATCATCTTGATCAGCCGCTCAAACTGAGTCTGGGGTAGGGCCTTCGTGAATGGATCTGCAGTGTTATTCTCTGAATCTACTCTCTTCACCTCGATCTCCCGGCGATCTCCCTGATCAGGTGGTACCGCCTCAAAATATGCCTGGACTTCTGATGGGACCTGGGTTCCTTCGCTAAATCTATAGTGCCGTTGTTGTCGCAATACAACGGTATTGGATCAACAATGGTAGGAACCACCTGAAGCTCCGTGAGGAACTTCTTCATCCAGACAGCTTCCTTTGCGGCATCGCAAGCAGCTATGTACTCCGCTTCCATAGTTGAGTCAGCAATGGTTTCCTGCTTGGAACTCTTCCAGCAAACCGCCCCTCCATTGAGGGTAAAGACATAACCCGACATGGACTTAGAGTCATCCTTGTCACTCTGGAAGCTGGAGTCAGCAAAGGCCTCGATCTGGAGGTCTTTTCCGCCATACACCAAGAACATCTCCTTAGTCCTTCTCAGGTACTTGAGAATGTTCTTTACCGCTATCCAGTGTTTCTTCCCTGGGTCCGACTGATACCGGCTTACAACGCTCAATGCGTATGCTACATCTGGTCTGGTGCATAACATCGCATACATTATAGAGCTTACCGCAGAAGCGTAGGGTATAATAGACATGCGATCCCTTTCCAAATCAGTCTTGGGAGACATCTCTTTGGAGAGGGTGATCCCGTGACAAGCCGGTAAATTACCGCCCTTGGAATCTTCCATACTGAATCTTTTCAGTATGGTGTCGATGTACCTGGACTGTGAAAGTCCCAACATCCTCTTAGATCTATCACGGTAGATCTGGATCCCCAGAATGTAGTTGGCATCGCCCAGGTCCTTCATGGAGAACCTTTATGACAAGAATCCTTTGACTGACTGTAGCATAGGAATATCATTTCCTATTAGGAGAATGTCATCCACGTACAAGATGAGGAATACCACAGTTCTCCCTACAATCTTACTGCAAATGCATGGTTCATCTGGGATTTTGATAAAGTCGAATTCCTTGACAGTATCATCAAAGCAGATGTTCCAACTCTGCGATGCCTGCTTCAGTCCATAGATGGACTTGAGCAACTTGTACACTTTGCCGCTGCTCCCACTCTGAATGAATCCCTCCAGCTGATCTATATAGACGCACTCTTCTAAATTTCTATTTAGGAAAGCCGTATTTACGCTCATCTGCCAGATTTCATAATCGTGGAAAGCAGCAATGGCAAGAAGGATCCGAATGGATATGAGCATAGCCACTGGAGAAAAGGTCTCGTCATAGTCCAAACCAGGTCTTTGACGAAAACCTTTTGCAACAAGTCTAGCTTTATAGGTTTCAACCTGCCCATCTACACCAATCTTCTTTCTGAAGATCCATTTGCAGCCTATGGGTTTTACCCCTTCTGGAGCAAAGTCCAAAGTCCAAACTTTGTTGGTGTACATGGACTCCATCTCGGTCCGCATTGCATCCAGCCATTTTACCGAGTCACCGCTCTGAATGGCTTGCTGGAAGCTAGTAGGCTCACCATAATCAATAGTGCAATCCTCTCTATCCCCATCTATGAGAAAACCGTAGTATCTCTCGGGCGGATGAGACTGCCTACTGCTCCTACGGAGCGGCGTAGGAATGTCCTGTTCTTTCGAACCCTCTGGTTCTACTAAACTTTCAGTAATAGCTCGTGGTTCTGGAATTTCTTCCAGTTCTATTGCGCTTGCACTTATCTGCTTTTCCAAAAACTCAGTTTCCAAGAAGCGGGCATGACGAGAAACAAAAACCTTTTGTTCCTCTACGTAATAGAAAAGATACCCCTTGGAGTTCTTTGGGTATCCCACGTGCCTCGAGTTTGTCCGCATGCTGCTTTTTGACAAAATCTGGACATCCCATGTCTTAATGTGCTTAAGATAGGGTTTCTTCCTACACCACATCTGATATGGTGTAGTAGGCACAGTCTTAGTTGGAACTCGGTTCAAAAGGTATGCAGCTGATTCTAGCGCATAACTCCAGAAAGATCGCGGTAACTCAGCCTTACTCATCATGGAACGAACCATATCCAATAGGGTTCGATTCCTCCTTTCCAATACACCGTTGTATTGTGGTGTATATGGAGGAGTAAGCTGAGAGAGAATTCCATTCTCTTTTAAGTAGCCCAGAAACTCGGCACTCAAGTATTCACCACCTCGATCAGATCTCAGTGTCTTGATACTTTTGCCTGTTTGTTTTTCAACTTCATTCTTGTATTCCAGAAATTTCTCAAAGGCCTCGGATTTATGCTTCATCAAGAAGACATGTCCATACCTAGAGAAATCATCTATGAAAGTAATGAAGTATGAATAACCACTTCGCGCATGTGTAGACATTGGACCACACACGTCACTGTGTATGAGTCCCAAGAGCTCGCTTGCTCTTTCTCCATGTCCAGTGAACGGAGTCTTTGTCATCTTTCCCATTAGACAAGATTCACAAATGGCATAAGACTGATACTCGAACAGATTCAAGTATCCCTCTTTATGTAACTTTGTTAACCGTGTCTCATTAATGTGACCCAGTCTACAATACCATAAGAAAGCCTGATTTAATTCCGGAGACTTTCTTTTAAGTGTGTTCTGGATACTGAAAATCTGAGCTTGATTTAATACGTATATCCCGTTTTTTAATGTACCTGACCCAATCAGAACTTGATTTAGGTGGATGTTGACCGCATCGCTTACAAAAGTAAAATCATATCCTTCCTTAGAAAGTAAGGATACAGATATGATATTACAAGTCGCACCTGGTACATAAAAACAGTCACGCAGAATCAATATCTGCCCAGTTGTCAGTCCAAGATGATATTCCCCTATGGATTCAGCGTACATGCTCATTCCGTTAGCAACCCTGAGAGTCATATCACCTATCTTGATAACCCTACGGTTTCTCAGAGCCTGTAACGAATTACAGATGTGAGATCCTGATCCGGTATCCAATACCCAGGAAGTAGGGTTAACTGACATACAGTTCTCTATTACAAACACACCCGAAACCAAAGCCACAACATGCTTCGAATTCTGGCTACTGGCTTTGCTAGCCCTGCAATCCTTCTGCCAATGTTCACTCCTGTAACAATAGGAACATCCCTCTTTTACTATATCCAGTCCCGAAACTTCTGCCCTTCCCTTTCCTTCTACTTCCCTGGTTTCTTTCAGGGTAGAAAGCAGAGACTGTAGAATCAAGTCAGCATTTGACCCGTTCTTCAACGTGGTCTTCAGGTCCGTGAGCTCAAAATAGCTGGTCTTTGTAAGGACGTTGCCCCTTACAGATGATCTGATAGCCAACCTCGCTGGAAGTAATTCGTTCGAGGTCTCATATCTTGCGATACGAGATTGCTCTCCATATAAATCTTTGTTATGGAGGAAGATAGAAACTAAGTCCATCTTCTCGTGCTGCTTCTGGTATGCACCATCAACTGAGGCTAACACGAGACACTTGGCTTTCGCACAGTCTTTTTCCGATGTCCTTCGGATATCAATATCCGTGACAAGGGAAACTGGTCCTGAGACGGCAGGGGTTGGATTAGTTAAGAGGTGTCCCAGCTTGTCATGGGCAATGGACATCTGGACAGACCTTTGCCAGTCATAACAGTCAGATTCAGTCATTTTATTATCTAGATGTAACCTAGGTGTGGTCACTGGGTCGCTGCAATTAAGAGAGAGAAGAAAACACTCAGCATGATACTCTTGCAAGTTTAGATTGGTTTTTAATTTATCTAAACAGGATGGCTCCCACTGTCTCTCGAATCTCTCCTCAAACCATAAAGGAAGAATTAGTCGGGATCAATCTCACCGTACAATACTTGCTTAACCGTTCAGCCAGGCCAGTGTCGGTACTTCAAGGGAGGTTTTCCAACACTTTCGCGAAGTTCCTTAATTAAGTAACCTCTTTTCCCTGTGGGCGTAGCCCCGCGAACGCTTTTCTAGACACCTACTTGGTTTATAGCATTGATCGTTAAGTGAGAAAGTTCCCGAGGAGTAGCATATACTCACAGTAGGATCGGGATCCAAATATCATCGCGTGACAAAACTGAAGGAATCCTACCAGAATCATCACACTCCAAATGGCATGCAGCGCTAGCAAGTTTCAGTTTCTTTAGAAACTCCCGATGTGGATTTTTGCCCCATGCTCTTATGACCTTGACTTTGGCCAACAAATCATAAGTCACATGTCAAGTTCTAACCGTCATTCTCCAGGTTAATTTGAACCCACCCATACCTACCCTTGACTTTGGCCAACAAGGCAGTACGACTGTCCCAAACCAACGCATCTATCTATGCTGCATATGAATACCTAATAGCTACCAAACACTGTGCCTTGAGTTTGGCCAACAAACACAGCTTGAATACTATTGACTATCCATATGAAATGACGGAGGGCTACGAATGGTTTTGGCGAAACCGTGAACGTAGTGAACTTGATATAATCGATGGAATGAGATAGCTTTTAAAAGGCGTGGCTCAAGCTCCGCGTTTAAAAGTTGGTTTTTGAAAAGAACCGAGTGGTTTTAAAAGTGTTCCAACGGCTTTTACTTGGTTTATTTTCTTGCATTAATTTTAATGCGTCCCATCATTTAATCCTACCATTGCAGAAAACAACGAAAATATGACGTACGCTTATGCCATCCGCATTCGCCACGGGGTCCCGTCATCACCCGTTAGGTTACTTAACTAACGACAGAGCGGGGTCTGGACTAGCACGGATGCAAAACATAAGCAACGCCTAAATAGATATCATATATAGATATATACATTCGTCAGATGCAATGATAGTCATTCCAGATCACAGATGAACACTTTGGATATACTAGGAATCTGCGATTCGTTCGAGCCTGCAACGAAAAGCGGATTACACGGTCGCGATGAATAGCCAATACCCCACCCTAGACCCCTACGGGTGCGGCAAACTACCCGCCAAGTACCCGAAGCGAAGCAACCTCCCGCAACAACGTGAGTAGGCCACTCGGCACTTCGAGGTACCCGGTAGTTTGTGCACCCCACCTTGGGTCTATCTTAAGAGCAAAAGCCGTAAAAAGAAATTATACAATGGCGGCTACAACCTCATCCCGGATGTGCGGCCATAAAATAATATTACATCAATTACAAATTTTACATGAATGAAAGAAAAAGAAACTCTCATCTCACATCCACCCGGCTATTCATTCGTGACAATCCAACGAGTTCATATCCACAAACCATCAACATTACAGATCACAGATATGTATAACCCCCACTAATCGACGTATAGCGATTAGCAGACGTTCAATACATATATCACATCACAGATAATATCCATTAGCCAAAGTCTACGGAATTTCGATCAAGATACGGATTTGTAACCACCCCAAAAACAAATTTGTTCTCTGGAAAATCTGGGCAGAAACAAACTATACTAAAAATCCCAAAACATCCAAATAAGAACACTGCACAAAACCCGGTCCACGGCCGAGTCAACTCGGCCGCGGATCCGCGGCAGGAAGCATGTTTTTGCCGCGGATCCGGGGCGCTTTGACCGAGTCACTGGATCGTTTTTGTTCTGTGTTTTTACAAAACCCTGAGCCGATTTTTCATGTATGTTAAATCATTTTTAGAGCAGTATAAAAAATCGGCAGAAACATGGTTTTTCCGGATGTGTTTTGCGATTTTTTTCCGATCGAAATTATAAATACTTTGCTAATAAGCTAGTTTGTGTTTAGCTAGTCTGATACCACTGTAAGTCCACGTTGCTCACCCTGGTTCTTACGAGGAGGCGGAAACGGCGAAAAACAATTTTTTGGCGCAAAGGCAATATGGACTAAATGAAGGATCTAAACTACAAACTAGCAAACTACTTGAGGTACAAACTAGCAAACTACTTGAGGTGCTGTCTACTATGCCATAGAGATTATACCTCACGATACCGGTCCTTCGGGTCTTCATTCCGCTGTCCTGCTCGTCCATCCACGCTCCGAGGGTAGATCCGGATCTTGATCACCTCCGCGGCCTTCTTGAGTCGAAGACGATCCACCCGAGAGTTGTGCTCCGAGCTCCACCTCGAGCCGAAGCAACTAGGGCAACAAGATCGCTAGGCTTGATGTCCTAGGTTGTGTAGAAGTAGTAGATGGATGTGTTTTTCTATTTAGATCCTTTTTCTCTCAACACATGAGATCAAAGGAAGAATCAAGAGGAGGAAGAAGAATGAACAACCATGGAGCTTTTTCTTTTCTTCTCACAAGAGAGAGAATGAGAAATTAATTATGAGCTAAAGAAAATGAACCATGGTTCAATAATACACTACTATCATCATTACTAATCTTTTCAAGATAAAGTTGATGGCAACAATTGACTTGACCATTTTCATAATCCAAAAATAAAAAGAAATCCAAAGAAAACTCTAGACCTCTCATGAAGGTCCAAGTCAACTTTGGTCAAACGGTCAACAAAGTCAAGTATGGTCAAATGGTCAAAGCAATTAGCCATCACATAATTATCACTAAAAAGATAAGTAAATAATGTCCCCGGCTCATAATGGTTTTGACCGAACCAACTGCCAAAACCCTAATGAGTCCGCCTCAAAATGGTTTTGACCGAATCAACTGTCAAAACCCTAAGGAGGCACCTCCTTCTTCTTCGCTCCTCAAAACTGTGCATACACACCCGCATCCGCATTCCGTAGAATGCGAATGCACAGAAAACAAAACTAATCCATCCGTGCAATACTAGGATCCAGCTTAAACCAAAGCCCACTAGTATTGCCTGCCCGAACAACATACGCACACAAGTGCACGTAAGTGATCGTAGCCCTGTCGTAAAACCATACGGCCTCTACACGTTTCGCTCAGTGCAGGGAAACTCTCTGTGTGGGACTCTAAAGACTCGACACTACGCTGGAAGTGGGTTTAACCACAGATCGCAAGCGGCACTAGCTGTACGTAACGGCCCCCAGGTAGATGTCGATAAGAAGGCTGATGAGGTAAACCCATCCGAACTCCTACTGAGTCTGTATGTGACAATCTCCGTACAGTCCGGTCCGTTCGTCTGAGAATTGTTAGTTATATGTATGCCCTAGAGGCCATTACTATACATAGGATGTATATTGTAGTGGATGCTGGGACGTATATAGGGAGGACTTTCTCGCTCGACATGATAGTATGCTATCTGGTTGATCTTTACCTTAACGTGTATACTGTTTGTCTCTCTGTTACATGTTGGTAAAGCCCTTAGGATCTGTACTTGACTACCTGGACTATGATGCGGATCATACTAGTGGGGACATGGTAGTCTATAAGTACATCCTTCAAAGTCCCTAGTCGTGGGTGTATCGAGACGGGGCATCGATATACCAGAGTAGACTAGCGTGTACCTTCTCGACCCATACAGATGGGCGATGGATGATCCCATATCCATTGGTGTTTGACATCAGAGATGATATACGGGTGCTCAGTAGAGACTGGGTACACTGGACGGACTCGCCGAGAACTCCCAGATGGTATTATACCTCACGTCAGATGGCAGTTCTCTGGTGACACTGGTACAGAGTAGTCTGTTGACCCGAGATCGTCATAGAGTCTTGTGTGGTTCCCACTGTGCTTTGATTTCCATCTTACCACGTCCAAGAGGGCATGCAAAACGGTGGTTTTTGGGTACAGTCCCGAGTCACATGGAGGCAATGAGCGATAGGAGGGGATTCGTCTCTCCCGGTATATGGGGGTTGATGTTGCACTGTGTTCGATCGGCTATAACAGGAAGTCCCTGGCCAGGGCTGCTCAGAGAATTGCTGGTAAGTGTTACCAGTAGTTTCTCGACCCGTTATGAGCCTCATATCGACACGACTTATCGAGCTATTGGGGTCTGACGTTTACCACCCCTAGGCGAGATATGCGACATATCAGACGATCAGACCGGACTGTACGGTAGTGTTACTGGTCGGATTCACTGGAGTGTGAGCGGGCTTGCTCGTCGATCTTCAGATCGCTCAATACCCGGGTGGCCGTTACGTTTAGCAGACCGCTTGCGGCTTGTGGGTGTTTGATATGATCATCGCCTGCTGCCGGCGTATTGACGAGTCTTTAGAGTCCTACACAGAGGTTTCCTGGCTCAAGCGAAACGAAATAGGAGCGCATATGAGATATGTGCGGGACCGAGAATAATACGAGTATGTGATACCGTATTCTATTCTCACGATAAATATATCGAATGGTTGTATGCGATATAACCTAGTTATCGATTCAAGCGTTGATTCGATAAGCCGATATATTAGATACCAGTCGGTTATGTGCGCATGACCGGATCATTGAATCAAGTGTTGATTTAATGATTTAATGTATAATTATATATTTGATATATTACTTTGCATTAACTAGTATCGGTTCACTTTAGACGGATTTTCTCACTTGGTTCGTGCGCATTGCATATGCGATATGTTTTTGTGCACTTGATTGTATCATGTTTGATGATGCATACCACTTTGGTTAAGTGTAAAGTTTGAACCATGGTTGTGTTTATGTTTAGGGTTTTATTTTCTTAATTATTCATTTATTCTTTTTGATAAATGAATAAAAGAAAGTGAGAAAAGAAAATGAGAAAAGAATGGTGGCTTCTTTTGTTGTTTAGTTGAAACTTCATGAAGCTTTGACCTAAGTCCACCATTCTTATCTCATTCTTAACCCTAACCATACAACTAACCTTGGTTAACTCTCTACACTTTACCATAGTTAGAATTATGATAAGAATTCATTTTTCTTTTCATTATTCTTTTAACTTATGATAATATCTTTCTTCTTCTTCTTCATGCTTCAAGTGAAGAAGCTTGAAGTCCATCAATGGTGATTGTTGGAAAAGAGTGAGAAATCCAAAACTAAAGTCTACCCACTTCCTATTTCTTCATCCTCTATCTCTTGCCAAGTAGTAGAGTGTGTTTCCTTCACAAGTTTCATGACTTGTTGAAGGTGGAGCTTGATTCATCGATGCTTCGACGTAGATCATCTTCGGCATGGACATCGACGACCTAGCTTGCCCATTCTCCGACGAAGCCGATCCTAGAGCCCAGATTCGATTTGGACAGCGGAGAGGACCTCGTTGCGGAGCTATGGAGGTGGAGCACCGGATCTACAAAGGTTGTATTTCCGTATTTTATTTAGTTAACTGTTAACTAGTTCTTGTTCGCCTAGATATCTAGCAAACGATCCGTACTTTAGGGTTTGTAGGCACCATAATTTTTGAAATTGCCATGGTTGATGGCTTGGGAGACCTCACTAGAGTGTCTAGGAACCCTGCAGTGGTATCAGAGCCTAGCTAGAGCCTTAGGCGAAGTCCAGACGGAAATTGAAGTCCGATCGAACCCGGAATTCCAAAACATATATGCTCTCTGTACTTTTTTCAAAACAGTGCATTTTTCCACATTAAAAATATTCAGAAAACCATGCAGGAAAATATAAGAGTAACTGTACAACCCGTAGCCCTAATTCCATAAAAGCGCCGCGCTTCCGCGGCACGAGTATTGCTCGTGCGGCGAAAGCGCGGCCGTTTTGTCGTTTTGTGTGGGTTAGTTTGCACAGTAACTCCTATTTCACTGTGCTGAGTTCTCTGGATATTTTTAAAATTTTATTCAAGTGTTGAATAATCTGGAATGTTTTTGAGCTTCGATGATTCGATCGGGTTTATCAGATTTTGTCTGTGTGGCTTTCCGGATAAATTTTAGAATATGTTAAAAAGTTCGACCAGATATAAATACCCAACTTTTCCCCTGTCGGGAAATTTCCAAGTGTTGGATTTTTCCGTAGTTTAACGACGTTCTAAGTAGTGCAAGTAACGCGATGGTCCCTCTAGAAGACACAAACCTTAACTCGATTATGTGACCGTCTTGAACTACCCTTTGAACCTTCGGGTTTGGGGCAGTACGGCGTGCCACATGTGAGGCGTTGGCTTGACCCTTCTACGGCTGGACCGTTGGTACTGAGGTACGAACTGAATGTTGTTAGACTTATTTCATGTGTTGATCTGTATCGGGAAAACTTGGGTGTTCGATTGTTCGATCGGAAAGTTTAACATTTTCTATTTATCTGGAATGGGATACAATAATTGGAATTCACAAAAAGTTATGAGATAACTAAATGAATGTTATAAACATAGCAGTTTAGTCTCACTTGATCGGTTGCCACGGAATTTTGATGTGATCAAAAGTCCGTTGCAATCACGTAGCGTACGCGGATACTCGCCGGGTAAACTTAATAGACAGCCTCACTCCATAGCCCCGACCAAGTGACTGTAGGAGAACCCCGTCGCCGAAAGCATCCCTCCGGGTGCTCACGGTAGCGGTGTTCCGCCTTGGTGCACTTTGTCGACGGTAACGGGGGTGCGGCCGTCTACTGAAGTTTGCGACGAGCATTCGATCAGTTTTTCGGGAATCTTGTTGAATTACCTGACTTGATATTGAAAAGAGTTTTCGATTTTGAGACTAAAATGCGGGGTTTATAATTGTTAGGCATGCGATGTCTAAGTAATTCATTTGGTCAGGCATGCGATGTCTGAGGAGGTTGCGGATTCCAACTGTTGTAGTTTTACACTTTCTTTTCTGTGACCGTAAGTGTAATATGTGATATCGCCGGTTTCGTTGCTATATGTCAACGACAATTGGGATGGACATATTTACTTACGTTGATGACATGTGATGTTATGTGTTGCTGGATATGTTATATTGGATCGTCGTGTTTGAATAGCCGGGGTTTTTTATGTGAGATGAGTGTTTTTCATTTTCATTCATGTAAAAACTTGTATGTAATATTCTTTTATTGGGGCGCTTCCAGGTTGCGGGAGTTGTCACCTGTTGTATATTATTTACTTTTCTGCACTAGGATAGACCCAAGGAGGGCACAAGTAACCGGGTTCTGGAGTCCAGTGGGAGACCAACTCGAGGAGTCGGGTCCGGGTCTCCTAACTCTAGAATTGGTAGGGTTGCTTGCCGCTCTCGTAGGGGTCTAGGGGTGTGGGTTTGGCTATTCATCACGACCGTGGAATCCGTGTTTTATACTGGCTCGTATTGAAAACACGGACGTCCTAGTATATCCAATATTTCATATATATCTTCTGCTGCGATATCTGTGATGAGATCATGTGATGTTTCTGTGATGGATATAGTATATATATATATATGATATATTATATAGACGTTACTTATGTTTTACACCCGTGCTAGCCCTGCCCCGCTCTGCCGTTAGTTACCTAACCTAACGGTGCACGAGGGGACATCGAGGCGAATGCGGATGGCATAAGTGTACGTCGTATCTATCTGTGATGTTTAGGTACTTAATTGATGGGACTTCATTAATGTGATTAATGAAATAAAAGAAACCTAAGATGTTGTAGAATCGAATTTCAAAATAAAACAGGTAGCTACAGTTCTTGCTTTGCACAGAGGTATATGTGATATATCCTGCACCTTATTCGATGAGGAAAGGACCGAGATCCCTTCACCGGGAGTGACTCCTTTAGCAATAACTGGCAGATGCTACACACTCGGTTTGTCTTTTGATTGCTTTTAAGTGTTTTTGCTTTGCACAGTGATATATATGATATATCCCGCACCTCATCCGACGAGGAAAGGACCGACGATCCCTTCACCGGGAGTGACTCCTTTAGCAAAACTAGAAAAGCTTCAAAAACACTCCATTTTTAAAATCATTCGATCCTACAACGATATAAAGTTCATTACGCAAAAGGTTTTCTTAAAAACCTGTCGTAGCCCTCCGTCATTTCAGATAGGTAATAGTTAGTATTCGTGCTGCGTTTGTTGACTCAGTCAAGGCGTAGTGTGCGGTAGCTGATTATTGCTTATCTGCAAAGCATATGATGCGATTGGATTAGGGTAGTCGTGCGGCCTTGTTGACTCAGTCAAGGGTCGTGCGGGTGGGTTTAATTCAATCGAGAAATGACGGGTTGAACTTTACTTGCGGTCTATGGTTTGTTGACTCAGTCAAGGTCATAGATCGCATGGGGCAAAATATTATCGGGAATTTCAAGTGTTGAAATTTGCAATGAGATTGCATACCTTCTATGAGATAGTTGGATCCCGATACCCGCTGCGAGTAAGTGTTACTCCTGGGAGAGTTTTATACATTACAATTAGCCGATCAAGTAGGTGACTAGAAAGGTGTCAACGGGGTTAAGCCTCTGGGAAAACGAGGTTTACAGTAATTAGGTTCGTGCGAAAGCACGGGGGACCTCCCTCAAAGTACCGACACTGGCCTGGCTGAAAGATTGGCGAACTTGTAGTGTGTAATTAATCCCGGCTAGTCTTTCCTTTTAGGGTTTGAAGGAAGATTTGATAAAAAGCAGTGGGAGCCATCCTGATTAGATAAAATAATAACCAATCTATTCTTGACAGAGCGCACGCTGAGTGTTTTCTTCTCTCTCTCTCCTGGTAGCGACCATATCACGCCTTAATCAAGATAATAATACGGATTATTGACCGAACCCGCTTGTTATACTGAGCTGGGGAACGTTGGTCCCGCTCCCACTTATAATTGTTATAAGACAGTGCAGGAAATTGGGGAATACCAGATTTCCCGTGCCGCCCAAACGAAGAGAGTGCATGCTGATGCATCATCTTCGGGTGTGTTCATTATACAGAACTGTTTCTCAGTATCCTCTACATCCTGGGTATGTGATACCAGATCAGGATCCCAGATATGTAATCTGTTACATAGGGCTACAGATAGGTAGAGAACTGAGAACGGGTGATAAGTTTCATGAGGCAGAAAACGGGGCAAGAGTTGCAGCCAAGTCTGTCGGTCACTGTCACCCTGTATTACCGATACATTGATTATGAACGAATGTTGTTAGATATCGAACCTGATATACAAAATCATATCTATCTCTTTATTAGTAAAGAAAGGATATAATTCTGTATTGTTGGATAATGTTTTGAACATTTCCTATATCAAAAGTTGATCGGTTCAGGCACGTTATCTAAAAGCGTTGATGTTCTAAATCAAACTACAGTTCTTAGTATATGGAACACACACAAGAGGAAGAGTTCAGAAATGAACGAATCCTTCTTGAGGTATTGTAGACTAGGTCAGATCAATGTGACCCGACTAGCTAGAGTTACATAAAGATGCATATTTAAATCAGTTTGAATTTACATCTTGTGAAACTCGCCAGTCATGTCACAAAGAAAAGATGACCACAGCTCTGTTTATTGGAAACAGAGAAAGAGTTAATAAACTCTTGGGATGATACATGTTGATGTATGTAGGTCCCCTGTCTACACATGCCAAGACCGGTTCTTTATACTTCATTATATTCTCTGATAATCTCTCAAGATTCAGTCATATGTTCCTGTTGAAACATGAGTCCGAACCTTTTGAGATATTCACAGAATATAAGTTGGAAGTAGAGAACCTAAACGGGTATAAGTATTATGTCCTATGATGAGATCAAGGAGGAGAATACTTGAGCACGGAAATCCTGGATTATTCTAAAGGAGAATGAGATTCTCTCTCAGCATTACTCCTCTGAATACACCATAGCACGATGGTATATCGGGGCGGAGCAGATACACCCTATTTGATATGGTGTGCTCTATGATGAGTACTACTGAGTTACCTTTTTCCTTTTGGGAGTTATGCGCTTGAGAAGCTGCATACCTATTGAATAGGGTTCGAATCAAATCAATGCCTACCACTTCATATGTGATATGAAAAGCGAAGAGCCCATGTCTTAAGTTAGTTAAGATTTGGGGTTGTCCGGTTTATGTCTAAAAGCAAAATCCGGACAAGCTCGAGGCAAGGTCAGTTATGTACAACTGGAAAGGTTCCAGCTATACTAACTACAGCTGATGATTTGAAAGAACCAAAGGATTCGATAGTTACCAACGAACCTCAGCCTCTCCGCCGATCTAGTAGGGTTCCTCACCCACCTGAGAGATACTTCTGTTTCTCTATGACAGTGGGAGCGAGGATTGCATCATGAGATGATGACCCAACTAGCTTCGAGCTGGCCATCAGGAGTAAGACTCTGTAAGAATGGCTGGATGTTTAGCGATCTGAGATGGAATCCTTATACACCAACAAAGTATGGACTTATGGTTGCAATATCTGAAGGGTTAAATCCCCATCAGGAGCAAGTATATCTTGAGAAGATTACTTGGTATACATGGAAAGGTTGAGACTTTCGAAGCTAGACTTGTTAAAGGTTTTCATCATCAACCAGGCGTGGATAATGATGAAACCTTTTCAAGTAGCTATGCTTAAGTCCATCCAGATCCTACTTACCACGGCTACATACCATGACTACGATATCTGGTGGTTGGGTGTCATGACAGCTTTTCTAAATGATGTTTTAGAAGAGAACGTCTATAAGTACACAGCCAGAGGGCTTCGTAGACAGTGGGAGCAGCGGAAACGTGTGCAAGATGCTTTATAGGATAAAGCAGGCATCGCGGAGATGGAACATCTGTTTTGATGAATTAGTCAAAGAAGTTGACATCATCAAAATGGTAGATGAACCTTGTATATACAAAAAGGTAGTAGGGAGTATGGTGACGATCCTCGTAGAGTACGTGGATGACATACTCTTGATAGGGAAGGAGTTTCCCATGCTACGCTCGATCAATCTCCGCTTATCACAATGATTCTCCATAAAGGATCAAAGTGATACCTACTAAATCCTGGATTTTGGATCTATGAGATAGATCTAAATGGATGTTAGGATACTCACTAGATGTAGTGAGACGGTATCAAACGATCCTAGGGAGAATCACTGGAAGTGTTCCAGGGTGATAAAGACGACTGAGTGTCAGTCGCAGGCATTGTCTTAACCCTCAGTAAAGGGACGGTATGTTGGAAGAGTTCCAAGCTAGATACCGTGACAGACTAGACGATAAAGGCTGGATACATCGCTACTTAAGATGCTACCAAAGAGGCTGTTTGGATGTATATTGGTTCATGAGATGAACTACGTTCCAACCATTGTGAGACAATGGAGTTGTGGCTTATGCCAAGGAACGCCGGTCCCATCAGTGATCCAGACATATTCTAAGGCAGTATCACTTGATCATGGAGATGGTTGATCTCCAGGGAGATCGAGGTTAGGAGAGTAGACTCAGAGGACAACACAGCGGATCCACTCACAAAGGCCTGTTCCCAGAAAGAGACACATTTATGGGATGGTTGAGTATGAGATACTTCAAACCACTGCTACAGATGGCCCTAGTGCAAGTGGGAGATTGTTAGTTATATGTATGCCCTAGAGGCCATTACTATACATAGGATGTATATTGTAGTGGATGCTGGGACGTATATAGGGAGGACTTTCTCGCTCGACATGATAGTATGCTATCTGGTTGATCTTTACCTTAACGTGTATACTGTTTGTCTCTCTGTTACATGTTGGTAAAGCCCTTAGGATCTGTACTTGACTATCTGGACTATGATGCGGATCATACTAGTGGGGACATGGTAGTCTATAAGTACATCCTTCAAAGTCCCTAGTCGTGGGTGTATCGAGACGGGGCATCGATATACCAGAGTAGACTAGCGTGTACCTTCTCGACCCATACAGATGGGCGATGGATGATCCCATATCCATTGGTGTTTGACATCAGAGATGATATACGGGTGCTCAGTAGAGACTGGGTACACTGGACGGACTCGCCGAGAACTCCCAGATGGTATTATACCTCACGTCAGATGGCAGTTCTCTGGTGACACTGGTACAGAGTAGTCTGTTGACCCGAGATCGTCATAGAGTCTTGTGTGGTTCCCACTGTGCTTTGATTTCCATCTTACCACATCCAAGAGGGCGTGCAAAACGGTGGTTTTTGGGTACAGTCCCGAGTCACATGGAGGCAATGAGCGATAGGAGGGGATTCGTCTCTCCCGGTATATGGGGGTTGATGTTGCACTGTGTTCGATCGGCTATAACAGGAAGTCCCTGGCCAGGGCTGCTCAGAGAATTGCTGGTAAGTGTTACCAGTAGTTTCTTGACCCGTTATGAGCCTCAAATCGACACGACTTATCGAGCTATTGGGGTCTGACGTTTACCACCCCTAGGCGAGATATGCGACATATCAGACGATCAGACCGGACTGTACGGTAGTGTTACTGGTCGGATTCACTGGAGTGTGAGCGGGCTTGCTCGTCGATCTTCAGATCGCTCAATACCCGGGTGGCCGTTACGTTTAGCAGACCGCTTGCGGCTTGTGGGTGTTTGATATGATCATCGCCTGCTGCCGGCGTATTGACGAGTCTTTAGAGTCCTACACAGAGGTTTCCTGGCTCAAGCGAAACGAAATAGGAGCGCATATGAGATATGTGCGGGACCGAGAATAATACGAGTATGTGATACCGTATTCTATTCTCACGATAAATATATCGAATGGTTGTATGCGATATAACCTAGTTATCGATTCAAGCGTTGATTCGATAAGCCGATATATTAGATACCAGTCGGTTATGTGCGCATGACCGGATCATTGAATCAAGTGTTGATTTAATGATTTAATGTATAATTATATATTTGATATATTACTTTGCATTAACTAGTATCGGTTCACTTTAGACGGATTTTCTCACTTGGTTCGTGCGCATTGCATATGCGATATGTTTTTGTGCACTTGATTGTATCATGTTTGATGATGCATACCACTTTGGTTAAGTGTAAAGTTTGAACCATGGTTGTGTTTATGTTTAGGGTTTTATTTTCTTAATTATTCATTTATTCTTTTTGATAAATGAATAAAAGAAAGTGAGAAAAGAAAATGAGAAAAGAATGGTGGCTTCTTTTGTTGTTTAGTTGAAACTTCATGAAGCTTTGACCTAAGTCCACCATTCTTATCTCATTCTTAACCCTAACCATACAACTAACCTTGGTTAACTCTCTACACTTTACCATAGTTAGAATTATGATAAGAATTCATTTTTCTTTTCATTATTCTTTTAACTTATGATAATATCTTTCTTCTTCTTCTTCATGCTTCAAGTGAAGAAGCTTGAAGTCCATCAATGGTGATTGTTGGAAAAGAGTGAGAAATCCAAAACTAAAGTCTACCCACTTCCTATTTCTTCATCCTCTATCTCTTGCCAAGTAGTAGAGTGTGTTTCCTTCACAAGTTTCATGACTTGTTGAAGGTGGAGCTTGATTCATCGATGCTTCGACGTAGATCATCTTCGGCATGGACATCGACGACCTAGCTTGCCCATTCTCCGACGAAGCCGATCCTAGAGCCCAGATTCGATTTGGACAGCGGAGAGGACCTCGTTGCGGAGCTATGGAGGTGGAGCACCGGATCTACAAAGGTTGTATTTCCGTATTTTATTTAGTTAACTGTTAACTAGTTCTTGTTCGCCTAGATATCTAGCAAACGATCCGTACTTTAGGGTTTGTAGGCACCATAATTTTTGAAATTGCCATGGTTGATGGCTTGGGAGACCTCACTAGAGTGCCTAGGAACCCTCCAAGAATATCGCATGGCGGGCCTAGGGGGTGGTAAACGTCAGTCCCCTAATAGCGGTGCAAGTCGTGTCGGAATGTAGCCCAGAACACCCTGAGATAACACTGGAAACCTACCAGTATATCTCGCTTGCCCTGGCCCGGGACTACTTATGTAATGACTCTCCTAGACACAGCGCGATATCAACCCCCAATACCGGGAGAGACGAATCCTGTCTAACCGTCACTGCCTCCAAGTGCTTCGGGACTGCACCCAACTACTACCTGTTTGCACGACTCCTTTGAGCCGTGGTAGGGTAGTAATCTAAGTACAGTAGGAACACACTCGAGGCGAAATGACAGTGTCAAGTCAGCAGACTAAGCTGTACTCATGTCACCTGGTAACTGATAACTGACGATAGGTATAATACCAACCAACAGTTCCCGACGAGTCATGTCCAGTGTACTCGTAACCTAACGAGCACCCGCATACTATCTCCAGTACGACGTACTGATGGCTGTGGGACAGACCATCTCCCCTGCTGGGATGAGAAGCGCATACGCTAGTCTACTCCGGAGTATCGATACCCTGTCTCGATAGTCCTACGACTAGGGACCTGTATAAGGATGTGCTTATAGATTACCCAGCCCCTACAAGTGTGACTGCCATCACAACGCTGGTAATCAAGCAAAGATCCTAAGGTCTCTACTAATATGTAAAAGCGATATGCTAAAAGAAACACATGCACATATTGAAGTAGAGACAAACCAAGTAGCATACTACCATTTTGAGCAAGATTGTTTATACAACTGTGAATATCCCAAGCTTCCATCAAGTAATATACAAACTAGTATGATACAGTAATGGCCTCTAGGGCATATACACTAACACTCACAGTCCGATGTTAGTTTTAAGACGTCACGGTCGAGATTAAGGACATCATAGTCCATGAGTTTAAGGACCTCACAGTCCAATGTTAGTTTTTAGACATCACGGTCGAGGTTAAGGACGTCATAGTCCATGAGTTTAAGGACCTCACAGTCCGTAGAAATGTATGGTTGTCGGGACCCGTCACCTCTTTGAAGACGTTGAAGGATTACAACGACAAATATCGGAGGAGTGAAGAGATGTACCCTTGCACCAAAGTGGATTAAATGATCTGTAGTCCAATTTGGAAATGAGATCAATTAATTAAATTATGAGCACATTGGCTCAGTTGAGTCTGAATTGAGGACTTATGGCCAACTTGGGCTAAGTCCAATTAAGTTTGAAATATTGGCCCTCTGTTGGACCATTAGACATTTGTCTGGGTTCAAGCCCACATTATTTAGCAATGCTAAACAAGAGTTTGAAGGCTTTGATAACATTTGGGTCTTTGGCTAAGAATGTTGCGCCACGGCAGCGCCCCGGCCGTCTTACTCGAGGCCAAATTGCGGAATCAAAATTTTTCCTTACTCGGAAACCGGCGCTACCGCGGACAAAGAAAACCCGGATCGTAAACCATTAACCTAATGCTAGCAATCAAGAGATAGGGTGAGAAGTATACCGAGTGATCCGAGTCCTCCGGTCTTCTCGTCATCGTCCCGATCTCCCGCGGAAAGTGTAGTCTCCATATCGTCGCCTCCTCGCCGGAAAGGGCACCACATCGCCTGCGTCTTTTACGGGCTCCCGCCTCAATACCGAGGCAACTCGAGCATGAAGCCGGCAACTCGACATGCTCAAGATGTACTGTAGAATGTAGTGTAGAAGATGCTTGTCTCATTTGGGGTTTGATGCCATGGTGATGGAGGAATCAAGAATAGAAAAATGGTGCTTGCATTTTTCTAGCAAGAAAATGAGATCATGAATGAAACTCTCAAGATGAAGCTCTCTTCTTCTTCTTCTCTCTTTCTTTTTCCTCTCATGAAAAACTTATCATATTCATCAAGTGAGAAGAATAAGGTGGAGGAATGAATATATCAAACAAGAGGGAGGTGAGTGTAGGAGAGCATGAAGGGTGACCACATCAAGAGACAAAGAAACATCAACCATGCTTAACCTCCATACCCTCATTAATGCAAGTGATGGAGCAAAAGATAATGATGCTATCATAATCAAACTTTATGCAAATAAATCCTCCACAAAGTGTTATTTGCAAACTTGCAAATAACCCCCTCCATCAGAAAAGTCCGGCCGGGAAAGAACAAAGGAAAAACCGGCCGGAACGGAATGCAAACTGGCAACTCCAGAAAACTGGTCCCGTAATAAATTACAGGAAAACCCCGACACTGTGCATACACACCCGCATCTGTATTCTGACCGGATACAAATGCAATGAGACAAAATCTACACTGTACTAAACTAGGACCGGCTTAAGCCAAAGCCGGCTAGTAATATCCGTTCGATCCTGATCCGTGCAATACCGCTCGTATCAGATCGAACCCTGCCATATAACTATATGGCTACTAGTACAAAACTGTCCGATCCTGATCCGTGCAATACCGCACGTATCTGATCAGACCCTGCCATATCTCCATACGGCCTCTACAGCGTTTCGCCCGAAAGCTGAGTAACTGAAAGTGTGGTGGACTCTAAAGACTCGTCAATACAATGGCTGTGGATTTAACCACTAGCACGTCAGAGGTATAAGCCAATACGTAACGGGGCACCAGCGATTGACCAAAAGGGACGTCGATGAGCGAACTCATCCTGACACCCTACTGAGCCTGTCAGTGACAATATCCGTACAGTCCGGTCCGTTCGTCTATGAGTATCGCATGGCAGGCCTAGGGGGTTGGTAAAAGTCAGACCCCCAAAAGCGGTACAAGTCGTGTCGGAGTGTAGCCCAGAACGCCCTGAGATACTACTGGAATACCTACCAGTAAATCTCCTGCCTCGGCCGAGGGCTTTGCGTAATGGCTCTCCTAGACACAGCGCGACCTCACCCCCAATACCGGGAGAGACGAACCCCTGAAGATCCGCTCACTGCCTCCATGTGGCTCGGGACTGTACCCAACTAAAACCTGTTTGCACGACTCCTTTGAGCCGTGGTAGGGTAGTAATCAAAGCACAGTGGGAACTCACACGAGACAAATGACGATCCTCAGGTCGATGAACTAACCTGTACACATGTCACCTGGGAACTGCTATCTGACGTCAGGTATAAGCCCAACTAGCAGGTTCCCGGCGAGTCCTGTCCGGTGTACTCATAACCCAATGAGCACCTGTATACATCTTAGGTGAACCAACTGACACCAGTGGCTTGTGAGACCGGCCACCGCCCCTCGTCGCGGTCTCGACTGTATACACTAGTCTACTAATGGAGTATCGATGCCCTGTCTCGAAACTCCTACGACTAGGGACCTTTTAAGGATGTGCTTATAGACCACCAGCTCCCACGTATATGATCGCCATCATACTGCTGGTAATCAAGCAAGAATCCTAGGGGCTCTATCAACGTGTAATAGCGACATGTCAGGTCACCTAAAGCAGTACACGATGATAAAGATAAACCAGATAGCATACTATCATCTCGAGTAAGACTGTCCCACCGGGATAGGTCCTCCCTCAATCATTGCAATCACGTGCCTGTGATCCAATAATTGACTCTGAGGGCACTATCTCCAACAATCTCCCACTTGCACTCAAGGCTAATTATTGCGATGCCGCATACTCACAGCCCGTGTGATACCGAACACCCAACTCCTCTACCAGTCAGTCTCACAAAACCCGTTTGCGAAACTATTGCGTTCGAGGAATAGCCTCAGTGAGTGGATCCGCAGGGAAGTTTCTTTCTATGTCTCTCTATATCTCAAGTTCGCAGAGAAAACCATCTCCCGAAATGAGCAATACCTGTCTTAGAATGTCTGGATGTCTGATGGGACCTAGCTCATAAATGAACTCCAAATCCAAACTTCTTAGACTGTATCGTCAACTGAACTTAATCAGTATCCTGCGCCATGCCTCCCTCAGTATTGCCTTGGACCACCTGTCCAAAATACTACCCCTCGTCAGAGGGAAAACTATAACTCTGACAACCTCCTTGTCGTCCATGTCACCTTGGAAGCCTGGAATGATGACTGTCTCCTAAAGGAGGCAGCCATTATCATATCCCTAGAACATTCACTTATGTTCTAAAACTGCTTCCGACTGTTTCTCCAGGATTGGATCAATATCAACTTATTGCATCTAGTGCAAGAACGACATCTGGTGTGGTACTTGACATCTCATGATTGACTCAATTGCCTAAGCAAGTGATCTGCCAATCATGAGTATCCCTCTCCTCTTTAGTCTATAAGACAACTTTAGAGAGGGTGACTCCATCAACTGCAGGTGCACTACCGTGTCAGGAGTCGTCCATTCTAAATACTCATAGAATGCTGTCAAGGTACCCAGATTGGGAAACCACCCAAATCTAGATCTAAAACCATAGATCTAGTAACCAGTATGTCTGATATAATATCCAAGTCCCTTGTGGAGAAACCACTGTGTGACGACCAAAGTATAACCGATCATAGTATAGGAATATCACTTCTTACTACCTTCTCAACAGATCCATCCCCTATTCTGATGACGTCAAACCTATGACTGTCACATCAGAAATAGATGATCTATCTCCGCTACATCTGCTTTAGTCTATAAATAGACATAAGCCTGATGTCCACCAATGCTTCCGCTGCTCCCACTGACTACGACAACCCTCTGGCAGAGTCATATAGACGTGCACTTCTAAAGCTAGTTTAGAACGACGCTATACTCATCCTCCCACCGGGTCTCGCAGCCTGGAACAACAACAATGGCAAGTGTGGGTAAACAAGAACTTCCCTGTCACCGTCCTTGAGGCTACCGGAGTACCTCTCGGGTGCCTGAAGTTGCCCACCGTATCTGCGGAGTGGCCAATGGAATGTCAAATCAGATTGAATCTTTAGGTTCCTTATTAAATCTTCAGTAATCGTTTGCGGTTCTGGAATTACTTCCAGTTCTACCATACTCCCACTGCTGTTTTTGAAAAAATCCATTTTTAATAAAACTGTGGCGAGTCTAGAACAATATTTCTATTGATCTGCCAGATGGTAGAAAATCAACCCTCGTCATAGCCTGGGTCAACCCATAAACAGCCATTACAGAAACGTGCCTAGAGTTATCCGGAGTCTGGTTTTAAGCATAAGCCGGACAACTCCCCGTACCTTAACATCGTTAAGATATGAACTGTTCTATATCCAATATAGAACCAGAGGCACAGATTTAATTGAACCAGATTCAAAACATGCAGCTGTCTCCAGTGCATGTTAACTAAATGGAGAGAGGCCGATCAGCGTTACTCAACTTAGGAATGCTTCCAATTATGAGTATCCTGAAAAAGAAGCAAGTTCTCTTTATCATTACTATCAACTGAATACCATACACAAGTATCTACATCTTCGATCACTTTGAAGAATCCCGATACTTGCTATACCTGGTTCTCTACTCTATTCAAATACCTATAACTCCTCAAAACTTAGACCCTGTGTTTCCACGAAACACATGTCTAAGAACTAGAGAAGTTAAAAGTAAACAGAATGTAGTACGAGAACCAACCCCTCTGTCCTAATGGACACTGGACAACATACAATACTCTGTATAAGTCCGCTGAGTCTAACAACTCTTTCACTGTGTGTCGTAGGTTGAAAACTGTACTTATGGTTAAGAAGAATTACACCGTTGTTTAATGCTCCTTACCTAACCATCCAATGATATAGGTAAATGTCATCGACATAATATCAAAAGGTATATCTCACTCTATGAAAATAGACGTACAGATATATCAATTTGAAATTGGTGCATAACCGCGGATATTCAAAACCAAAAATTGCCGTCCGGCAAACAACCCAGGTGACTTCCTTAAATATCACCGATTACAACGAATCCCGATATAATGAGGATGATCACCCAATTCCCAATAACTTACTCCCACTCATCATCTGTAAAACCATACAGATGTGAGAATCATACCTGGTAAATACATACCCTGGAGTAAGTGTCTAATCGGGAAATCAGTTTTCCATTAACAGTACACAGTGAAACTGAAACATTGAAATGTTTCGATGGGGTATCCTGGTATTCTTAGTAATGCCTCTTCCATTATCCAGATTCATAACTGTAACCGTATAATTCTTTGCCACCTTTCCAAATCCCTTTATATGTCTTTAGTCATTACCTTCTGCACACCCCTTTAAGCCAAATGGTTTTCTTCCTTCCCTACCGTTCGGCACCAGCCTACGGTTTGGAAGAAGACTATCCAATAAGCATAAAGGGTGTACTGTCCTAATCCTAGGAACACTCGCAATGCGAGAGAAGGTGAAGATAAAAGACACCTGAATGTACTTTATTCCTATTTCTCCTGAACCAGAATCCATCCCCGAACTGGAACAAGTTCCTTTCGAGTTCGTATATAACCATACGATGGAGTATCCAATAAACTGTGGATCTTCGTAGTGATACGGAGTGTCCTGGAGAAATACAAAGGTGATTTATGATTGGCGAAGAAATACTTGGTTTGGTCGTGAATATCAGTCGCAATTTACTTTGCCCTCCTACTAATCCCTTGCTTTGTCTTAACTTAATACCTTCTGTACACCGTTTTAGGCTAACTGGTTTTCTTCATTCCCTACCGGTCGGCACCAGCCTATGGTTTGGAAGAAGACTATCCAATTTGCGTAATAGGTGTACTACTCCTAAACCAAGGAGTACTCGCAACCTGAGAGAAGGTGAAAAGAAAAGACAACTGAATAATCCTATCCGTTTACTCCAGAACTAGAAACCATCCTCGAAGTCCTTCGAGTTCGTATCTAACCATACGATGGTTTTGTCCAATGGAAGTGGACGTTCGTAGCAATACGGGGTGTCCTGGAGAAAAGGGTAAAAGTAGGAGTGGCAATGAGGTTTGCAACTCTGACAATCCAAAAGCCTGTGTTAGGAAGGTTCGGTCAACTTGGTCACTGAGTCACAGTCCAGGGTCGGGTCAATGGTCGCTGCCAAAGAGAGAGAGAAAAGAAACACTCAGCGTGCACTCTAACCTAGATCAGAATGGTTATCACTTTATCTAATCTGGAATCCTCCCACTGTACCTCAAATTCTCCTCCAAACCTGAAAGAAGAATTAGTCGGGATCACCCGAGGAGTAAACCAACTCATCAGTGGGAATCGGGATCCAACTCTCATCGCATGATAACGTGACGGAATCCACTCACGTCACCACACTCCAGAAGGTATGCGCATGCCTGGCAAGTTTCAGTTCTTTTGAAACTCCCGATGTGATTTTTACCCCTAGGACCCAAGTGACCTTGACACAGTCAACAAATCAAAGAGTCCTAGTCAAGTTCAGCCCGTCATTATCCTGGATTGCATTAAACCCACCCGTACGAGCCCTTGACACAGTCAACAAGGCCGCACGACTGTCCTAACCAATCTCATTAATATGCTGCAAACAAACACTACTTAGCTACCGCACACTACGCCTTGACACAGTCAACAAACGCAGCACGAATACTAAGTAATACTTGTAAGAAATGACGGAGGGCTACGGCTGGTTTTTGGCGAAAAACCTTTAGCGTAATGAACTTGATATCTTTGAAGGAACTGCATAGCCTTTTATAAAATATAGTGACGAAAACCTTTACTAAAGAGGTCACTCCCGGTGAAGGGATCTCGGCTCTTTCCCCGTAGAATGGGGTGCAGGATATTCCAAATGAATACCACGATGCAAAGCAAAAGTAATCGGCTATAGTGAAGTTAATGCCCTGACGCAAACTTCTGTCCAAGGGGTCACTCCCGGTGAAGGGATCTCGGCCCTTGCCTCGTCGACTGAGGAGCAGGATATTCCAAATGAATACCACGATGCAAAACAAAAGTGAACATCCTTGCAATAACAGCTTTTTGAAAAGTGTTCCAACAACATCAGAATAGGTTTGTTTATCTTGCATTGATCCGAATCAATGCAGTCCCATCAATTGATCACACCACAAAGAACGAAAATATACTGACGTACGTATATGCCATCCGCATTCGCCACTGGGTCCCGTCATCACCCGTTAGGTTAGCTAACTAACGGCAGAGCGGGGACTGGACTAGCGCGGATGAAAAACATATACAACATCTACTAATATATAGTATTTCGCTTAAGGCGTGAATAAAATGCAACATCACAGAAATGTACAGCATCACAGAACAATACAGATATCTGGAAGCCCCGGGTTTCACAGAGCCGCTGCTGAAACCCGACGTTCCCCTGGTCGTGTGGATAGCCTGTGCAATGAAAACCTAGACCCCTACGGGCGCGGCAAGTCACCCGCCAAAACCTGAAGCGAGGCAGCCCCCTCCAGCACCGTGAATGGACCACCCAGCACTTCACGGAATCCGGTAACTTAGGCACCCCTCCTGGGTCAACCTGTACCCCCTACGAGTGCGTCGAACAGCCCGCCAATTCCAGACTGAAGCCCCCTCCGTCCCAATGCCATGAGATGCGGGCTTGTTGCCCTCCAGAACCCGGCTATCCGTGCACCCCACCGCGGGGCAATCCTAGTACAGAAAGTAAAATATACATACACCGGGTACATCGACCGCAACCAGGTCGTGCCCCCAAAAGAATAATACAAACAGGCAGTGACGGCAGTCCACATGTCGGACGCTCGCCCCGCAATATCAAATGTACATAATACAACAGCACTGTACTAGCATTGCATCCAGGCTATCCCCCACGACCGATCCGCAACATCACAGCATAAACATAGAACATCAACGTGAAAGTCACGTTCGCAAATCCGTCTAACCGGGCTATAGCAGTTAGACCGGATTTACCGATCGAGTGACATTCACGGTCGCAGATATAATGTAAATACTGTGAAACAATGTGTTTAAAATTTTCCGATTGACCAAAAATTAACAAGTGGGCCCCCAATCAAAACTGTAGCACTCACAGAAAACCTGGGCCCAATTTTATTATTCCAAAACCCCTAATTTAAGCCCATAAGCCCACTGCAAAAAAATGATAACACGACCCCACACTTCTGCGGCGGAAGCGCGGCCAAAAGGGTGTTTTGGCCGCCCTTCCGCGGTCGTACGGAGTGATCGTCTCACCAAATTTTGTCAGTATTCTTAGAACTCCCTGCACATCATTCTGAGACCACCTGAAAAATTTTTGGACTTCAAAAAATTTCGACAGAAACTGATGTGCAATAAAAAATACGGTTTTTGGAAATTTCGGTCGATCGGAAACGCAAACACATCAAACGAAGCTAGGTAAGGTTAATGGCGTGGCTCTGATACCATGTTGCGCCACGGCAGCGCCCCGGCCGTCTTACTCGAGGCCAAATTGCGGAATCAAAATTTTTCCTTACTCGGAAACCGGCGCTACCGCGGACAAAGAAAACCCGGATCGTAAACCATTAACCTAATGCTAGCAATCAAGAGATAGGGTGAGAAGTATACCGAGTGATCCGAGTCCTCCGGTCTTCTCGTCATCGTCCCGATCTCCCGCGGAAAGTGTAGTCTCCATATCGTCGCCTCCTCGCCGGAAAGGGCACCACATCGCCTGCGTCTTTTACGGGCTCCCGCCTCAATACCGAGGCAACTCGAGCATGAAGCCGGCAACTCGACATGCTCAAGATGTACTGTAGAATGTAGTGTAGAAGATGCTTGTCTCATTTGGGGTTTGATGCCATGGTGATGGAGGAATCAAGAATAGAAAAATGGTGCTTGCATTTTTCTAGCAAGAAAATGAGATCATGAATGAAACTCTCAAGATGAAGCTCTCTTCTTCTTCTTCTCTCTTTCTTTTTCCTCTCATGAAAAACTTATCATATTCATCAAGTGAGAAGAATAAGGTGGAGGAATGAATATATCAAACAAGAGGGAGGTGAGTGTAGGAGAGCATGAAGGGTGACCACATCAAGAGACAAAGAAACATCAACCATGCTTAACCTCCATACCCTCATTAATGCAAGTGATGGAGCAAAAGATAATGATGCTATCATAATCAAACTTTATGCAAATAAATCCTCCACAAAGTGTTATTTGCAAACTTGCAAATAACCCCCTCCATCAGAAAAGTCCGGCCGGGAAAGAACAAAGGAAAAACCGGCCGGAACGGAATGCAAACTGGCAACTCCAGAAAACTGGTCCCGTAATAAATTACAGGAAAACCCCGACACTGTGCATACACACCCGCATCTGTATTCCGACCGGATACAAATGCAATGAGACAAAATCTACACTGTACTAAACTAGGACCGGCTTAAGCCAAAGCCGACTAGTAATATCCGTTCGATCCTGATCCGTGCAATACCGCTCGTATCAGATCGAACCCTGCCATATAACTATATGGCTACTAGTACAAAACTGTCCGATCCTGATCCGTGCAATACCGCACGTATCTGATCAGACCCTGCCATATCTCCATACGGCCTCTACAGCGTTTCGCCCGAAAGCTGAGTAACTGAAAGTGTGGTGGACTCTAAAGACTCGTCAATACAATGGCTGTGGATTTAACCACTAGCACGTCAGAGGTATAAGCCAATACGTAACGGGGCACCAGCGATTGACCAAAAGGGACGTCGATGAGCGAACTCATCCTGACACCCTACTGAGCCTGTCAGTGACAATATCCGTACAGTCCGGTCCGTTCGTCTATGAGTATCGCATGGCGGGCCTAGGGGGTTGGTAAAAGTCAGACCCCCAAAAGCGGTACAAGTCGTGTCGGAGTGTAGCCCAGAACGCCCTGAGATACTACTGGAATACCTACCAGTAAATCTCCTGCCTCGGCCGAGGGCTTTGCGTAATGGCTCTCCTAGACACAGCGCGACCTCACCCCCAATACCGGGAGAGACGAACCCCTGAAGATCCGCTCACTGCCTCCATGTGGCTCGGGACTGTACCCAACTAAAACCTGTTTGCACGACTCCTTTGAGCCGTGGTAGGGTAGTAATCAAAGCACAGTGGGAACTCACACGAGACAAATGACGATCCTCAGGTCGATGAACTAACCTGTACACATGTCACCTGGGAACTGCTATCTGACGTCAGGTATAAGCCCAACTAGCAGGTTCCCGGCGAGTCCTGTCCGGTGTACTCATAACCCAATGAGCACCTGTATACATCTTAGGTGAACCAACTGACACCAGTGGCTTGTGAGACCGGCCACCGCCCCTCGTCGCGGTCTCGACTGTATACACTAGTCTACTAATGGAGTATCGATGCCCTGTCTCGAAACTCCTACGACTAGGGACCTTTTAAGGATGTGCTTATAGACCACCAGCTCCCACGTATATGATCGCCATCATACTGCTGGTAATCAAGCAAGAATCCTAGGGGCTCTATCAACGTGTAATAGCGACATGTCAGGTCACCTAAAGCAGTACACGATGATAAAGATAAACCAGATAGCATACTATCATCTCGAGTAAGACTGTCCCACCGGGATAGGTCATCCCTCAATCATTGCAATCACGTGCCTGTGATCCAATAATTGACTCTGAGGGCACTATCTCCAACAAAGAATTAAACATTATACCTCTGAATTTTTACTCAATTTTGAGATTCAATTGAAGGGGAGGCTTTGTCTCTAGAAAATTAGCCAATTTGGCTAACACTAGAGAACAACAGTGTTAAACACTGGAAATAAGATTATCAAATTAGTGTTAAACACTAGAAATGTGACTCTCAAATTAGTGTTAAACACTAAAAGATAGCAGTGTTAAACACTGGAAACAGAATTGTCAGATTAGTGTTGAACACTAGAAGGAGAAGGGGTCACGTGGGAGCACGTGATGGCATCAAAAGCAAGGCCAGATCCCCTTTATTTTATTCTCAAATCTGCGAATAAGTGTTAAACACTTTTAATTTCCTGGCCATCACGTGTGGGCACATGATAGGCACCCATGCACTGATTTGTTAAGGCTTTTATTAGGGGTCACGTGAGGACACGTGAAGGCGCCCAAATTAGAATCTACTTTTGCTTTAATTCTTGTTGTTTTGGAGGTCACGTGGGAGCACGTGAGGCATTGCCTCAACAATTTTTCTCTTCTCATTTTGGGGGATCTTTTCAGGGGTCACGTGGGGACACGTGACCTAATTCTTTATATGCATGGAGATCTTTCAAGTCTTTTTATTTTTTTAAGAATTAAATTCTTTGTAGGGTTAAACCCTAATTATATTTTAGAGGAATTAAATTCCCATGTACGTGAAAAAATTAAATTCTTATGTAGGGTTAAACCCTAGTTCTGTCTTTGGAGGAATTAAATTCCTATGAATTTGGGAGAATTGAATTCTCATATAGGGTTAAACCCTAGTTTTGTTTTGGGAGAATTAAATTCTCAAAACTCAATTCCCCCTCTAAGTTTTGGATCTGCATGGCAGGATCTCAACCCGATGAGAATTAAATTCTCAACTTATGGGGAGATGTGCTCTTTGCAGATCTTCAACCAGGGGAAGAACTAAGTTCTTTGTGCAGAAGAGTTAAACTCTTGGATTTGAGAATTAAATTCTCTGTTTGAAGTTTTGATCCCCTTTCTTTTCTCACCTAGGGTTTTCTTTATTGAGAATTAAATTCTCCTTTCTTTTCTCTCTGAAATTTCAAGATTCCAAAACTCTATATCAAAATTCTATCTCCTTTTCCTTCTCCTCTTGGCTCCTATTTATAGGAGAAGGAGAAGAATCAATTTGTTTAGTAAATCTTTCATTGAAAGATTTTGTTTGTTTTCATAATTAATATGATCCTTTAGATCACATAGTAAATTTTATTCACCGTTGGATTTTAAATCCAAAGATATTCTGTTTGTTATTTCTGGTGAGATTTTAGGGAAAATCTTTCCTTGTCTAAGATTTTTTTCCATAAATTAGTGATCTTTAATCAGCCTTGGATTTTTAATCCAACGGCTCCCCAAAATCCTTTTCCATTTGGAAAGGTTTTAGAGAATTTTAGAATTTAATTCTGTTAATTTATAAAGCTTTCAAAGCCTATCACGTGTTGGCACATGACCGCTCCTCCTTTAGAGTTTTAATTCTGTACTTTAATTGGACTGAAGGGTCATCACATGTCAACACGTGACCTCTGGTCACGTGTGAGCACGTGACCCCCCTTTGGGGTCTTTCTTCAGCCTCTTGTTTTACTTCCGGTTGCTTAGGATATTTTTAGTTCTGTAAATAGATCACGTGTGAGCGCGTGACACCTGGTCACGTATGAGCACGTGACACCCCTTTGGGGTCTTTCCTCAGCCGCTTACTTCTGCTTGCTTAAAACTTTAACTCTGTAAATAGATCACGTGTCAACACGTGACCCTTGGTCACGTGTGAGCGCGTGACGCCCCTTTGGGGTCTTTCCTCAGCCGCTTACTTCTGCTTGCTTAAAACTTTAACTCTGTGAATAGATCACGTGCGAACACGTGACCCTTGGTCACGTGCGAACACGTGATGCCTCATTAATGAAATTCCTGATTTTTAATCAGGGAACAAAGCTCATCACAACGTGAGAAATTATTGATCCAAATCAGTAATTCTCGACTACCTTAATCAAGGATTTCTGGTGATGCACAACACGACATCAACCCCCAATACCGGGAGAGATGAATCCCCGACGATCCGCTCACTGGATCCATGTGGCTCGGGACTGTTCCCAACTAAAACCTGTTTGCATCACTCCTTTGAGCCATAGTAAGGTAGTAATCAGAGCACGGTGGAAATTCACACGAGACAAATGACGATCTCATGTCAACAGACTAATCTATATATATAACACCTGGGAGCTGCTATCTGATAATAGGTATAATACCAACTAGTAGGTTCCCGGCGAGTCCGTCCAGTGTACTCATAACCCAATGAGCACATGCATACTATCTTAGGTGAACAAACTAACATCAATGGCTTGTGAGACCGGCCACCGCCCCTCGTCGGGTTCTCGATCAGTATACACTAGTCTACTCTGGAGTATCGATACACAATCTCGATACTCACACGACTAGGGACATTTAAGAATGTGCTTATAGACCATCCAGCTCGTACGTATATGATCTCCATCATAATGCGGGTAGTCAAGCGAGAATCCTATGAGCTATATCAACATGTAATAGTGATCTGTAATACCACCCAAAAAATGTACATGATGATAAAAATAAACCAGATAGCATACTATCATTTTGAGTAAGACTCTTCTATCCGTATAGGTCATCCCTCAATCATCGCAATCGCGTGTCTGCGATCCAATAATTGACTTGAGGGCACTATAGCCAACACACATAAGACACTATGACGATTTCAAGTCAAAAGACTACTTTGTACTTATGTCACCAGAGAACTACTACCCGACAATAGGTATAATATTGTAAGTGCACGGCGGCGCTCCGGCCGTCTGTCCGAGGCCAAAATGCGGAAACGATACTTTTCTTTAAACTTTAAAACCGGCACCACCACGCGCACTAAAATCCCGGATTAGTCCATTAATCTAATCCTAGCTAACTAGAGGGGGTAGAGAGATATACCGAGTGATCCGTATCCTTCGGTCTTCTCGTCGTCGTCCCGATCTCCCCGCGGAATCTCCGGTCTTCGCCTCCTCGCCGGAAGGGCACCACATCGCCGGGTTCTTTTACGGGCTCCCACCTCTGGACCAAGGCAACTCGGGCACGAAGTTGGCGAGTCGACGTGTCCAAGAAATGTTGTAGATGAAGTGTAGAACTATTTGTCTCTTGGGGTTGTATGATGTTGCCCTTTTGATGGAGGTGAAGAAATGAACTTTTGGAGGAGGAGCTATGGGATTTTGCAAAGCCAAATGAGAGTATTTCCCCACCAAAAAAATTGGGACAGCCCCCATGAAATGTGGCCGGCCTCCTCTCATTAGGAATGAGAATGGGGAGTATGAATGAGGGAGACCCACAATAATGCAAGGGAGATGAATGATAATGATCATGAAGAAAGTCACCTCAATAATCATACCCATAACATCAACCATCATGTCACCCAAAAGTCAAGCAATGATGAGGAAAAAGAAGTCAAGGGATGGTGGACCATCATGAAACCATCATGATGCAAAAGTCTCCTCAATTGTTAATTGCACAATTGCAAATAACCCTCTCCACCAATTTTCATCCAAAGAAAGGAACAAAGGAAAATGGCCGATACAGAAAGCAAACTGGCAACTTTAGAAAACTGATCCCGTAATAAATTACAGGAAAACCCCGCGACTGTATATACATACCCGCATTTGTATTCCGACCGAATACAAATGCAATGAGACAAAATCTACACTGTACTATACTAGGATCCGGCTTAAACCAAAGCCCGCTAGTATTATCCGTCCGATCATGATCCGTGCAATACCACACGTATATGATCGAACCCTGCCATATCTCCATACGGCCTCTACAACGTTTCGCCCGAAACTTAAGAAAATGGTATGTGGGGGATTCTAAAGACTCGTCAATAGTTTGGCTGTGGAGTTAACCACTAGCACGTCAGAGATATTAGCCATACGTAACGGGCTATCTGGTATTGACCAAAAGGGACGTCGATGAGCGAACTCATCCTAACACCCTACTGAGCCTGTCAGTGACAATATTCGTACGGTCCGGTCCGTTCGTCTATGAGCATCGCATGGCGGGCCTAGGGGGTTGGTAAAAGTCAGACCCCAAAAGCGGTACAAGTCGTGTCGGAGTGTAGCCCAGAACACCCTGAGATACTACTGGAATACCTACCAGTAAATCTCCTGCCTTGGCCAAGGACTTCGTGTAATGGCTCTCCTAGACACAGTGCGACCTCACCCCCAATACCGGGAGAGACGAACCCCTGAAGATCCGCTCACTGCCTCCATGTGGCTCGGGACTGTACCCAACTAAAACCTGTTTGCACGTCTCCTTTGAGCACGGTAGGGTAGTAATCAAAGTACAGTGGGAACTCACACGAGACAAATGACGATCTCAGGTCGATGAACTAACCTGTACACATGTCACCAGGGAACTGCTATCTGACGTCTAGTATAAGACCAACTAGCATATTCCCGGCGAGTCCTGTCCGGTGTACTCATAACCCAATGAGCACCTGTATACATCTTAGGTGAACCAACCGACACCAATGGCTTGTGAGACCGGCCACCGCCCCTCGGCGGGGTCTCGACTGTATACACTAGTCTACTTTGGAGTATCGATGCCCTGTCTCGAAACTCCCACGACTAGGAACCTTTTAAGGATGCGCTTATAGACCCCAGCTCCCACGTATATGATCGCCCTCATACTGCTGGCAGTCAAGCAAAAATCCTAGGGGCTCTATCAACGAGCAATAGTGACCTGTAAGGTCACCTAAAGCAGTACACGATATTAAAGATAAACCAGATAGCATACTATCATCTTGAGTGAGACTGTCCTACCGGTATAAATCCTCTCTCAATCATTGCAATCGCGTGCCTGTGATCCAATAATTGACTCTGAGGGCTCTATCTCCAACAATTATCATCTAGGAATTATCTGTGGGTCTGTTCAGTGTACTTATTCTCCAATGAGCATACGTATACAATTTTTGGTATCAAACACCAATGGCTGTGGGACAATCATCGTTCCGGTCGGGATCAAGAAACGTATAAATTAGTCCACTTTGGAGTATCGATGCCCAGTTTCGATACTCCTACGACTAGGAACATTAAGGATGTCCTTATGAACTATGCATGCCTCACCAGTATAATCTTCATCATAATACTAATAGCCAATCAAAAAATCTCAAAGGCTTTTTATTAACATGTATTAACGATACGTAATAGCAAGTAAACATATACACATTAATGAAAAAGACAAATCAGATAATATACTATCATTTAAAGCAAGAATGTTCTATCCATATATGTCCATGTACAATTACAATAATTGTCTTCATGACACCTATATCCAACGATCTCCCACTTGTACTTAAGACCAATTATTACAGTATCACATTCCCGACTCTTTGATAACAATTTCACAAACCATTCATTAATTATAAAAACCATTCATATTACTCAATTAACAGTGATGTGTTGTCTATAAATGTAGCTTACACAGATACAGAAACATGCCCAAATTCTTAATGGTAAGTAAAACCAAAAAAAATGAAACAGCTGTTAGAATCTGCATCTTAATATGTAATGATATAAATTAGGGTCTCTACAATGCTATATAACTTCATACTGTAACCATACAGAGCTCAGATAGAGCAGTACTTTACTTTGACCCTGTGGCAGTTCTTCATCATCCTATCACATACATACACCCCATCTATTTTATATATTTCCCCAATTTCTTTTCACATTTACAAAACTGAGGCTGGCCCTTGCTGTTATATATATATAAATCCCCAGGTATGAAAGCTAGCAATTAACAAGCCAACTTTTTCAGTATCGCCAACGAGAACTTGCTTGGTTCAAACTCCAACCAACTTCAACTGAGTAAAACACATTGTAAATAACTAGTCAGACTTAAATTTCTAGTTCGAGAGAAAAACCAAAGAGGACAATGAAAAGATAAAGAGAAGGATAAAAAAACACTTACAAGATTGTTCTCGGGTTTTCTCCAGTAGAAACCCTGGATTAGAACCGGCAAAATGTTGCATGCAATTAGAATGTAAATCATAAGTGCATGCATTCCCATCCACTCGAATGCATATGTTGGTCTTCTGATGCCATAAACATCAACCTAAATAGAAAATTGTTTAATCAGTTAGGAGAAGAAGAATGAGGGTTGGTGCATACAGATTTAAAAAAATTTATTTGTGTTAATTTGAAAAAAAAATATCGTTATCTAAGGTTATTTTCGTAATGCCATAAACATCAACCTGAGGCTTGAGAAATAGAATGACTGAAGGAGCAAAACAATGGTAATTGGTGAATTGCAACAGAAATTGAATATTTGCTGATAATTGAAGTAGGAAGATGCCACAAAAGACTAATTTTTAAAACAAAAATGAATTGGCATCTAAAGTCATATTTCATGTGGTCCATACTGATACTAAAAGAAAATCAATGAATTTTTGAATGGCTTATATGCAAAGAGAAAGGAGAAAGGAGATTAAAAAAAATTTGCCTTATTCTAGAGAGTGTCATGTGAAGAATCAAGAGATGCACCACATGATATAACACATTCAAAAGAGACAGATCTATGCAAGAAAAATATCTACTTTCAAACTACCGTCTGCAGGTATGCATTAAAATAGAGGAGATGCTAGCTGAAAAAATATTAGAAAATCTCACCAGCATATAAATTCCAGTAAAAAGGAGCCCAGCTGCACCAGCGGTGACACACATGTAACTAAATGTGTAGAGAGCCTTGTTGATATGCATCCCTGAAGAGCAAAAGGTTAGGCTTTGCAAATTATTGATAAAATACATTATAAATATTTACAGGTTTCGCCAATTTTGGTTAAAATACATTAGGAATAATTGAAAATATAATTAGATGATCAATCGTCATACCCAAGAAATCGAGGGAGAAGGCCATGGCCATTAACGAGAAAGAAGGCATCATCCACTGTACAATCCTATCTTTGTGATCCTACATTTTATTAGTATTGAAAGTAAAAATTAGTTAGAATTATTTCTAATGCGAAAGGAAATCTAAGGAGGAAAAAAAAAGGAGATACCTCAAAATGGGCAATAACATGCCCAAACTGCAAACCAATCAAGCAGCTAACAATTGCCATCATAGAACTGCATCATAGATATCACATAATTAATATTTCAAACACCATAAAACTAACAACGTATATAAGAAAACTACGTGAACAAGAAAAACCTATAACAAACCTTAAAATCCCTTCAGGATCAAAAGGTGCTTGACACCATGAGGGAGCATCAGATGGAAGAGGGCCATTTGATGGAGAATTGATGCTACATTCCTATGTAGAATAAAAATGCATGTTCGTGATAATTGTTAGAGAAAAGAAGGGGAGACATGGTTATGAAAATTGTGTTCGTACAAACCTTCAATCGTCCATACACGGGGCGTCTATATAAATGGTCAATGCCCAATATCTTGCGGTCTATCATGCCAACAGCATTGCAAGCAGGACCGGTGTCACCCCTGATTCCACATTTCACCTGAACATGATCAATGAGGATTAAATTATATTCTCTGTAATAATTTTAAATGGCAAAAGTAAACAAAACGGAGATGAAAGCTATGTTTTTTTCTTTTTATAAGGAACAACCATGGGGCAGGGGGTAGGATATTTTGTCTTTTCTACAAGCAAAAACATAACAGGAACACACAAAATACAATGGAATAATTCATACTAGTTAATGAAATGTACAATAACAAAGTCCAGAAAAATCTCAATAAATATAAATGCAATTACAGAGATCATATCAAGATGTAGAAGGTCTGGCAAATGGAGAAGGAAAGCATATAAAATTTCACATAGAAAAGACCAAAAACAATACCATCTAGCGCATTTAATGCTTTGATTAAAACATATACAAGAAAGTAAATTAACTAAATGTAGATTCTTGATAAACCATAGTTGCATGATATGGGGGTGGAGGTGGGGGCAGGGAATCATCATAACCTAAAAGAATCTTATGTTAGGAGCGTCGGGGGAACGCTTTATATATATAAGGCCATAAAATTATAAAATTGCATCATGAATTGATTAATTATAAGCCCTATAATAATTCATTAAGTCATAAGCCCAATATTTCATTAAAAGCCAGGAAACTGTAGAGAAAATAACCCAGCCGAAAATATCCGAAACTGAATCGAGATCCTATTGTATCAGAGTCGAGATTCGGTTTCGAATCTAAGCAAGAACCGCAAATTCGATGATCCGAAGTGAGTTAGTGACATACCCCCCAAGGTTCCTACAAATAAGAGATAAACAGCTAAAGAAGAACAAGGAAAGGTAGAAACATACCAAGAATGAATCAAGTGTAGAACCTTCCTCTTGTGCTTGATACTCCCAATCGGGAACATACAAACCATACAAAAATGTCATATAGACCACTGAAAGTATCAAGCCCACCAACCTATAAAATAAAAGTCTCAATTAAAAAGTTGTTGAGACATATAAGAGGAAACGGGGGGCATGCAGGGACACTACATGATCATAACTGCAGTATCAAGACTGCAGGCCCCATAGGGCCCAAAGGATTTTTTACATATAGCCCCTTAGGCCCCATGGGTCTGTAGTCTATGGGCCTGCAATGTCCCTGCAAGCCCGTTATAGCCAACATATAAATGTTAGTATTTCTAATCATTTTTTTATCTGATTGAATTAATCAGCATAATTTGTTGCCCTGAATTACTTTCCTTGTTCTTCAATAAAAAAAATTCTATCGATTTTCTAATTAGCGCGCATGCTCTTGACACTACAAACAAATATAAATGAAAGACGTAATAATGCTAAAGCTTACAGTTGAAATCGGTATTTCTTAAGCAAAGACCACCCAGAATAAACCTCACCATCGTCACTTTTGAGCCAAATTTCACATGCTGCTGCCACGATATATGCTATGGCAATTCTCTACAGGTTGAAATGAACATATAACCACTTTCAGCCACTAAATCAATATTTAATAATTAAAAAAATGTTATGACAGCAAAATTCGGGTGATTATATCAGGCTTCGATCACAAACTTCTAGAAATAGTAATAATATTGATTCTAATATATTAATTGAAGCCGGGGGGGGGGGGGGGGGACAATAGTCAGGGAACTGCTACCTGCAAGCATAATGTAATACTCTTAATCAAATATTCTGACATAAGGGATCGGATGAATATATCAAGCTTCAATCATAAAATTCACGAAATAGTAATAATATTGATTCTAAAATATTAATTGAAGCTAGGGGAAACAATAATCAGGGAGCATAAACTACCTGCAAGACACCCATGAAGCGAATATTTAAAATATCAACTCCATAAGTTAGATTGCGAACGCCATGAAAGTAGCCACCTAAAATTATTGTAATAGAAAATCGTATCAAACGTGGATGCACTAAGATATCGCAAGAGAATGGAGTAGGTAAAATAAATTAAAAGGATTAAAAATTAAATATTGCTTATTTACCTTGAAGCACAAGACAAAGAATTAATAGCTTCAGAGATCGAAGAATTAAAAATTAAATATTGCTTATTTACCTTGGAGCACAAGACCAAGGATTAATAGCTTCAGAGATCGAAGCACAGCCTTTCTTGTGGCAGCAGGTTTGTCTGACACTCTCTGCGCGATATAATTATTGAAGTATGCTTTTTTAAGCTTATCTTATAGTTAAAAATAGCAAATGAAATCAATAAAAAAACAGAAATGCAAATACGTAGAGTTGTAGCCATACCTTGTATGCAAGCGCTAGGGACACTCCAACCATAAACAAAAAGAATGGCATGACAAAATCAGCAAGGGTTACACCATCCCATGGCGAATGATTGATTGCTGGAAAAAATCCACCAACATCATCAACTAGAATCATAACCTGCAACGAAAAAATTGTGCAAGGATACCGAGCACTTTTACTTTAGCAAAAGAATCAGCACTTATAATCAAGTTCTATAAATACTTGGGATGTTTGGATTTAGCGTTCACAAGTTTAAAAGAGGGATAGGAAGATAATATAAAACTTTAGGCAGCAATTTGGCACATCTCTACATGTCTGTGCCAGTAATGGTTGTGTGATAGTTGGTTTAATATACGCCAACAATATTACCATACCCCAAGTCCCTGCCTCTACGCATAAATTAGCAGTGCTCGCTCAACACTGTCAATGCAGTGAACAAAATTTCAAAAGATAAAGGAAACAAATCTAACATCTTATCACGAAATTTGCCAGATCTCTATTTTAAGCCTGTAATTTATTGCATCTATGTGAGTCATTGTATGCTGTTGTTGGTTGGTATTTGTTTCAACGTATGGTAAATGACATTACTTAACTCCCCAAGTCCATGTCTTCTATATCCATAACTTAGATATGCCCAGTTCAGTACCATGACGAAGAAAAGGAAGACTGGAAAAGTATAAAACACAATATAAAGTATAAATACTGGAAAAAGCCACTTTTTTATATATAATTTTTTTTTTCATGAAACGGATTTTAAGGGAATAAACCTTATAATAAAGAATGCCACTACGAAGTCACACTAGGTGGGGAAATCATAAGTACCCACACTACTACAAATGTGCCCGACAGTAACAAGGTATTGGTAGCGGTTCCAACCGCTACCAATGCTAATATACGGCGGGCCCAACAACTCTTTCATTCCAAATTACTAGTACCGGTTATCATAGAATTGGTAGCGGTTGAAACCGCTACCAATGCTAATATATGGTGGGCCCCACAACTCTTTCATTCTAAATTCCCCATTTCTTCCCCAAATTTTCTCCGACTCTCTTTTTCCCTCCTCTACGAAAACTTGGAGCGAAATCGCCTATGCCCTTAGCTCGAGTCCCCGCCTCCTCTCCTCGCCTCCAAGGCCGCTGCCTAGCCTCCCTAACCCCTGCCTCGCCTCCGTGGCAGCCGGCCGGCCTCTTAGCCGTCTTAATTATGACCGCTCAAGCTCGAAATCGCCGCTAGCGCCGCTCGAGCTCGTCGCCGCCGCTCGAAACTTGCTCTGGCCGTTGAAAGTCGTCAAAAGGTAAGTACAAATAGGTTTAATTTTATTTTTTTGTTCGATTTGTAAAAATTAGGATTTTGATTGAGTGTTGTTGTTGGTGTTATGTGTTATTGTTGCTGGTGTTGTTATTGTTGTTATTTCAAAAAGCAATCTTCTATAGGTTGTTGATTGTGTGGATCTAGGGTTTTGGGTTGGATCTATGATTGTTCTAGTGATAAGATCTGTAGGGATTATGGATCATTTTTTAAGTTTTTATGAGTTCTATTCAGCGATCTGTTCTTCCTCTTGAAAAATCTCTCTTTTGATATTATTCGTTTTTTTTTCTTTTTCCTTTTTGTCGTTTCATGCATCATTGATCTTTGATGAAAAATGAAATTAATGAAGAATTGTTCAAGTATATGCAACTTGTAGGCTTTTTGAACTGAGGCTTTGATGAGATATCATGTAATTAGATAAACTGTAATCTTGCAACTTGCTTTTGTGAAAAATATAAGTGTGTTGAAATTCATAGCATTTTGTTGTTAAAGCTCAAGCTTGGTTAAGAGAGTAAATGAGGGACGCTAAATGAAAAAGAAATAGAAAAGTAATAAAAGTAAGGAGAAGAAAAGAGAAAACTGAGAATTAATAGATGTATGGGAAGATTAAAGAAAATAAGTATTCCCTGTTTGGGAATGGAGTTAAATTTTCTAAACTGCAATATCGCAACGTTAGCAAAACTTAACTCTAAAATGCTAATTTTTCTTTGTTTGGCAACCATTTTGGAGTTCATATAAAGTAACGTTTATTCACATTACTAGATTTTGGGGAAAGATAATTTCTGTTGAATGGCTTGGTTTTTAGGTGTATATGAGGCCTTGGAGTTGAGAAATGGAGGCTCAGATTATCTTAGTAAGAGTGTCTCCAAGGTTTGTAATTTCACTCTCTTTGGTTTAGATCAATTATGTTATGATGCCTAAATCCTATGGTGATGATTATCTTTATTAACCTGATTGATTAAATATACATGTACTTGTAATAATGGAGTTTGCATTTTGATTTTAGATTTTTTGGAACATATCCTTGATTGTTTTTTGTTTACATGTATCCAACACATGTTAGATTTGGAATATCCTATTTGGGAGGTTGCTTCATTGTTTGTTTGCAAGCAATCTGTAATTGCTTTGATTGTTTGGAAGGAATTAGTTTTTAGAAAATTGAAGGGAAAATTGTTGTTTTTTGACTATCTTGGACATTTGCTAGTGACATAGTGTTGTCCAGTTCCTCCCATATTTGTATGAAAGGGATCTCCACACGATATAATGCATGTTGAAATATTTTGATTTCATTCTAATAATTGCACCACAAACCATCCGGGATCCAAATAAAAATAACTCTGATTGATTATGTGTCTTGCATTGTGTTGTTTGCCCTCTTTCCATGGAATCGCAAAAAAATCAATGGAAACAAATAGC